>VZRQ01004855.1:0-10896 GCA_013397975.1 Machaerirhynchus nigripectus | reverse complement strand
GAAATTGAAGTTAAATTTCTTTAAAAACCCAAGGATTTATATCCAAGCAAGGATAATTGTCACTGTAGTACGCAGGACGGAGAGATCCAGCATACACAAATCTAGTGAGAAAATGGAGAGACTCTCACAGAATACTGCAAGAAGCAGGGAAAACCTTCTGCTAGCAGCTTTTCAGTATCCACAGATAGTACTTTCAGAAATAATGTTAGAATGAAATGGATTGTTACTTGAAGCAGTATTTTAAACAGACCTTCAAGGAATAGAAAAGACCAGAAAGGAATAAAAAAATACTGATCAGCAGATAACATCTTCTTTTAGAATGTGGAATAGCAATTAAAACTGCTGTCTTGGGGTGACTTTATGCTGTGTATCCCCTATCACCGCTCTATGCCCAGACAGGATCCCTGTGCCTTTCTATGCCTTTAAAACTGATTGCAAGAGAGAGAGAGAAAAAAACTGAGTGAACTTTTCAAACAGTCTGTACTTCAAGGACACAGAGATTAGCTGCTTCTTGCTGAGGAGCAGAGACAGTACTCTTCTTGCTTCTTAGCCAGTTTTTCGGCTCTGCTTCTTCGGAGAGAGATGGAGTGTTTTTTTTTCTGGGACTTTGGTTTCTTTTTTCTTCTCTTCTGGACTTGTTCAGAAGATCAGAACATCAGAACCCCACCAGGAGACCTTCCACTGGCCTGGAGGAAGACTCCCCACGCCAACCCAGCTCCAAGGAGAAGGAGAGAGCACACCCACAGAAGGACTCTAAAATCTTTCAGGTTTTCTCTCACAATGAGAGGTTTTGTTATTTAGCATTATTGTTATTCTTTTCCTGTGTGTTTGTTAAATAAATAGTTTTTATTTTCTTTTTCACATTCCTCTGAGGAAAATATTTTCTTTTCCCGAACCTGGTGGGGGAGGGGTGGCTGTAACCTGTCTTCCTTTGAGGAGGAGACATTGCTTTTGGACGTTTCCCTGAAATTTGGCCCAAGCCACCAAAACTGCTTAAATTGAAGCTGGATTAGAACTTGCGAAGAATATTAACTTTATACCCTTGGCTGGTAGAGAATTGGAAAATGAATGAGATTCAGGTGAATAATATACAAGGTTATGCACTTTGAGATTGCTGGCAAGAATTTCTGCTATCAGGTGGTGACTCATCAATTGGAAGCAATAAAGAGGTTAAGTAATGGAGTATATTAATTGATCACAGGGTGTCTGTACATTGACTGTGTGATGTAGCTCTGAAAAGACTGATTCTGCCCTGGACTGTGGGTGCATTTCCAGTATATGCAAGTGAATATCAATGCTCTGATAGTTTTTTATTTAAAATAATATAGGTAGTGATAATTACATTTTTTGAAAAAAAAAAAAAAATTTGGGCTAGAGTAGATGCAAAGGAAAAAACTAAGGTGATAAAAATGGATAGAGCCTGCTTTATGGGAAAACAGAAATAGCTGTTCTTAGTAAGTTCAGCAAAACAAATGTTGTGAAGTGTTTTTCTTGATAGGTCGACACTGAGGAAATATAGCCTTATATATCTCCTTATAAATGACCCTTATATAACTTAGAAAATGTATACAAAACCCTCCCACAAATTAAAGGCCAATAAGAAACTTAGTTGTTGAAAAGTTGTAGTTGTACTACCAGGGAGATTATTAGAAAAGCTTCCTAAGAAAAATATTGGATAAAAACACCAACTAACTTGACGTACAGCTGTATGATATGAAGTTGACAGAAGCTGGTGGTGGCACTTCTATTTTTAATTTTACACTTTCTGTGAAAAGAAGATTATCCTTCGTAATTTGCTCCCTCATGACTGTGTCTCTGTGTTCTTAGTCCTGATTTCCTTTCCCATGAGAGGCATTGCCTTGTCAGTGCTTAATATGTATATAAAGATAATATTTCCTAAGTAGTGTAAAAATATCTTTTATATCCTTCAGAGGGAATATAAAGGAATCCAGGCTTTTTCCAATGCTGCTGTCATTCAAACATTCTGAACAGCTCTGGACAGTAATTTCTATTTGGTGAAGTTTAATCTTTCATAACAGTCCAGCATCATCCTCTGTTTTACCATTGCCTAAATTAAATTTTTGTAAGTATTTTTGTATTGCAGCATTATATGAAGCAATTTGAAATGCATTTCTTTTGTAGAATTATCAATTTAACTTTTCAGTAGGAAAGGGTAGAAAAGAGTGAAAATTTCTTTCACTCATTAGTGCTAACGCTTGCACGTACCAGGCTTGTCCTTAGGCTGAGATATAAAGAAACTTGACGCAGTCTGAGCAGTAGCCTGAGTCCTGCCTGCGCGTCAACAATGCTGTTGCCGCCGGGGGCTGCCAGAGGGCTTCGCAGGGGGGCAGATGGAAGCAGGCGTGCTGGGAGGAGGTAAAGAAGACGAGGGAGACCTTGCAGCTTGTAATCCAGGCCACACTTTATTCCCCCAGGGGAACAGGGAGTGCAGCTGAGGGAAACAAGGCAGGAAAGGCAGGTCTGAGGGTCCGGGAACGGGTATTTAAGGCCCAGGAAAAAGGGGAGGAGAAAGGGAACATAACCAATGAGGACAGGGGAAGGAGGAGGGACAGAGGAGGGATTAAGGGTACAACAACCAATCATGCAATTTGGGGGTGTAAACCGGTACAAACTAGCCAATGGGGCGTCGAATAACTTGGAACTTTCTGGAACATATGCATATTAAACTAGGATCTTGAACAAACATAAGGGGATTAACATAAAACTGGGAGGAAATAAAACGACTTGGGGATTGGCCAAGGCATGATTGGCATAAGTGCTCCCATAGGCTCCCACAGAAATTAACTATAGAATAGTTTGGATTGAAAAGGACCTAGGGGATCATCTGGTTCCAAACCCTCCCACACTGGGCAGGAGCATCTCCCATGAGACCAAGTTGCTCAAAGCCCCATCCAGCCTGGCCTTGAACACTTCTAGGGATGGGACATCCACCAAGTCTCTAGGCAACCTGTTCCAGTGTCTCACAACACTCACTGTGAATAATTTCTCCCTAATATCTAATCTCAACCTGCCGTCTTTCAGTTTAAAACTGTTAGTCTTGTTCTACTGCTACTTGTTCTTGTAAAATTTCCTCTCCGGCTCTCTTGTAGACCCCCTTTAGGCATGGAAAGGTGCTATAAAGTCTCCCTGGAGCCTTTTCTTCAGGCAGAACAGCCCCAACTGTCTCAGCCTTTCTTCCTAGCTGAGATATTGCAGAAGTCCAGTCATCTTGGCTGTGAACTCATTCCAACAGAACATCTTCCCTGTGCTGGGACCCCAGACCTGGATGCAGCACTGGAGGTGGGGTCTTACCAGAGCAGAGCAGAGGGGCAGAATCCCCTCCCTGGCCCTGCTGGCCACACTGCTTTGGATGCAGCCCCAGATGCATTTGGCCTTTTGGGCTGCAAGTGTACATTGCTGGGTCTTTTCCAGCTTCGTGCCTGGTTACTATGCTGTTAAACTGAAAATTGTTTTTGAGTTTAGCTTTCAAGTAGTGTTTGTCCTTTATGTAAATGTATGTATGCCTAACGTATTTAATCTTACGCAATACAAATATTAAATAGAGAGTAAGTAGTGAGAATTAGTAATTTGACTGCTGGAAAAAACAATTGTCGTGGTTTAGCATACCTTCGTTTTTAGTTATGGAGAAATCCTCCAGCCACAGAATGGATTTGTTGCGGTGGCTAGGGTCACCGCTGGGCAGCCACAAGGCCCAAGAACAGGTCAGGCCCATTGGTGGGCCATGGCCAGGGTCTAAAGTCCTCCTCCCTGTTAAGATGGATTCCTACAAGCCTTTGTCCCCACAGTTTAATACAGGGTAATTCCCTTTGGTTAAATGGCTCGTTGGCATACTGCCCCTTTTACTCCCTTCAAGTCCATTCCCTAGAAAGTTCTCCCTGATGGTTATCCCCATTGGCCCCCCTTCCTTTAGTTCCTCCTTCTCTGTACCCCGATTAGTCCCCTGTCCTGCCTGCCCCTTCCTTCCCATATATAGTACTGTATCCTGCCCTCTATTTTGTTTTCAGTCCCTGGATCCCTCAGCGCCTGGACCTCCCAATAAACCCAGCTGTTGAACCCCACAGTGATGATCCTTCCTGCCTCCTTTGTCATTCGCTGTCGCCTTGTCTCTGCAAGTGTGTGCGCGTGTGCCCTGCACCACTGGGAGTAGGTTTGCTGTTGCCCTTTTCTGGCCTTTGGTGCCGAAGTGGCTTCCCCTGGCTGGGGGCCCTTCTGGAAGGCTGTGGCAACTGACCACCACCACATGCCGTNAAGTCCTCCTCCCTGTTAAGATGGATTCCTACAAGCCTTTGTCCCCACAGTTTAATACAGGGTAATTCCCTTTGGTTAAATGGCTCGTTGGCATACTGCCCCTTTTACTCCCTTCAAGTCCATTCCCTAGAAAGTTCTCCCTGATGGTTATCCCCATTGGCCCCCCTTCCTTTAGTTCCTCCTTCTCTGTACCCCGATTAGTCCCCTGTCCTGCCTGCCCCTTCCTTCCCATATATAGTACTGTATCCTGCCCTCTATTTTGTTTTCAGTCCCTGGATCCCTCAGCGCCTGGACCTCCCAATAAACCCAGCTGTTGAACCCCACAGTGATGATCCTTCCTGCCTCCTTTGTCATTCGCTGTCGCCTTGTCTCTGCAAGTGTGTGCGCGTGTGCCCTGCACCACTGGGAGTAGGTTTGCTGTTGCCCTTTTCTGGCCTTTGGTGCCGAAGTGGCTTCCCCTGGCTGGGGGCCCTTCTGGAAGGCTGTGGCAACTGACCACCACCACATGCCGTGGCAGTTGGTGCCTGAACAGGGACCCCTGCTGGTCCTTGGAAGTGTCCCCAGTAGCTTTTTCTCTGGGTACAAGTCACTTCGGTGCTGCCAACGCTCCGACGGCTGTTCTGTGTTATAGCAGAGCGGTACCAAGGGGGGACTGGTAGTCTCCCAGAAGCGGGAGGTCAGTCCTGGCAGACAGACCACCCTAAGAGCCTTTGTTGATCACCACTGGACAGGTAAGTATCTGTGGAGTCACCCTTCTGTGTTCTTTATTTCTTCTTTTCCTCTTGGGGTCGGGTGGAGCTTGGGGATATGGGAAATAAATTATCCCATTCCCAGTGGGAAGTTTTTATCCAAGTTGTGGGGACCCTTAGGGAGAAAAATTTATGTTTTTCAAAGGGAAAACTTAGGGGCCTTATTTGTTGGATTTTTGAATATTTTCCCTTAACTTGAGTCAGTTAAACAGCCTGTTTTCTGGGATAATGTTGGGGAGAAGTTAACTGTTCTGAGGGAGATGGGTGATATTTCAGTTCAGAAATACTTCCCATTGCTTACTTTAATTTATACTTCCTTAGGTGATTCGGGGAATCTGGTTGGGAATGTCCCAGTTGAATCCCAGTTGCCTTGTTCCTTCCCTCATGTCCCCTTGCCTGCATCCCTACAGCAGGATGCATCGGGAGCTGGATCCTGTGAGTTAGTGCAGGGTTGCCACTGACTCCCTGCCACCTCCCAATCCATCTCGTCCCCTTCCTGAGACAAGGAGCCGGTGCTCATCCCGCACCCTTCCCTAACCATCTTCCCGCAACCCTCATCCCAAGTTTTGTCTCCCCCCGTTCTTCCTATGGGACAAGATGGCGCTGGCATCGTGGCTAGCCCCACCATTTTGTCCTCCCATGTCCTTAGTTTTCCCACCATGCCAGTTGCCCTACAAAATGGCCGCGACCCCTCTCCTTCCTTCCCCATGCTTAACCCCACCCTAGTCCTTCCATCAGTGGGTATATCTGTGTCGGGCTCCTCCCTTCCGTCGATTGTGTCACCGCCAGGCCCCTCCCCATCCATCGGTGTCCTTCCTTCCGTTTCAGGCCCCATTCCATCCGGTGTAGGCGACTCCCATGGGAATCCCCAGACTTCTGGTTCCCACAACACAGGGACCAGAGGTAGGTGGAGCCATTACTGGAACGAAGTCATCTTGGCTTCCTCACGCCCACATCACCGGGCCACTTCCCACTGTCAGTCATACAAGGCTCTGGCCGTTAGTGATTCTGTTTCAGAGGTAGATGACAGTGATGCCTCTGATAGGGAAGATTACTGGGGAAACCTGAGAAGGGAGGCAGTGGAAGACAGAGACTAGGAGCTGGCTAGTAAGATCTGTGCTGCCCCGATCACTTACCAGAGGGGGAGAAATCCCACGTGGACACCGCTCTCTTATGCACCTCTTAAGGAATTGCGTAAAACGGCCAAGGGCTACAGCAGGGAATCTCCGTATTTCAAAAATTTATTCTCAGCTACCCTCACTGCACATTCATGGTCCTGCATGACCTTTGGAATATTCTGTCATGCCTCCTCTCCCCTGTGGAATATATGCTTTGGGAGAGGAGTTGGGAGAAACTCCTCTGGGACCTCCTCCCTCGTTACTGGGGGGACCAGGCCAGGGCCCACCTCACCCTGGATCACTTGTGCGGGGAGGGAGATATGGACAAGCCCCAGGACCAGGCCGATGCTATCCCCGAGCCGGTCCTGGAAGACATAAAAAGGGCTGCTGAATGGGCCTTGCTGCTGACCCCCACGGACACCATCCCCACTCAAGGGTTTTCTAATATTAAGCAAGGGGGGGAGGAGTCATATATACAGTTTATTAACTGACTCAAAATCTCCATTGAGAGACAGATTGAAGGGAAAGAAGCTCAACAAGAGCTTCTAAAGGTGATGGCCAAAAACAATGCTAACGACCAATGTAAAAAGATATTGACCACCCTCCGTATAGATCCTCCTCCCACCCTAAATATGATGCTGGAGGCTTGCACAAAGCAGACCTCCCTGGAAATTACCATAGCCCAAGCAGTGGCAAGAGAGGTGGCGGAAGTCATGGCAGTAGTAAGGCCCGATACCAAATGTTTCAGCTGTGGGGAATTGGGACATTTTATCAAGGACTGCCCCAAAAATAAAGGCAACTCTAACTATCTACCTAAGTCCTCTTACCTAGATGGTCCAACATGTCAATTCCATCATGGCAAGCATCAGCAACGAAAAAAAGGACAATGAAACGCGGACCGGCCCCGCACGATGACAGCAAATGCAAGGCAGTTTCATCCTGCCGCGCCAACTACTCCAACACCAGAGAGGAGACCGAGGTAATCTGTTGTTGCTGTGATTTAAAAAGGGAGGATAGGGTTTCTGAAGCACTCCACGCCATCAAGCTGGGAACCCGTCTCCAACTACGAAGTGCAATTTCTGACTCTGGGACATACCCCATCCCTACAGACATGTTTGGTCCTTGGAACAGTACCAAGGACTATTTGATTCTAAGTGACCCGGTCCACGGCCCTGAACCATTGATGATAAACACCCGAGGTGCAGACCATAGAGCCGGGAAAAGAACTAATGATTACTGTGACGTGTATCGACACACCATATTTTATGCCCGTGGTAACTCCCGTGGCCCAGGCTTTTCCATTGCCACCTGACTGGGAAAAACAACAGAGAATCTCAAATGACTTCTGGACAGAGATTGTGGGTTACAATAAGCCATTGTTGGGGTGCCAACTCTGAAATAAGACCTCGGAGTATTATTTAACAGGGATGGTTGACACCAGAGTGGGTGTCACCATCATCGCCCGCTCTGAGTGGCCCAAACAGCGGAAACTGAAACCGGCCCTCGGATGTATCTTGGGCCTTGGAGGGTCTGCAGCTTCCCATGAGGAGCGCAAATAACATCCTAGTGGAGGGCCTGGATAGATGCATAGCCACCATTGGGCCGTTCATTGTGCTGGCTGGCCTCACACTGTGGGGTCGGGACCTTTTGTCTCAATGGGGGACCAGACTAGAAATCCCATCACCATCTCCTCAGGTTTTCTAGTGGGGGCCACTGAGAGGCGCGCCACCCTACGCCTAAATTGGAAAACAGACTCTCCCGTGTAGGTTGACCAGTGGCCCCTGCCAGGAGAAAAATTGAGTGCCGCTTGAAGCCCTCATAGAGGACCAGCTTGCCAAGGGCCATATTGTTCCCACGAACAGCCCTTGGAACTCCCCTGTGTTTGTCTTGCGAAAGCCAGGCAAAGACAGGTGGAGGCTCCTCCACGACCTCCGTAAGATCAACGAGGCCATTGAAGACATGGGTCCCCTACAGCCAGGCATCCCATCCCCCTCCATGCTGCCCCGTGAATGGAAGCTGGCAGTCATAGATATCAAGGACTGCTTTTTTAATATCCTGCTACATCCCCAAGATTCACCCAGGTTTGCCTTTTCAGTACCACCCCTGAATCGGCAACCCCCCCCGAGGCGTTACCACTGGCAAGTCCTCCTCTAGGGGATGAAGAACTCACCTACCATCTGCCAGTGGCACGTAGCCCACATCCTCTCTCCTATAAGGAAAGAGTTCCCCAAGTCAGTAATTTTTCATTACATGGATGATGTACTGGTCAGCACCGCAGAGCAGACCTACCTGAACCAGACTTTAGAAACTACCATCAAAACTATTGAAGAAGTTGGTTTTGAAATTCAAGAGGAAAAGATCCAATATGCGTGCCTTTGGACCTACCTTTATCATCAACCAACGTACCATCAAGCCACAACAACTGGAGATAAAGGACAACCCCAGGACTCTGCGCGATCTCCCTCAACTGTGCGGGTCCATCAATTGGATTTGTCCGCTTCTGGGAGTGACCACCGAGGACCTCGCGCCGTTGTTCCATCTTCTGAAGGGCGACAAGGACCTTGACTCACCACATTCCCTAACAGCAGAAGCCAGGGTTGCCATCAAGAAGGTCCAAGAGGCTCTTTCCACATGCCAGGCACACCGTGTTGCGCCAGGTCTTCCTTTTGAGCTGGTTTTGTTGAGTAAGTTATCCCAGCTACATGGCCTTATCTACCAGTGGGATGCAGCACAGAAAGATCCCCTCGTTTATTGAGTGGATCTTCTTACCCCACCAGCCAAGTAAAACTCTCACTACACCACAGGAATTNCCAGCTTGCCAAGGGCCATATTGTTCCCACGAACAGCCCTTGGAACTCCCCTGTGTTTGTCTTGCGAAAGCCAGGCAAAGACAGGTGGAGGCTCCTCCACGACCTCCGTAAGATCAACGAGGCCATTGAAGACATGGGTCCCCTACAGCCAGGCATCCCATCCCCCTCCATGCTGCCCCGTGAATGGAAGCTGACAGTCATAGATATCAAGGACTGCTTTTTTAATATCCTGCTACATCCCCAAGATTCACCCAGGTTTGCCTTTTCAGTACCACCCCTGAATCGGCAACCCCCCCCGAGGCGTTACCACTGGCAAGTCCTCCTCTAGGGGATGAAGAACTCACCTACCATCTGCCAGTGGCACGTAGCCCAACTCCTCTCGCCTCTANACATCCTCTCTCCTATAAGGAAAGAGTTCCCCAAGTCAGTAATTTTTCATTACATGGATGATGTACTGGTCAGCACCGCAGAGCAGACCTACCTGAACCAGACTTTAGAAACTACCATCAAAACTATTGAAGAAGTTGGTTTTGAAATTCAAGAGGAAAAGATCCAATATGCGTGCCTTTGGACCTACCTTTATCATCAACCAACGTACCATCAAGCCACAACAACTGGAGATAAAGGACAACCCCAGGACTCTGCGCGATCTCCATCAACTGTGCGGGTCCATCAATTGGATTTGTCCGCTTCTGGGAGTGACCACCGAGGACCTCGCGCCGTTGTTCCATCTTCTGAAGGGCGACAAGGACCTTGACTCACCACATTCCCTAACAGCAGAAGCCAGGGTTGCCATCAAGAAGGTCCAAGAGGCTCTTTCCACACGCCAGGCACACCGTGTTGCGCCAGGTCTTCCTTTTGAGCTGGTTTTGTTGAGTAAGTTATCCCAGCTACATGGCCTTATCTACCAGTGGGATGCAGCACAGAAAGATCCCCTCGTTTATTGAGTGGATCTTCTTACCCCACCAGCCAAGTAAAACTCTCACTACACCACAGGAATTAATGGCTCAGATCATTATAAAGTCCTGAGCCCGCCTCCACACCATGGCTGGGTGTGAATTCACATGCATTCATATTCCATTGGCTACAGGATTTTTGGAGCTCTAGACAGTTTTCCAGGCCGAATATCTGCGTATAAACCAAGTCATAAATTATTCAATTTGACCTTCCATTTGGCCCCAAAATCACTTCTAAGTCAAACACCCTTCAAGGGTCTAACCATTTTTACTGATGGCTCAGGAGGCTCCCACAAGTTGGTTCTGACTTGGTGGGATCCTACAACATGGGAAAGGGGGTCCAACGTTGATGTGGTGAAAGGTTCACCACAAATTGCAGAGTTGGCAGCCGTCGTTAGAGCCTTTGAACGGTTTAAACACCAGCCTTACAGCCTGGTGACTGATTCAGCCTACGTTGCTGCAGTAACTGTCAGGGCTGAACGTTCATTGCTCAAGGAG
Source organism: Machaerirhynchus nigripectus (assembly GCA_013397975.1). Classification (NCBI taxonomy): domain Eukaryota; kingdom Metazoa; phylum Chordata; class Aves; order Passeriformes; family Dicruridae; genus Machaerirhynchus; species Machaerirhynchus nigripectus. The sequence continues at coordinate 496 of VZRQ01004855.1, read as the reverse complement.
GTGACAAACAAGAAATTATACCATTTGCTTTCAAGATTAGTATATCTTATCTCCCACCGACAGCAACCATTTTTCATAATGCATGTGATATCACACACCAACCTTCCTGGCCCCATCTCAGAAGGTAATCAGAGAGCGGACGCTCTGGCCATGGCGGCACAAAGTCTCAACACCCCTGACATATTAGCACAGACCAAGCTGAGCCATGCATTCTTTCATCAGAATGTGCCAGCCCTGGTGAGAACGTACCACATCCCCAGAGAACAAGCTCGAGCTATTGTAGCCACTTGCCCCACCTGCCAACCCTACCAGTTTCCTTCTCTAAGCCCCGGAGTCAACCCCAGGGGATTGCAGAGTTGCCAGCTGTGGCAATCTGACGTGACTCATGTGCCACAGTTTGGCCAGTTAAAGTATGTACATGTCTCTATATAGACACCTTTTCCGGAGTGATCTTTGCCTCGGCTCACCCAGGCGAAAAGGCTAAAGATGTTATGAA
>VZRQ01004852.1:32380-43254 GCA_013397975.1 Machaerirhynchus nigripectus | reverse complement strand
GAACTGGGCCCGGGAGCCGGCTCCTGGGAACTGGCACCGGGAACTGGGCACGGGAACCAGGCACCGGGAATGGGAATGGGAATGGGAACCGGGCACGGGAACTGGCTATTGAGAATCGGGACTGGGAACCGGGACCGGGTACAGGGTACCGGTAACTGGCCACAGGGCACAGGAACCGGCCACCTGGCACTGGACTCCAGGTACCGGCACCAGAACCGGCCCTGGCATGGGCACCGGGCACTAGCACTGGGCACTGGTACTCGCATGGCCACTGGACACCGGGCACTATCCCTGGGCACTGGCACCGAGCCGGACCCCGGCTGCAAAAGGGTACGACAGAGAAATAAATAAACACACCGGGCCAGACACCGCCACGGGGCCTCACGGGAACCTCTGGGGACAGCCAGGCCACCACCCGTGTGGGTCAGACCGGGACAGGCCACCGGCTCCACCGGCAGCGCGGCCGGACGGTGCCCGGGCACAGCAGGGTTTGCCTGGCCTGTCCCTGCTGGGACACAGCCACCATTCCTGCATGTCCCCACACCTCCCTTGTGGCCTGTCCCGTGTCACCGCCCCGATGTTTGTCACCGGTGCGTCCCGGTGGCACCGGGGTTTGCCCAGGGAACAGCCGCTCCCTCCGGCCAACCACGGTGCGCTGGTGGTGGGCGGGGGGTGTCACACCGTCACTGGACGGTCACTCCGGCCGGACCCAGCGGCGTGGGTCAGCCAGGGGCACAACGAGCCCGGTGCAGGCGGCACCGGGGAAGGAGTTAACGGCGGTGGCGGCGGCGGTGGCGGTGGCAGACGTCACGGCCGGCCAAGCCCGCGGGCGGCTGAGGGGGCGGATCGGCGTCAGCGCTTGACGTCACCGGCGAGGGGGGAGGCAGCGCCGGTGGCCGCCGATAACCCCCCCCCCATCACGGGCAGGATNGCCCCGGTGGCCGCCGATAACCCCCCCCCCATCACGGGCAGGATGCGGCCCCCGCGCCGCCGAGACCCCGGGCACACGCGGGGGCCCCGGGGACACCGGGGCGGGTGACGCTGAGCCGGCCCTAATTGCGGCCAGATGCTTCCCGGCCTGCGCTAACGAGGGCGATAAATCAGCGGTGTCAGCGCCGGGGGCGTGGGGGGACTCGGGGGACCCTGTGCCGGTGCCGTGCTGACCCCGCGCCCCCGGCTCTCCCGGTGCGAGCAGCTCCTGCCCCGGCGTGTCCGTCCCGCCTGCTGCCCCCAGCCAGCCCGGGACGGCGTGGCACCGCGTGGGGCGCGGCACGGGGTGTGGGGACAGCGTGGCACGGGGCACAGCGCAGCCCTGGCTTCGGGGGACACGGATGACACCCAGGACAGGGCTGGGGAAGCGCTCGGGGTCGGCACACGCAGTGCTGGCACCGGGGAAACTGAGGCACGGGGGAACAACTGGGACCTACCCTCCCCCCACAGCTGCTGTTAATTAAATCCCAAATAAACGCAGTTTATTAAATCTCGGCTAAAGCAGAGCGGACCCAGCGCTGTGTCCCCTCCTGTCCTGACCCAGGGTGGGCGGCAGTGGCGGTGCCAGGGCCGGTGTCCCCGGGGGCTCGGCCGGGGAGCAGCTCCCAGGTGAGGCCGCCGTCCGAGTTTCCGCTCCAAACCCGTCATTACGGGCGCGGCCGCGGCCGGACCGGCAGGTTCAGACTTTCCATCCTGACCAAACCCGGCCGGCAGGGGACAGAGAGCAGGGCGGGGGATAAAAAGGCTCCTCTTCCCCCTGTCCCAACCCCGCTCGGGGACACCAGGCCGGGGACACACCTTGGGCCCGGCCACCCGCGCCCCACGGGCACCGGGGTACCCACACGTGCTCCCCCACCGAAATCGGGGCAAGCAGAACCAGCTTTGGCTGGAGGTGCTTTTGGCAGTTCCAGGGAGGAACCAGGCGGCCCCGGGGCCTCCCGGGAAGAGCGGCTGGCCAGTGGCCAGGGATGTGAGCCACGAGCCGCGCTCCGGCCGGGCCCCACCGGCACAGCCCCGCCACCCCTCCCCGCAAGGGTCGCAGCACCCCGGGGTTCGTCCTGCTGCGTCCCCCCCACCTGCTCCCAGCCTGTCACCACTGCTGCTCATCCCGCATGTCCCTTGTCCCCAAACCAAGAACCCAATGCCTGCAGCGAGCCAGCAGCTTCATTTTCTTAATGAGCGTTTAATGAGGGGCGTGAATCAGTGGCCCCTTCCGCCTCCCGCCAGGGCAGACCCGTGGGGAGGTCCCCGTGCGGGGAGCTGGTGGCAGTGCCGCCGTCCCCACGGCGGGGTGGCCGAAGCTGCTATTCCCGGAGGCGTCGGAGTCCGGCTCGGCCCCGCGAGCACCCACTGAGTCACAGTGTCCTGCCACCTGCCAGCCGGGCTATATTTACCCCGGAGCAGGCGGCGAGGATTTGGGATGAGCCCACGCCACCGCCGGAGCCGCGAGCGAGGCCACGGCCACCAGAGCATCCTCACGCCTCTTGCTGTCCCCACCTCCCTGGCACCACCAGGACCGTTCCCTGTGTGCCACCGGCTCCACGACACCTGGAGGTGCCTGATCCCGCTCCGGCCAGGAGCTGAGACAAAGCGCTGGACACAAGGTGCCCATGAGCTACCAGGGATGCGCCCACGTGCCAAGCCCCTCCTGGAAAAGGGAACAAGCAGGGTTTGCACCCCAGGATTTGCACGGCAGGCACCGGGCACGCAGGGGAAGCTGCCTCTTAGTCATTGCCACAGGCAGGGACAGAGGAACCGAGCCGGGAAAACAAGAAGTCACAGCTGCCAGCGCCTGTCCCCAAACCTGCCCCTGTCCCCGAGGAACCCCCAGGGGCCTCCGACAATCTAAACCAAAATTAAAAAAAAAAAGGAAAACAAGAAAAAAAAATCAGAAAGAAAGAGAGAAAGAAAACAGATTTTAAAAGGAAAAAGGAGGAGGAGGAGGGTTTGACGTGTATTTTTAGTTGCTTAGCGCAGCCCTGAAATATTCTGGCAGCCACTCCCTCCGCGTCGCTGGTGTGTAACTATTCCTGTGCTGCCTCCTCGGCGAGGCTCAGAAGTTATGAGTCACCGTGGGGCGGCCGGAGAGACACAGCCCCGCGGCTGCCACCAGCTCAAGGGCCACCAAAATATCCCGGGAAGGCAGCGGGGAGGGTTTCCAGGGTGGCCTTTGCTGGGTCTTTCCGTGCGGGACGCGCTGCCCCTGCCAGGCTCCGCACCCGCCCACGCCGCCAGCCGGGCTCAGACCTTTCTTCCTCCTCTCTGGTTGTCGCTTTTATCTCACTCCTCCCTGTTTTGTTTCTTTTTTTTTTTTCGTTTTTCAGCCTCCCTGCGCTGCCACGGGGCAGTGATGGCCCCAGACTCCCATTTTTGGGGCAGAAAAAGCCCAAAATGACAGCTGAGCTCTTCCACAGAGCCATCTGCCACCCAGCTGCCCTTTAGGGGGTGGGGGGGACAAAAATATTCCTGCAGAGGTGGAAAAAGGAAGGGGGGGAAGCAGGCAGGGAACGCTGCTGAAGCCCGCGGTGTAATTAAACAAATGCAGAACTTAACGAGCTCCATCACCTGACCCCAGAGCTTGGCCAGGAGATAAGGAGCACTTGGAGGACTCTACCCCGAGCTGGAGCCAAAGGTCCCATTGGTGCAGGGTGGATTTATCCTGCCAGAGCAGACCTTAAATCCCAGCAGTGCTGGAGCCTCTGCGGCTGCAGGGATCCGAAGGGAGGGAGCAGGTTGGGAAGGGAAAGTCTGACACAGCCTGGGCTTTGTTAAAAGGCCACACGAGCTTTCCAGCAGGGAGGACACATCACCCCATTCCCTGGAATTGGCTCCCTGGGAGAAGCCTGGGATGAGCGCTGGCTGTGGCCTCGATAAGGAGCAGCTCCGCGGAGAACACGTGGCTGGTGCTGGAAGCCGAGTGTTTAGGGATTTATCCCCGATTCCAGGGCTCAGGGAAGGGTTCTGGGTTGGGCAGGGCCCGGCGGCATCACAGACACACAGAGGGAGGCGGCTGGAAGAGGCTGGAGATTTATTCCCACTCACCACTGCGCCCGGTTCTACAAACATTAAAAAAATAAGTCTATAAAAGCACGTTCTTCACTCCTTTTCAGTACAGCGGTGATGGCAGAGGCTCCAATACGAGCCCAAAACCTGTTCAAAACGAGTCACAACATCAGTGCTCCCCCCAAAACTCGGCTGTTTCCTCCATCCAGGGGGGTTGAGGCACACCCAGGGCTGTTTCTTCCCCCCGTGCCCTCGTGCAGGTGCTGAATTCGGATCAGCCAGGATATTCTGAGGGTGTATTTCGCTCACGGGGTGGAAGACTGGAGCAACCTGACCTGGGAATTCCCAGGAGTTTTCTGAACATACAGGAGGGACACGTTCACACGCTGGCCTGTGTCCCCAAGGGAAGATAATTGGTGGCTGGGGAAGGAAGTGACAGGTACAGCCAGCGAGGTCAATCACCAGGTACTGGAAGAAATTAGGTTGAGAAATACTGTCAGAGCTCAGGACTTGGTGTCCCAGCAGAAGGGGGAGAGTTTTGAAAGCAGCGGGGGGAAAAATAAATCCACGTCAATCAACTCAAGTTACTTTTCAAAAGAAATTTTTAAAAAAATCCCCCGTGAGGAATAAGGGGCACCAGCCTCATGCAAAAAAAAAAACAACCCAAAACAAAACAAAAAACTACAGAAAAAACCCTGTTCCTTTGAAGGAAACTTCTAATCTGAAGTCAAATTAGCAACGAACTAATTGGGAAACGCTCATTTGCCACAAAGCTCTCCTGGGAAAAAAAAACAAAGGCCAATGTTCATCCCAAGTTCTCCTTTAAGCCACTGGAGAAACAGAACTCACTGGCCAGGAGAAAAGCAATAGCTTGGAAGTTCTGTTGGTTTTTAAAAAAAAAACCCCAAACCTTTAGGACTATTCACGTACAGGAACAACATCCTCAAGCTCAGTGTTTTTAAACCAAAACACATCTGTTACAAACAAAACAAGCTTCCCGAGTTTCAAGTATAAAAAAAAAAAAAAACAAAAAAAACTCCCCATCCAAACAATCCAGAAAGTGTTTGTTTGCCTTCGTTCCGGTACCTCCGAACAGGAAAATATTTTAAATTAAACCCGGCGAGCCCGAGAAGTTCGCCCTCAGGAGAAGGCAGAACCTCGGTCCTTAACCATGAACGAATTTTTAAAAAACATTTCCAATGATTTACTGACTACAGGGAGAGAAAACCCCACCGGATCAAAGCGCGAGGGGCTTCCGAAGGAACACGGTTTGGGCTCTGGTTCTGGCGGAAGAGCGGGAAAGGGAACGTTTTTGGACACGCGGCGACCCTGAGGTGACAAAACCCAAACTGTCCCCGGCCCGGCTGCAGGCGTCTCACTGCTTGGCTGATTGCCTGCCTGGCTTTTTTTCCTGCTGGCCTCTTCCACTGCCCGGAATTCCTCGGCCACGGCCACCGAACACACCTGTGGGGCAGAAAGGAAGGAGGTAACAGCAGCCCCGTGGGCCAGCAATGACTCAGAGCTTCAGTTATTCACGTTTCACCCCAAAACTTGCTTGGTTTTGAGTCTTAGAAGCAGAAATGCTCCTCCTTTTCCAGTCCCAGACCTCTGTTTTAGGAGGTGCATGAACTCATCCCCCCTCAGCAGCAAGTTCAGCAACGTCTCCCTCCGTGTAAATCTCGGGTTTAATGTTAATCTCGTGGGAAACTGAAGTTTCTTCCCAAAAAAATGGAACCAGGGAAGCGACAAATTTAAAATCCAGGTTGTAACGTGTCCCCTGAGAGCTGTGGGGGCAACCCAAAAGCTGGACGGAGCAATCCTTGGCTCTGGAGAGGGCCCTGGGCGCAGGACAGCAGGGATTTGGGAGCCTACGGTGAGCTGAGCATCCTCGGGCCCGAAAGCACGGGAGCTGCTGAGCCCACCCCTCAGATTTATCCCCAAAAATCCATGCTAGGGATGAAGGGATGCAGACCCACCCTGCCACACAAAAGGCACAACCCAAATTAGACCAAATCCAAGCACCAGGCACAAGAGCTTCTCCGGAGGAGGAGACGTGCCCGAGCCAGAGGGAAAACATGAATTATTCCCAGCCCTGCGGTGCTTGGGATGCTCCTGGAGCAAAGGGCTGGCGACTCCTGAGTTTGGCAAGCAAGAAGCCAAAGGAGGAGGATTAGCAGTGTCAGAAACAATAGTCCTTTCAACTGTGAGCACAATTACAGCTTCCCTCCTGCCTGCTGGCCTCCCAACAAAATTGTCCTGCCTTTATTTCTTTTTTTTTTTAATTTATTTTTTTTTTCCCCTTTCCCTCCTCCCTTCACGTCCCAGTAACGAGGGCCAAACCTTTGAGCTAATTAGCAAACGCCGAAGCTTCCCTCGAAAATATTCCATCGGCGATCCGAGGCTGCGCGTGGAGGCTGCGGGAGCTCCACCCCGGAGCTCAGCCCCGCTCCCCTCCAGGCGGGCACGGCCACGCCAGGCAAAACAGCCCAAAGAACCCCAAAAAAAACCCCTGCTGTGCCCAGAGCTCTGCGCACCGCGGGGAGGGGAGCGGAAATGGGGATGTGGGAAGGTCACTTGTGCGTGCTGGCGGCTCCCAGGGGCAGCAGGAACGGTGGGGATTTGGGGGAAAGGAACGGGGACGGCGGGACGCCGCACGCCGACGGCCCCGCGCCCGTCCATCCCACCCAGGGATGCCATCCCAGGGATGCCTGCCAACCTGCCAGGATTCCTGGCGTAGCCAAAGCACAGGCTCTCTCCAGAGAGGCTTCACCCGTCCCCGGGGCTCCTTCTAAAATTTAACTCGGGATTTTTAAGCTCCGACTGCAGGCGAAGCCCGGGCCGAGAGCAGCCCCCGGGTTGTGGGGTGACCGCAAAATCCCAAAGACGTGGCATTAGGGGTGAGCAGGAGAGCACAGGAACAGCTCCCAGGCTTCCAGCGGGGTAACGTGGGGGGAAAGGAGCAGCATATCCCCCAGCTGAAGTGCCCTGGGATCACCTAACCCCGTGGAATGGGAAGGGCTGTTTTGGTGACCTATTTCTTCTGAAGTGGCGGCCTCCCCTTTATCAGGAACATGAATTATTCATGTTTCAGGAGAAACTCAAACCCTCAGATCGCTGGGTTTTTTTAAAAAATAAACGCATTAACAAACCAGGAAATCCAAAGCCCCATTTTAACGGGGGAGAAGATGATTTTTTCCTCTCACTGCCACGGGCAGAGCCTGGTCTGTTCTCACTATTTTCACCCAGAACAGCCGTTTGTTTTCCCCACAGCCTTGCTAAGCCACAGCTCTGCAGGGCCACGCTCCCAAAACGAGCCAGGAGGAGCCGAAACAGTCAAGTTCAGACTCTCTTAAGCTCCTGCCCAACCCCAGAAACGAGGGAGGCCCATCCCTGGCACGAGTCCTCCCTGTTCCTTGGCAGGGGCTGCCTTACGCACTCGCTCGACTGGATCCCGCACAGGAGCGGCTCCAGCTTCTCCCAGACACAGCCCCGGGTTTAAAACAGACCAGCAGGAGCTGTTCCTTGCACAAGAGGGGAAATCCTAAAGGCAGGGATCCCACTCCCCCCTGTCCCAAGCTGGGAAAAAACCCAGGATTTTTACCTCGTCCAGCTCCTCCAACCCCACGGCCCTTCTGCTGCTTCTGCTGCTGCATCCCACCGCGGCCCCTGCCCTTGGACACCACCTCCTCCTTCACCATGTCAATGATCTCGTCGGGGATCCGCAGGTATTTGATGGTGCTGCCGCGGATGTAGCACTCCGGCATCCTCCAGAACTTGTCCCCGTCCTGTTGGGGAGCAACACGTGAGGCCACGAGCAACACCCGGTGCTTTTGGGTCACTTTTAAGGGATCTGAGTGTTTCTGGAGAGGGCGAGAGCCCCAGCAGGCTTTGCTGGGAGTGTTGTCTGTGAAAAAGGGGGGGGTTTAACTCCCCAAAAACACACAGCCCCACAAAACCACTGCAGTTTCAATTTGTCCCCCAGCTACCTCAAACACTGGCAGAAAATGTCAGAAGAAGAGGATGAGGAAACAAGGCCCCTTCTTGGTACGAGAAGGGAATTGAAAGTGGGACAGGAGACACGAGCTAAAATCGTGGTGAACAACCAAGTCTGGCAAGAAAAACGCAGCTGTGGCCAGGGTTCTTCTCCAGCTGGGAGTCACCCCACTGCTTCACTCCTCTGGGGTGTGGAGGGAGCAGCGAGGCAGCTCTGGAGCCAGCTGGCTGTGGGATGTGAGCCTCCAGAGCAGCTGAGGGAAATAAGGAGCTCGCACATTGTAAATTTATTTTAAAAAAAATTTTTAAAAAAATCTTCAGGTGCCCAGTTTCAGAGCAGCCACCTCCCTGCATTGCTTTAAGGCAGTTTCAGGGTTTTCCTGGGATACCACGGGCTTCCCTAGGACTCAGCCCAGCAGGGTTTCGGCGAGCGGCTGTGGGAACAAGAGGCCGGAGCTGAACAACAACTCTCTGGCCATGATGTAACTGGGAGGAGGGACTGGGACCCGCCTCGTCCCGGCTCCGGCAGGGCCTGGCCGCAGCTGGGATGGCTCCAGCCCAGCGATCCTCGCGTGGACGAGGCGCCTGCTGTGTCCCAGGAGAGGAGGTGAAACCAGCACGCCCCGTTCCTGCCCTCCCGGGATACAGCAGCCGCTTCCCCCCCTACACGCCCCGCAGTTATTTGGGGCAGCTCTGCCTGCACGGGCAAGCCCGGGACGAGGCAGAGGAGCAGCAATTCCCTTCCAGCAGACACCCGGCAAACCCCACCCTGCCTTGGATGTGCCCGGCTGCTCCTTGGCGCGGGATGCAGGAAGGGATGGAGCTCCAAACTCCGTCGCTTCCTCGTTCCGGCCTCCCCCGAGTAAACAGGCGGCTCCCGGCTCGTTGTCCCGTGCCATCTAGTGGCCAGTGCCACCAGTGCCACCAGTCCGGCCCAGCAGACCCACGTTCACCCCGGGTTTGGGGGCGTTTGAAGGCAGCTGAGGCAGCTCTCCTGCGTGCCGGGTCACAGAACCGTGGAATCACGGAGTGGTTTGGGATGGAAGGGACTAAAAGATGGTCCAATCCACACCTTGCACTGTCCCAGGCTGCGCCAAGCCCCGTCCAGCCTGGCCTTGGACACTTCCAGGGATGGGGCAGCCACAGCTTCTCTGGGAATTTCATCCCAAACCCTCCCCACCTTCACAGGGAGGAATTCCATCCCAATATCCCGTCCAACCCTGTCCTCTCTGTCAGTTTGAAGCCATTCCCCGTGTCCTATCCCTCCATCCCTTGTCCAAAGTCTCTCTGCATGTTTCATGTGGCCTGCAAGGCCACAACGAGGTCCCCCCAAAGCTTCTCTTCTCCAGGCTGCACAATCCCAACTCTCCCAGCCTCTTCCAGGAGAGCTGCTCCATCCCTCTGATCATCCTGGACTCACTCCAACAGCTCCACGTCCTTCTGGGTGATCATTCCGGATCACCCAGAGGGAACAAAACCTGGGCTGCTGCTCCTCCCAGGCAGAGCACAGAGCCTTTGGAAGCAAATTTCCAAGGAGAAGGGCAGCACCACCTGTGTCCTGGGCACGGGTGAGGTTTTGCTGTCACCATTGCCCTGGAGACAACGGGAACTGGGGGTTTGCAGAGAGATTTTCGGAAGAACGAGGATCCCTGCCAGCCTCTCCCGTGGAGCTCTGGCATTCCAGGGCTGGGAAAGCACAGCAACAGCTCGATTTCCACCCGTCTGCGCTTCCCACAGGGACGAGACCAGACATTTCTGACGGAGGTCAGAGCCCAAAACACAGATCCCAATCTCCTGGAGCAACTTTGGCCAAGGGCAGAAGTCCCAGATGGCCTCAGTGGGTGAACCTCAGTTGGATGCGGAGAGGGGAGAGACAGGCGGGGAACAAAAGGGATTATTGTGGTGTTTGAGGCTGCCTGGGACAGGTAAAGGCAGTGGTTTTTGGGAAACCTGGATCAGCATCGCAGCACGTGGCCCCCAGCCCCTCACCCAGGGGGATGAGAGACCCCAGCCCCTCATCTTGTGCTGTGCAGAAAGCCACCTGCACACACACAAGGCTGCTCCTTCATTAGGGACGTTATCAATAATTAGATTAAATTTGCATTTCAGGCAGAGGTCATGCTTCCACGGGAGCAGTGGCCTCTGGGCTACAGCAGAGCCAGCCTGGCTGCAGGGACAGAGCTTGGGAACCCTTGGGGACGGTGCCTGGGGGGCAGTGGGTGTGTGACCCCTGCTCCTGGGTGTTCCCTGTGGACACAGTGGGTGGGTGACCGGTGCCCGGGGTTCCCCGGGGGCTCAGCAGGCGGGTGAGTGACCCCTGCCCGGTGCCGGTGCTCCGGCCTTACCCGTGACGTGCAGATGACCTCCCGCAGGTTGATGTTCATCCAGTTGTCGCAGCTCACCAGGTGCCCGTTGTACGTCTCCCCGTTCTTCAGCTCCACCAGCTGCGAGAGAACAGGAGTCACGGGGCGCCGGCCCAGCCCTGGTACCGGGACCTGCCCGGTGCCACCCGCACGGCACCGGCGAGGGGAGCGGGGCTGGGCCGCGCGGCCGGTACTCACCATGGGGTGGTTCTGCGCCGTCTTCAGCAAGGACAGGGGCAGCTGCGAGGGGAAGAGAGCAGAGAGGCCGCAGGCACCGACCGACAACGGGACACCGGCCGGAGCCCCGACCCGAGCACCGAGCGGGGCACCGGGCACGCCATCCCTGGCGGCGGGGGAGAGCCGAGCCAGGCCCTCCCCACCGCCCCAGCCTCCTCCCGACCCCGGTTCCCGGTTCCCCGGCCCCGGTGCCGCCGCTCACCATCGTGCCGGACCCGGGAGCCGCCGCCGCGCCGGGCGCTGCCGCTCAAACCGCCCCCGGCTCCGCGCGGAGCCAATCAGAGCGCG
>VZRQ01004852.1:9081-21884 GCA_013397975.1 Machaerirhynchus nigripectus | reverse complement strand
TTTTTTTTTTTTTTTTTTTTTTTGGGTCGAATCTGTGAGTTTCAGCCTAAGCAACGAAGGATTCAAAGTCTCTTCTCTAAAACACCTGCAGCTCCTTGTTCCTGAAGGGGGTGTGCTGGGAGCTTCCAGGGAATGGATGGATCCTCACCTGCCGGATCCCATGGGGAGTTCCTCACCTGGACTTGGCCTTTCAGGTGCAGGGAATTGCTCACCCAGTCTTCTCGTGGCTGATTCTTGAGTTGAAAGGTTTGCTTTCAGTTGGTTTTGGGTTTGTTTTCCCCCTCCCTCAACCCAAATCCGAGGTGATAACACGGAAGGAGTTGGGATGGTGTGGGATCGTCTTGCAAAGCAGAGTTCGGTGGGGACGAGGAGCCTGAAACTGCTTTGCTGAAGTGGAAAATGATTTTGGGCACTGATTGCTCACCTCACATCCTCCAAACATCCGTAGGGTCTCTGTAGCTGCAGTAGAAGGGATGTGTTTGGGGTTCCTTTTGGAACCCAAATCCAGCTGGATTTTTGGTTGTTTTTTTTTTTCTGGAGCCTGGGACTCCTCCATCTTTCCAAATGTCTTCTTCCTGCCTCTCCCTCCCTCCTGTACCAAACACCTTGGTTCAAGTGTGTCCAAAACCCATCACTAGTGGGTAAGGAGCTCTGCTGAGGGCCGCTTTCCCCACGGGAGATCTTTATCCTGGGCCCTCCGTGCTCGCTGTTGTTTTTAAGGTGAAGGCTGAGTAATTTACAACTTCCTTAGCTGCAGGTTTTCCCCTGTCATTCCAGGTTAGGAGAGTAATGTTTAACTGAGCTCCCAAATTCCGCCTCCATTGAGTGGAGGCATAAAAATGCAGATGGAAGGACATCCTGCCAAATGAAATGTCAGGCCTTCAGCCCGACCCCACCGCCTGGAAACCAGGGGCAGGGATTTGAAATCAAGGCATTTTGCTTAGGGTGAGGATTCCGGGCTCTTTCTCGGTGTCCCTCTCCCAGTGGGAGGGTGCAGAGGTGGTGCTGCTTGTGGGAGCTTTCCCGGGCGTTATTTCGGGGAAGGGGGCGCGCAGGATCTCGGCGGGTGGGTGGTGCTGGTGGTGCCTGGAGATTCGCTGCCAAATCTTGAGATCCCGACAAAACCCAGCTGGAGCAGGAGCAGGAGCAGGCCCAGAACTGGTGACTGAGGTCTCGAGGAGAGGCCACCTGAACGAAGAAGCCTGTGCCTGGAACGGATGCTGTTGCAGATCCGTGTAAATGCGTACAAAACCAACGCCCTGAAAGGTTTTATAACCCCACGGTTTGAATTTCCCTGGTGCTGACTGGCTCTGCTAAAAGTAACTCTCAGTGAGAGCTGCCCTGAGCTTGCCGGGAGAAGCCTGGTGACAAAAGGACAAAACCACTCCTCGCAGCCCTTGAGACAGGACAAGGACTTTGCAGCTGCAAGAACTCTGCTGAGGGCACCTGAGCGGGAAGATTTTTTTTGGATAGACCCAAGGGAATTCCTTCTCTGTCCACTGTCCAGGCTTTCCTGCTCAGAGGAACTTGCCTTCGAGTGAAACATTGTCGTTCCCATCGAACCCGAGGTAGCGCTTGTCAGGTTTCCTGATTAGTAATTTATTCTATTTAATGTTTTGTTGAAATCTTCGTGCTTTGACACAGGTTTGGGGGGGGTTTTTTGTGATTAGTCAAGCTCCTTGTCCCGTAGGATTATTCCTTTGTTGGCTGGAAGGTTTTGTCCCGGGTGTTCTGTAGCTGCTGAACTCGGGGAGGAGGAACATCCACGCGTCCTGCAGGGTTTGGTGGTGGAGCAGCTCCCAGGAAAGCTGATCAATTCACCCGTGATGGAGCTGTGGACAAAATGGGGGGTGGGAAATCGACCTCAGATTGGTGAGGCCGCCCCGAAATTCCCCGCGCGGAATCTCAGCAGGGACGGGAAGGGCCGGTGGGACCCACAGAGGGCTTGGAGCGGGACCCTGGCGGGCTCCGTGAGGGATCAGCGTCTCCCAAGCGAGACATCCCCCGTCCTTCCCTGTCTCTGCATCCTCTGGAGCCTCGGAGATGCCCCTGGATGCAGCCGGTGGCTCGGGATCCGTCGGCAGGGAGCGCAGACGGCAGCAGGTCCGTGGGCAGAGCGCTTCCCACGCGGCTGGGCTCAGCCTGGCGAGTTGTATCCTGTGCAGCACCTAAAAATATCCCGTGCCTGGGTGCTCTCTGCTGTTCCAGGGGAAAATCCGGAGCCGGTTTCCGTGCCTGCTGTGGTTTGAGGACTGCAGTGCTCGGCCTTGGGTGTGTCGGCGTGAAAAATCCCAGGTTTTTTTTTTTTCGGGAACGCTTCGAGCGTTTCTTCGAGCTGTGCTTTTCCTCCCAGTCTGTTTTTGGGGAAGCTCCACGTGATCAGTTCCTTAGGAAACGTAATTTATTTTATATTCCTTTTTTTTGTTTTGTTTTTCAGGGTAGGGGGTTTTGGGGAATTAGTCCTGAGGCTGTGTTTATGAAAGGTGGTAGAGAAGTTTCCTGTAGCCCAGCTTGGGGAAAAAATGGCATTAAACTAATTTTATTTAATATGACCTAAATTAAAGACTTTGGGGGTGGGTTGTTTTGTTTTGTTTTTAAAAAAAGCTTTTTGTTCAGTTCACAAGGCTTTTCCTACAGATCCCTATTTTCTTTGGGAACAGGACATCAAACCGATGCAGAGCTTCGAAAAGCTGATGTTTTGCTAAATCCTATTCGCTCTCCACATCATCAATTAATAGAATTTGCTAATTTGCACTGACTGGGAGACCTGGTGCCGAGCCCAAGAGCTTTGTGCTAGTGAGTAAAAGCATAGAAAGCTCAGGTGGGAGTGTAGGAAGTTCATTCCCGTGCCCGTCATGCAGGAAAATGTTAAAAAAAACGGTGAAATTTTGGGATGCTGTGACTGCAAAATTGGGGATAAAGGTTCGGGGCGGGGGGGGAAACGAGGCTGAGGATTTTTGGTGTGGAAGAGAGGGTCGGGGAGGTTCTGCTGGATGGGGTCTGGTGTCATTCATCTGCCCGGAGCGGGGCCTGGCCCACGCGTTGGGGAGCGTTTGGGGCGACAACCTCGTTGTTTAAAAATGCTGCAGAGGGTTTGGAGGAGCTCCAGAGACTCGGAAGCATCGTAATTCGGAGCTGAATTAAACTTGGGAATGTGCTCTGTGAGGGAGGAGGAGCTGGGAGCTTGGAAGGCTCTTGTCCTCAAGGATTCCCGTGGGATTTGATGATCCTGAGATCCGTCCCAGCCCGGGGGATGTTGGCCCGGTGCTGCTGGGAATTTCGGGGGGGAGAACGTGGGGGTCTGTGGGCTCCTACAGAGCAGTTCCCCTCATCTGGAGCATTCCCCAACCTCCCAGACAAGCGGGAGAAGGTGGGAAAGGATGGAAAGGTCGGGAAGAGGGTTCGAGGTGGGGAGTGTGGTTGTGACGTGAGGCTGCGGCCGAGAGCTGCCGAGCTTCGTTCCGGGAGGGCCCTGGCAAAGTTTGGAGACATCATTAAAAAAAAAAACCCAAAAAAAACCCCCTAAAAAGTTGCTCTGCTTGGGGATAAATTTGGGATCGATGCTTCCTTGGAGCCCGTGGGCATCACGGGAGAACACCCCTCGGGCCGGGGATGTGTTCGTTCTCGCCTCCGTGGGGTTTGTGCTGTGGAAAATCCCGTAGGAAAAGGGATTTTTGTGGCTGAACTCACCCGGGGCCGGGTGTAGCTGTAGCATCCAACCCCCCGTGTGTCCCAAACTGAACCTCTCGTGCCTCAGCAGCTGGCAAAGGGGATTATTCCAGGAATTCCACTGGAATAAAAACCCAGGAGCTTCCAGGCCTGCTCGGACAGCACAGGCTCCCGGTGCTGGTGGTTTTGGTGAGGAAAAGTCTAAAAAATGCTAAAAATCCACCCGAGTTTCTTCGGATGCTCAGATAATCCTGAGCTGAATTGAAACTGGGGGATCCTTAAGGTCCCTTCCAACCCCAAACCATCCTGGGATTGATTCTCTGACTCATTGCCCTGGCGGGCAGATTTTTTTAGGGATTCTTAGGAATTGCAGGAAGAGGAGGAGCTTCTTCAAACCAAAAATGGGAAAAAAACCCTGGAAAGGAGGGAATTTGGTGGATCCCCGCTCCCGCAGGAGCTGCAGCAGCGATGAGGGTCTGGCCGTGGGGGTTGTGGTTTCATTCCTTGTAACTCCGGACTCTTTTTTAACTTCTCCTGGATTTCTCACTCTGGCCAAGGCTCAGACACGGAGCTGCTGCAGGAGGGAGTGCTTGGTGGCTGGAATCTGCCTGAAAATCAGCATCTTTAGGGATAAAAATCACTTTCTGTGGGGCTTCTTTTCGTTCTGGTTTCCAGGTTTCCACCCCCACGGCGCAGATGAAATTGTCAGCCATGAATTTGTACAGATCCTTTCCCAAAGTAACTCCCTCCCTCTTCCCTCCTTTACTTTAATACTTTACCCAGTAATATTTTAATGGCTTAATTTTATTTTAATGATAGGAATTTCAGAGTTGCAAAGGCTCTTTCTAACTTTATTGACTTGGAGAAAAAACACCCCCTCCCCTCGTTGGTACCATACTCACCTTGATGTAGATGGATTTGTTATTTTTGCACCAGAATCCCTAATTTTTTGCAGTATAAAGTGCACTTTTACATAAAAAAAACCCTCGTATTCCTGTCTGATGAGTGTCTTATGTGCTGAAAGGGACGTTCTGCCAAAGCTCCAGAGCTGAGGACGTTGTTAATCCTTCGAGGTATTCCCTGAAACCTGGGACCTGCTCCTGCTCAGTCTGTTCCGAGGCGAAGCAGGGAAGGAAATGCCTCCCCCTGAACAGGAATTAAAGATGGGAAATGAAACTTTTATCACTGCCCTTAAAGAAAACTCCGTGGTTCTTCAAAACCCACCTTCAGGTTTTCTACTGCACCAGCCTCTTCAGTCTCAGATGTTTACCTTGATGATCAGGGAGTGCCTTGTCCTGTGCTGGGCTCGCGCTTGGGAAGCGGAATGGTGGGCACGGGGATGGATTTGCCCGATGCGTGGGTGCAAAAATCGGGCTGGAAACCCCTGGATTGGTGGGAATCCCCGTTTTCATCCGTGGGTGCTCCTCGGAGACTGCACCGGGTGCCCCGGGTTTGCTCTCTCACACACACACGGACCTGCCGGGGGGAGCAGACAGAATTTGCTGCTTCACCCCCACTTCTGCTTGGCTTGGCCCAGTTCCTGGAGGGTTTTCGCCGTCTCCTCTCGGAGCGAGGTGTTTGTCCAGACCCTTCCCCAGCGTCCCTCGGGCCGTCCGTGTGTCGCTCGCGAAGCCGCCCGGTGTCCGCGTGGGCGTCCCGTGGGTGTCGCAGCTTGCCGGGGCTCTGGGAGCTTGCCGGGGCTCTGGGAGCTTGCCGGCACTCCCGAGCTTGCCGTGCCGTGTCTCGTGCCTGTCGGGACCCTCGGAGCGCCAGCCCCGGCCCCTCGGGGCTGCTGCTCCCTCCGTGCGTTCTTGCAGTGCCTTGTAAGTCCCAACGACCCCGAGTGTCGCGGGAGGGCTGCGGTGTCCGGGGCCGGTGACGCGCTCCCAGCCCGTGCTGCCGGACTGGGCTTTGTAACTTGAGGATTTAAACCCCTGTTTCGAAGGAAATAAAAGAGTTTAACTCTGGCTCCGAGTGTCCTGGCAGCCTCGTTGCTTTTGAAGGGGGTGGTTGGTGCAAACCCGTCCCGCCAGCACTGCGCTGGCCGCCCGCAGTCGTGTCCCCAAGTGCCGCATCCACATGTCCTTCACCCCCCTCCAGGGATGGAAACTGTGCTGGCGGCTTTAAGGCTTCTCTCTCCCTGCTCCTGCTGCCACTGGGCCTGACTGGGAGCAAACTGGGCTGGCTGGTGCCAGCAGATGGTGCTGCCACCCAGGCACGCTGTGCTCGGTGCCACCCCGGAGACGGCCGAGGTGCCACCCCTGCGCAGCGCCGGCTCGGGCCGGGACACGGGGAGGGTGCAACTGCTCCACAGCTCCGGCTGATCCGGGAAATGGGGAGGGCGTGACCCCTGCACAGGTCCAGAGGGATCCAGGACAGCCGGAGGGTGCAACACCCGGCCAGCTCCAGCTCGATCCGTGGAGCAGGTGCAACACCTGGACAGCTCCAACACCTGGACAGCTCCACGTTGATCCAGGAGGGTGCGACGCTGGAGAATTCCAGCTCGATCCAGGACAGCCGGAGGCTGCAACCCCTCCACAGCTCCAGCACGGGCCTGGGGGGTTCTCCTGGTCCCCGCTTTCCATGTGTGGCAGAGGTGGCAGGACAGGGAATGTCACCGGGGAAGGGACAGCGGCGCTGCCCTGTGCTGGGTGCTGGTGTCACCCCTCGGCAGCGGCTCCGCAGGATGCAGGCGGAGCAGGATGGAGTTGGATTCATTACCCAAGGTAATTAAAACCCAGACCAAACCTGGGGTACCTCGTGGGATGGGGATCAGGGGTCTCACACCATGGTCCATGCCCCTGCTCCAGGTGCTTTGTGTCTGGAGCAGGGATCAGAAAGGAAAACCTCACTGTTCCTCCGGAATCCCTCCCTGCTTTTCCTCTGTCTTTTTTATGCCCTAATTCTGGGATTTTAATTTATTTTTTTTCCTGAGCTGCCATGGTGATCCTGCTGAGCTCTCCAGCCTTTTCTTGGAGATGGAGCTTTTATTCCACCCACCAACACCCGGCACACGCCGGGTACCAGGTGGTTTGGGGTGTCCCTCACAGGTGAGCCGGGATCTGAGCTCCTTGGAGCAGCCCCTGAGCCAGCCCTGATGATTTCATTCCCCTTTTAATTCCCTTTATAAGGTGAGAAGCTTTTCCCCGCACGTGTTCCCGGGGTGATGTCACACCTCGGGTAAGTCATGTGCTGATGAGGTCATTTTACAAACAGAACCCTCCGGAGGGACAGATCCAAGGTTTTGTCCGTGTGAGGAGGCTCCTCGTGGAGCATCCCGCTTGGATTCCTTGGTGGAGATGCAGAGATGCACGGAGAAGATCCCTTTGGTGGCCTGGCTCCTCATGGATTTTAATCCTTCTCTCCCTCCCCACTCCCATTCTTTCCTCCTCCCCAGCTCCTTCCAACCCCTTCCTAAACGAGGTGGGATTTTTGGGCAGCGTCCATCTGGCAGGCTGCTCCCCCTCCGTGTTTTCCCAGCTCGCAAACCGAAGCCGAGCTCCGGCAAGAGGCGCTGCCCGAGGGCTCTGCAGAGCTCCCACCCGAACCTCGCAGCTGCGGGGCCGGTGCGGGGGAACGGCTGGAATTTCCTGCCCTGGCCGCCTCCGGTGGGGCGTGTGTGGGCACGTCCCAGGGCAGGATCCGCTGCCTCTCACCCCCTGGGATGGGTGCCCGGGCATGGACACGCTCCCGGCACAGCGCGGAATCCCCAGGATGAGCTTCCCGTGCCAGGGGCGATGCTCTGCCCGAGCGTCTCCCCATTCCACGGCTCCTCTCCCCACTCCTGGGCTCCTCACCGTGCCTTTCCCTGCTGCCTGGCAGCTCCTGGATCCGGGAGACGCAGATGGATATTCTCCAACGACCTCTGCTGCGGGATGGGATTTTCTTGGCCACTTCCCAGCCGGCACCACGGCTCCAGCCTGGGGGGAAAAGTCTCTCCGTGCTGCTTCTCCCCAGCTGCTTCCCGCTGCCGTGGATGCTCCGTGCCCTGTGTACGCAACCCTTTCCCGAGTCACGCTCCGGTGACTAATTCCCTCCTGACGGGCACGTGGAGCCTGATCCGCGTCCCGGTTCACGAATAAATACATTTATTTCTGCCGGAGGTCGGGCTGACAGCGGCTTCCCCGATTCCTGCGGCAGCTTCCGTCCTCATTCCTCGTCCAAAACTGTGCCTCGTGCTTCAAAAACCACCCAGGCGCTTAAAATCCTACAGTTTTAAGGGGGTTTGGGGGTTGTGCTTCTCTTGTAGCATCTTGATAAAAGGGATGCTGTTCTGGGATGTGCCCAGGTTGGATTTGGTTTCTTTTATCCATTTTCCCCATCATTTAAAGCATCCAGA
Source organism: Machaerirhynchus nigripectus (assembly GCA_013397975.1). Taxonomy (NCBI): domain Eukaryota; kingdom Metazoa; phylum Chordata; class Aves; order Passeriformes; family Dicruridae; genus Machaerirhynchus; species Machaerirhynchus nigripectus. Next base: position 13,876 of record VZRQ01004852.1, on the reverse strand, counting down.
CGTAAAATCCTGTGGTTTTAAGGAGCTTTCGGGGTGATCCTTCCCTTTTATCGTGTCCTAGGGGTTTCCCTGGCAAAAGAGGAGCTGCCCTGGGATGTGCCCGGGTTGGATTTGGTTCCCTCCATCCGTTTTTTCCCCCTGCTCAGTGCTGGAAAGCCTTTTGGAGGAAGGAATTAGAGCCAATCTGGCTCCCTTGGAGCCTTGAGCTTCATTCCTGGGCTCAGCACCACCATCCCAAGGGATCACAGTGCTCCCGAAAGTCTTGGCCTGGGATTCCCTCCTGGATCTACACCAAAAATGGAGGGACAGGGCAGTTTTGGCACATTGGAAGGGTGAGATTGGACAGGAAGATGCTCCCACCACGGAAAAGCTGCTTTTCAACCATCACATCAATCCTGCCCAGGCTGAGCTCGTTCCCTGCTGCTGATCCTGAATGTCCTCATCCCGAATATCCCGAGCTGGAAGGGACCCACGAGGGTCAGGAAGTCCAGCTCCGTGATGCTCTCAATGGATTCTTTTTAACGTCTGCAATCTGAAAACCATCCTCAGCCGAGCACAGGCCCTCCCTGGAATCCCCTGTCCAGGGAGCCCATCCGGGAAAGATGCTCTCCTCGGGAAGCAGAGAACATCCTGGTGCCGAAAGCACCTCCGGGAGGAAGGTGATTGTGGGGCGAGCGAGGACTTCCCAAGAGAGGTTTCCATTTTTGGCTGGACCAGAGGCATTTCCTGCACTTCCCGGGCTGAGGGGGCTGGGAACCCGAGTTAATCGTTGACCGCGGGCGCAGCCGAGGCAGGAATGTCTTTTGTCCAAGTGGAGCAGAAGTCTCATTTTTGGGAGATGCCGTAAACTCGCAGCAAAGGGAGAAAAATGCGATTCCTGCTGTGACGGGGCAGAAGCTGCTTTTTGCTCGCCTGACCCGTCCTGGTTGCCTTTGATTTAGAAACATCCAAAGGTCACCGCGGCGTCCACTCGGCCGATTCATCACGGCAGCAGCCGGCGCTGGGAAAACACGGGATGCGGCTTCCCAAACATCCCACGCTGGCAGCCGAGGGACAGCCCTGTCTCCCATCCCTCCGTGCCCCCTTCCGGGCCTGAAACGAGACGGGATGGAGCAAACCCCACCTGGGGTTCTGCTTCACTGAGGGATCTCTCAGCTCGAATCATTCCTGGTCCGACTTCCCCCCAGGCCCAGCCCTAAGGGCTCCTTGGAGCTCCATGTGGTGGCAGCAGCAGGGCTGCTCTTCCCTTCTTTGCTCGAAAAAACACCATGGGAAAGCACAAATTGCCTTTTTTTCCAGGGAATGTCCTCCCCTCAGCATCCAACTTGCTCGGCCCGAGTGGTTTTGGGGAGCGCTGAGGTCCTGTAGGGTGTGGGAAGAACCTGATCCCGCTCTGTGGGTCCCAGGGTGATGCCACCGACTCCCAGGGGTCTCCGGGTGCTTTTTTGGGAACCCTTGCTCAACAGCTGCGAGGAACTGATAGCCCTAAAATCTGGAAGGCAGCACTTCCCCTCCTGCCACTTGTGATAAGGATCTCTGCAAAAAACCCCGAAGTTTCTGGCGGCTTGGGCAGCTGCAGAGAATTTCCTGCTTTTGGGGGAATTGAAGCCCTCTGGAGCCCCCTGCTCGTGTCTTCACCATGGTCCCCACTGACCACCAGCACCTGGAGAAGGGAAGAACATTTATTTGGAATCACTGAATGGTTTTGTTGGAAGGGACCTGAAAACCCACCATGTTCCTCCCCCTGCCTTGGGCTGGGACACCTTCCACTGTCCCAGGTCGCTCCGAACCCCATCCAGCCTGGCCTTGGACACTTCCACACCTTTCCAGGCTCAGCAGTGCACGGTCTGAGCTTCCCCAGAGCTGCATCCTTCTCACCCTCAGCCCACCCCAGCTGCTCTGAGGTCCCTGGCAACAGCAATCCCCTGGGCATCCCTGCTCCAGATCCGTGCCAGGAGAGCCGTGCCGAGGTGAGGGATCCACGTGGGACGTGTCAGAGAGAGGAACCTTCATCCTGCTGGGAAGAGGCACGGGACTGACCTGACCTTCCAACAAACGTGTCCAGGAAGAGCTGAGGAAACGTGGGATGCGGCGGCTGCGCAATCCCCTCTTGCAGGCTGGTGAGGACACGCTGGGGCATTTCATCATCGCTCGCTCAGGATTCAAACCCCTGCTCCCAAAATCCCTCTTTTATGGCCCTTGCTGCACTGTAAATCTCCGGCTTCCATGGCTGGCGCCTTTCGGGGGGAAAACATCCGGCTCCAGCAAACTTTGATGCTCTTGGAATGCGTCACTCCCGGATGTGGGGCTCGCGCCCACGGGCAGAAAATCCATTGCAAAAGCAGAACTTGAGGATTTTGGGGTTTCTGCCGGGTCTTGCTCAACGTCACCGGAGAGGTCGGGGCCTCTTCCTGCACCCGGACACGCCGAGGGCTCCGGTTCGGCTCTGGATCAGCACCTTTGGCACCGTGGGGATGGTGGAGGGGGCTGGTGGCTGGGCTGGTGCCTGCCGTGGGCACGGGGATGTCCGGAGGGGAGGGAATGGCGTGGTGGTTCTGCCCTTGTGTCCTCCTGGGGTGATGCTCCCTCTCCTTTCTTCCCTGGATTTGTGGGGCTGGAGGGCTGCAGTCACCCCGGCTGATAAAATCCCTGGGAGAGGGATCACAGCGGGCTCGGGGCTCTGGGAATTCCCTGTGGGAAGGTGCTCCAGGAGGAGAGTTCATCCCTGCCCAGCTGCTGGAGGGGTGGGTGGTGTCCCGCTCACGGTGCCCAAATCCACACGGGATGAAGCCCTGGAGATACACCTGAGGTTTCCCTGCGAGCCACACGTAGGATTTCCTTCCAAGCTGGATGCTCCGGGAAGGGAAAAGCAGTGAAGTGGGGAGGGGGTCTGGGTGGGCTCCTGCTCCTCCTCACCCATCCCACTGCAAGGACGGATCCAGAGCAGGACAGCGGAGCCAGGGCCGGGGCAATCCCCTCCGCATGACCCCGGTCACCCTGACGAACTTCTCCTTTCCCGTGTTTTAGGGTGAAACACTCGGTCTCGGCTTTGCCTCAGGCAACCCCTGGAGAAACGGGGTGAGAAAAGCCGGAGCCGAGCGCCGCGGAGGAGCGGGGGATAAACAGCCGTGAATCACGGGATTACCGCCCGTTCATCCCCGGCGGGAGCACAGCCCAACACCAGGCGCTTGGATCAACTTCAGGACGTTTGGGAATGGCCTCGCCTGCCCCTGCCTGCTCCGGGAGGACCTTCCTGTTTCCTCATCCCACCGGGAGCTGCTCGTCCCTCTGCTCACGTTTGTCGGTCCGAGCATCCCCGAGGAGGAGCTGGGAGAGGGGTGGTGCTGTGCTGGCCCCCGTGGCTTGTTCCCACTCTGGGTTTCCTCCTGCCCAGCCCCGCTCTGGCACGGTGCTGCCCGGCACACGTGGCCGCGCTGGATCCGTGCCACCTGGCGTGCCCGGCTCCGTCCCGACCGGCTCCGTTCGGGATGACGTAACCCCGGCCGCGGTTGCTTCAGAAGGATCCAGGCTGGGATCAGCCCATCCCCCGGCCGCACCTGCGGTCCGGTGGGACAAGGTCCGGTGCTGACCCTTTCCCTGCTCCGGCCACGCTGCCGGCACGAGCTGCCGCCTCCCTGCCCCATCCCTGCTCCGCTGGGATTTCGGGAAGGGACGGATCAGCCCCGCGCGGTAACAGCGACCCGACCCGCGAGGCGGCGGACAGGGGAGGTGGCTGAGGATGCAGGGATGGGGAATCCGCGCTCGGAATGCTGCCTGCAGCGCTCCTGCCTCGCACATCATCCCCTCTCCACCGCCCCGCTCCGCCACCACCGGGTGCTGGAGGTGAGGGGGGTTTCCCGAGCCGTGCGATCCGTACGGAAAACGGGAGGTGGAAGAGAAATGTTCGCGTGCGAGGAGGAGTATTCCGTGTTTTTTATCTCTGCAGCTGTAAATCACCCGGCTCCAGCACTGTCGGAGCTTCTGCTGGAAATCCCAGGAGGAGAGGAGAGATTCCTGCTGGGAGTTCGCTCGGCGTCACCCTCCGGGGAGGGGGGACGGAGGGCGGGCAAAGTTCGGCTCCTATAAAGTCAGGTCCTGAGCCCTTCATTCATTCCCCTGGCAGCACCGCCGGCAGCAGCACGTCCAGCCTTTGCACAGGAGCTGGGAATAAATCCAGCCCTGAAGCCGCCGGTTTTCCGCAGGATGCTGAGGAGAGCGATGCCGAACGCGCTGCGGGGCGTCGGGGCCGCGCTCACCTGCCTCCAGCTCCTGCTGCGCCTCTCCGCCGTGGATTCCCGGCCCCACACGTGGGACCAGGACAGGTTCCAGCTGGAAGCCGTCAAAAAGGAGATCCTGGAGCGCCTGGGAATGCCGGCTCCCCCCGTCATCCGGCGCCAGCTGGACCAGGAGAGCATCCAGAGAGCGCAGCGGCTCTACCAGCAGAGAGTGGCGGAGCTGGCGCGGAACCGGAGCCGGGAGGAGGAGGAGGAGGAAGAGGAGGAATCCGCGTCCAGGACCCGGCGGCTGCATCGCCTGACCCCCACCTGTAAGTGGCCGTGGCTCCATGTCATCCCACGACCCTCAACCCCCCGGGACACGCGTGTGTCCCAGCGTGTCCCGCCCTCGGGAGTGTCGTCCCGCTGCCCCGGGACATGACCGGGCATGCAGCACGATGGCCACGGTCATCCTTATCCCGCTGCTTCCTTTGCCCTGGAAGTGGGGAGGAGTCACCGCTGGAGCCGTTTTACTTAAAAGCACAAAAAAAATCAGGGGATTTGGGACGAAAGCTTTGATC
>VZRQ01004849.1:49137-59746 GCA_013397975.1 Machaerirhynchus nigripectus | reverse complement strand
AGTTAAACCCTGAGGCATCGCTGATTCCAAGCACAGCTCCGCGTCCGCAGGAGGGGCCTGGTGTGATCCCACCGTCGCCTCTCCCAGCAGGATTCCTGGTGCCCGCAGGGTTCAGGTGAGGAGCGGCAGCACTGCCGTGAATCCCGAGGGGATCCACTTTCAGCTGGAAAAATCCCGCTCCTGGCGCTTTTTTTTTGCACTGGGTAATCAAAACATCCCCGAGACCCAGGGCCGTGCACAGGGATGTGCACAGGGATGCTGGGATGGGGGAATTCCCTCTGACCTGCTGGATCAGCTGATTCCCATTTGGAAGTGGCAATGGGAGCACAAAGGAGTCAGCAGGAGGAGCCTGGAGATTTCAAGCTGTTTTCCCAGTTTTTGCTGGCTGAGAAATAGGAAGTGACAAAAGCCGGGCTCCTTTTGCCGAGGCAGGAGATGTTCCTGGCATGGGCAGCCCACTCAGCATTCCTCAGGGACACATTCCCTGCTCCAGGCCCTGCCCTGGAGCTGCTGCCACCACGGCACAGGCGGCACCCAAGAATCCCTTTTCCCTCGCAGGGATTTTCTCCTGCGGCCAGCGAGGCGCGGGATGCGCACGGATCCCGGCGTCGCTCCTGGGAAAGGCCCCACTGGTGACAGCACAGCAGGTTCTGGGTGCTCCGCGTGCTCCACGCTCCAGGCTGGGCAGGAATTTTGTGTCTTTAGCCTGGGGTACCTGGTTTAGCCCCGGAAAAACATGGCTGAACACTCCAGAGATATCCAAGTCTTCTGCAGAAACTCCAGAAGAGACAAGGATCTGTCTGGGACCTGGACACAGAGGCTGAATTTTCCACCCTTATCCCGCTCCTCCAGTCACTCAGACTGGGATGTACTGGTGCATTTGGAAGCTGCAGCCTCTGCTCCCAGGGAACAGGGACAGGAGGAGAGGGAACGGCCTCAGGCTGGGCCAGGAGAGGCTCAGGCTGGACATCAGCAGGAATTTCCCCATGGAAAGGGTGCTCAGGCCTTGGCAGGGGCTGCCCAGGGAGGTTTGGAGTGCCCATCCCTGGAGGTGTCCCAGGAAGGGCTGGAGGTGGCACTCAGGGCTCTGGGCTGGGGACAAGGTGGCGATGGGGCACAGCTTGGCCTCGATGGGCTGGGAGGGCTTTTCCAACCTCAGTGATCCTGGGATTCTGAGATTCTGTGCTTCCACATTCCCTATCCTTGCAGGACAGAGAGGAGGAGAAATGGCAGAGGACCCACGGATGGAGATGTGCTCCTGGAATGGGCAGGAGCCGCTCCCCATGAGCAGCCTCTGTTTGGAGCTCCCTGTGATCCCAGGCTTCAGGACCCAGGAGCTGCTCCAGCTAAAAGGCATTTCCAGGCTTTTATTGGGAAGATCTGGCAAATTCTTCCCAGCTGAAAAGCACACACAAGGAGTTGGTGTCCAAACTCTAGGCTCTGGGGAAGCTCCAGGAACTCCTCTGACCCTTTGGTTCCCCAGTTCAAAGACGTGTGATGTTCTCAGCACTTCAGGCTGCGTTGGGAACGGACCGAAAATTCCACCTCATTTGTTTATAATCAGCTCCGAGTTTTCTCCGGGATCCCTGGAAGCAGCCGAGGGGACACGGTTGTTTATCCACCAGAGCTTGCAAACATGGAGTGCAGGGGGAAGGGGCTGGGAGGCTGCGAATGCAGCTTCCCGATCCAAATGTTTGCTCTCCCTTTTCCCCTTGGGTCTGCACAGTGTGGAAAGAGGGTCAGGGAAAAGCGTCCCTGCCTTGGTCACATTCCCATAGGAAGCATCTGCTGCTAAACATATGGTGTGGAATCAAACCCATCCCAGCAACACAAACACAGCCTTTTCCTTGGTTTCTGCTTCACAGAAAATCCGGGAAGGGGTTCTGGGAAGAGGGGAGGTGGCCTGTGGGGTGTGGGTGGCACAGCAAACTCAGAGAGGAGCTGCTGGGAGCGGGATCGGCGGAACTCTCCATGGATCCGTCAGCTGAAGGTCAGGAGCGAGCTCTGAGCTCTCCCAGCTGTGCCAGCTTCCCAGGAAAACAGAGCATGAGGAGATGGAGGAACAGGGACAGCGCAGGAATGGGAAAGACAGGGGGTGTCCAGCGTGGAGAGCTCCTTCTGGGCACCGGGCTGCGGCTGCTGCTCAGACTTTGGTGTCCTGAGCCATCACCAAGAGGTGGGAACACGTTTTCCATGGAAGCTTGGCCTGGAGCGTCCAGGGATATGGCTCTGGCCTCATGCTGCAGGTCCCTGGATTGGGAACAGCCCCAGAGCTGTCCCCTCACCCCTGTCCTTGTCTGGGCACAGCCGTGCTGTGAGAGCCACCCCGGGCACCCCAGAGCCAAGGGGGGACACCGCTGTCCCCTCCTCCATCCCCACAGTGCCTTGGACCGACCCCAAACACCTCCTGGGGAGGGATTTCTGTCCCCTCCTGGGTGCCAGTGCTGGTGGCTCCAGCCCTGCTCCTCTCCCACAGAGTGACCCCACCTCTGTCCCTCCCTGCACCATCCGCTGGCATTTTTGGGACCCTTTCCCAGTTAAAGATTTAGGAATTTAAAACAATCTCGTTGCTCTGGTTGAACACAGGGCCCAGCTTAGCAGAGAGGGGTTTCCAGTTGCCACTAGGGAAGAAAAAATCCCCTTTCCTTAAGCAAAGCAAGTCAAAAGCTGGATAGAACAGGGAAGTGCAGTGTCCGGACATGGGAATTCCATGCTCCCCACAGTCTTTTCCCCCCTCTCCAAAGAAATGCTTTGATTCCCAGAGCCAGGCACTGCGCAAACTCCTGGGGCAGTGGTGGCTCCCAGGAAGGACACGGGGATGGGGAGGCCACAGGGATGCTGTCCCTGCTCCCACATGGAGCCCTGGGAGATGGGATCCTTGCCCTGGGGGCGGGGACACCTGCACAACCCAAGGGGCTCCAAATCCCTCTTTCATTCATGGGGAAAAGCTCTGAGCCAGTCCCTCCCTGCTCCTGCTGGGAAGCTTTCCCACAGCCCCCCTGCTCTCCTGATGGCTTCAGCAGCTTTCCCCATTTCTCCTGAAAATCTGGTGGTCAATAGTTTATCCCGTCTGCCCCCGAGCCAACGGCGGCCTGCAGGTAAAACAACTCCATGCTGAGGTTTGCCCTTCCCTCCCTCCTTCCCCCCAAAATATTTCCAGAGAGCTCTCCCATCCCCCAGCCATCGTTTTCCTGGGATAAGCACCAAGGGGCAGTGCCATGGTTTATCCGTGAGCTGAGCCAGGAGGAGTTCCCTGCCGTGCCAGTGGTTCTGGAAAACTCCTGCTCGGAGCAGCCTCGGGTGCACAGGGAGGGAGTTATCCCACGGCTCCACAGCCTCCTGGAATTCCAGCTCAGAGGGGCAGAACCTGCTTTTAATAGGAATTCCATGGGCACAGGGCATCCCTGCACTGGTTCGCACTGGTGGGAGGCATGGAAAGGGGCTCAGGGCAGGAATTCCAGCGGGAAAGGAGGGTAATTCCATGCTGTGCTGTCTCACAGGCTGCCCTGGCTCCTCCTGCCGTAGATTCCCCATTTCCAGGGGCTCTGGCTGGGTTGGATGTGCCTTCCCTCGGCAGGGATCCACCTGGATCCTGTCCTTACAACTGCCCGCACTTCCTCCTGCCCACACTTCCATCCCAGGGCTCCACGTGGGAGCAGGGAGAACATTCCCTGTGGCCTCCCCATCCCTTCTTCCTTTTTAAATCCCTCCTCCCTGGATAATGAGATCGGATCTGGGATGATGTGGGTGCTTCCAGCCTTCCCCTGGTGCCACCGCTGATCCTGTCCCACATCCCACATCTGATCCCGGAATCCCTGCACAGCTGGGACCACCCTGGCACAGGTTAATTCCTCCTCAGCAGCTGTTCCAGAGCCGTGTTTTGAACTGGGAATGGGAATGGTGTGGATAACACACCGATGTTTAGGGCTCTTATTAAACTGTGTTTATCCCAAGTCAAGGACTCGTGTCCCGCTCTGCCAGTGAGGAAAAGAACCTGGGACAGGTGACCTGGCCTGACCAAAGGGAATTCCACACCTGGAACTTCACACCCGGGGTATGAACTGGGGGAGTTACTGGGAAGGGCTGATCTGGCTTCGGGAAGGGGGCCCTGGCATCAGTCAGGGGGTGGTGAGGGATTGTTTTGTGCATCACTTGGTTTCCTGCATTATTATTATTATTACCATTATTATTCACCATTATTATTTACCATTATTGCCGTGTTTTGCCTAATTTTCAATTATTAAACTGTTCTTATCCCAACACACAGCTTTTATTTTGGTTCTCCCCTTTCCACCAGGGTGGGTCACATCTGGGAGGCTTCTCCAAGCTGTCCAGCCTTGCCCAGGCTGGATTCCTAATAATTCCCTTCTCCCGCACCATGTGCCCCCAGGAATTTTTCCCTGGGATGAAGAACTGACTGACCAGAAACAGAGAAGAACCAGGATCTGGAGAAAAGCCAACATGAGACCTGACCTGGGCAAGAGGCCGGGCTTTAGGACAGACTTTAAAGGAAAATCTAATTAAAAGCACTGAAATAAATAGAAAAAGGGATTAAATCCCACATGGATTTACCAAAGGCACTCCCTGGCAGGTTGGCTTTTTTTTAGGAAAGCAGCTGCTTTCCCAGACAAAAGAATTCCAGGAGATCTCATCTCCTCGAACCTCAGTCAAGCATTTGATGTAAGGCACAGGAGAAATTATTAATTAAACTGGTGAGGATGGGGATTAATGGAGAAAGGAACCTGGGAGAGCTGGGAAATGCCCGGAGGGGAGGTGGCAATGGATGGAGCTAAACCAGCATGCTCGGAGCTGCAGGCAGGCTGCTAATGGAGTTCCTCAAAGATCCATTTGGCCTCCGATTTTCCTTAATATTTCCACTAATGATCTTTGCACAAAAGGTACGAGGCTGCTGATAAAACCTGCCGGGGATTCAAAGGAGAAGCCGGTGATGGCAGCAATGGAATATCAAACAGAGGAGACTGGGCGACCTCAAAGGCTGCGGGAAGAGACCTGGAAGGGAATTCAGGAGTACAAAATGTGGGGTCAGGGACTCAGGAGCTGACCCAGGAACTCCGGAGCAGCTCCAGTGAATGAACAGCACGAGGAGCTGCTGGGGAGTCACTGGGGGAAGGGCTGTAAACTCAGTTTGGATCAGGGGGGAAAAGTGATGGTGAGCTGAGCTCCGGGAGCTCCTGGGGAGAGAAATCCCTCAGCCCCAGGACCGGTCTTGCCCCTCCTGCTCTCTCCAAAGCTCTCCCCCTTCCCACCCTTGGAAGGATTTGGCCTCCCTGCCCACCAGGATTCCCCACAGGAGGGGATGGAGGAGAATCCTCTGAGCTGAGGAGTGATGTGGCACAAAGGAAAACAGGGCTGGACAAGCCACGAGTCCTGGAATAACAGAGGGAGGAGGAAAAGTCCCAGCAATGGATATTGAACATTTGTGTGACTCTTGGAGGGCTCTGGGACCCCCCAAGGTCTCCAGCTCTGTGGCCACACAGAGATGTGCACCCCACATTCCAGGTTTGCACAAATTCGGCAGGAATTTCCCCATGGAAAGGGTGCTCAGGCCTTGGCAGGGGCTGCCCAGGGAGGTTTGCAGTGCCCATCCCTGGAGGTGTCCCAGGAAGGGCTGGAGGTGGCACTCAGGGCTCTGGGCTGGGGACAAGGTGGGGATGGGGCACAGCTTGGACTTGATGGCCTTGGAGGGCTTTTCCAACCTCAGTAATCCTGGGATTCTGGGAATGAGCCAGCTGGGGTAACGCTGGATCACTGCTCTCTTCCCTGCCTGCTGCCACAGGCTTGGCACCGAGCTGGGCGGAAGGGACATCGATCAAAACATGTCACCTCCTCCGTGCCACTTGGCTCCGCTCCAAACCTCTCGTGACGAGGTGGCCCAGTGTCAGCGTGGCCAGCGGCCAAACCCCCTCCCTGGCCACTCCTCGGGAGCAGCCGTGTCTCGGCTTCAGCTGTGGGTGACAGAGGGGCTTCCCCGCAGGTGTGAAGGCCACACGTCCCTGACACCCCTTTGGTCCCTCGGGGATGTCCCCTCTCCCGCCTGCTGGGGCGGCACGGGCTGCGCTGCCGCGCGGGGTGACGTGAGGAGGCTGAGGTGTCCTGGCTCACCGAGCTGGCAGCTCCGCGCATCCACCGGGGCTGGCAGGGCACGCACGGCCCGCGCCGAGCGCGGCGCATCCCGGCGCATCCCGGCGCCAGCTGTTCCCGCTTCCACTCCATCGCTCCTTGGAGCGGCTCCCCGGCACTGGCAGCGGCCCCGCGGCCGGGAGCGGGGGATGGCAGCTCCTGGAGGGGGCCTGGGCACGTGGCGGGCTGGTGACAGCCACAGCGGGGCTGCCCACGGTGACACGGCCCCTCTGCCTGGGCAGGGCGGGAGCTGGGTGTGGGATGGATGGATGGATGGATGGATGGATGGATGGATGGATGGATGGATGGATGGATGGATGGAGAGGGAAATGGCCGGAGAGGGCCGCAGGGGCTCACAGGCCTTGTCTGGAGGGCATGGGTTGGAGGGAGAACCCCCTCCCTGGGCAGAAGGGGCTCCTGCCTCCAGCAGAACTCCGGAAAAGAGGCCCAAGGCCTTCACCTCCCCCCTGCACGGCCTCTCCCTCCTTCCCTGGGGGACATTCACTCCATGTTTGGGGCTGGAAACAGCCCCAGTGCCACTCCAGAGATCCCAAACTGCCGTCAGCCTCGTTCAAACCAACCCACCCTGGGCGGCCTGGGCCCTGCTCATGGGAGGGAAGAGTTTTCCCAACATCCTACGGAACAGTTTGGTCCTGGGGGATGCACATCAGCTGGAAAAGGAGCTCCAGGAACCTGCTGAGTCACACCCTAAGTCATCCTAAGGATCTTCCAGCTGCCAGCTCAGCAATGCCACCCCTGTTCACCCCAGGGAGAGCTCAGGAATGGGTGTGGATGTGGGATGCACCCCTGGTGCCGAGGACAAACCACATCCCTGTGCCCTCCTGCAGCTTCCCGGGACCCACCACTCCCATTCCCCGCAGGATGGCCCAGCTGCTGCTGCAGTGCAGCGCTGTCCCCTGACACTTCAGCCCTTTCCCCGTGTTCCTGCTGTTATCCCAGCATCCAGAAGCGGGAGTGGAGACCCTCGGAGCCTGGCTGGGGAGCCAATCCTGCCCAGTCCCAGCTTCATCACTTGCTGTGCACCCCAAGTAAGTGAGAAGGAGCAGGGAGGCCGCTCCACGGATAAAGAATTCCACAACCACCTCTGTGCCTGGAGCAGCCTGGAGTGGAGGGATGTGCCCTGAGAACAGGGAAAAGCTGGGAATGAGCCCTTCCAAGCCTTTCCAGCCCATCCCGCAGAGCTGACTGTTTCTCCACAGCGTTAAATATTGATCCGTGGGCTGGGAGGCACTGGAATGACGTCTGTGCTGGAGCAGGGAAGGGACTGCCTGGAATGAGGCACGGCTTGGAGTGACGCAGGGACCTGCCAGCACCCGGTGTGACACCTTGTCACCTCCCTGCGCTCACCCCGGCACACGGGGACGCCGTTCCTCGGGGTCAAGCGAGCCGTGAGTCAGCCCCAGCAGCGTTTTCCTGCTCCTTCCCTGCCCCCGCCTCTCCCGTGGAAATCCAGCCCTTTCCCTGGAGAAGGGCTGCTCCTCTCCCATCCTTAATTCCCTCTCCTCACTCTCTGCTCGCTGCTTCTGCTTGGCTGCTGCTCTCAGGCCACCTCAGCGCACCCCAGTCCAAGGGCTGCTGATTCCTGCTTTTCTCCAGCTGGAAAAAACGGAATGAACACCCTGACATGCCAGTCCTGCAGCCACGCTCCTGCCCGGCTCCAAGGATGGGATGGGACAGCAGGAAGCCACTGTGGGAATGCTGGGTGTGCCCCACCGTGCCGTGCTCATCCCATTCCCGGGGGATGCGCTGGGAATGGGAATGGGAGTGGGAATGGGAGTGGGAATGGTGTCTCCTCAGCTTCACAGGCACGGCAGATTCGCCAGCGCATTGATGGCCAGGAATGAAATTCCAGGATTTCCCCTGGGATTGGGCTCCTGGCTGGCTGCTGCCCAGGATCCCGGCCGGATCTGTCACCGGGGGGATGCAGGGAGCAGGGAAGCAGGATGCTCCTGGCTTGGGACTGCATTTTCCAGCTGCCAGCAATTCCCATGAAAAACCTCATCAGTGCAGTCCAAACACGTTGGCTGAAACTGCAACTCCAAGGGGGGAAAAAGAAAGAGGCATTTTAAGCGACATCTTGGTCAACAGATAGGAAACCTGAGGAGCCTGGAGGAAGAGAGGTGGGAAATGGGGAATTTTAAAGGGAATTTTCGAGGGGCTGGAGAGCCTGTGAGGGTGGCTGAGCCCCCAGAGGGGTGAAGACAAGGCTTGGTGGTGACAAAGTGGCCCAAACCTTGGTGTGGGGATGGGCGCTGCAGTTGCGAGGAGCTGTCACGTGTGGAAATTCCCAGCTCGGGAATCCAGGGAGAGATCTGACACCACCCCAAGCAAATCCCAGGAAAATGGAGCCCCAGCTGCTGCCAGCCGGGCTCCGTTCTGCTCATTCCTGGCAATGTGCAAACACGACTGTGCTGTGACAGGCCCAGCTCCTGATAACATTTTCCTTTCCTAACCTGACTGTGCTCTGGAATGAAGTGACCCAGGAGTTCATCAGTCCCATGACGCTGGAGCCGTCCTCGGGAGGCAGCTTTGGAGCCAGACTCGGCACTTCCAGGGTGCCCCGCTTGGAAACGAAGGAGCTGCAGCACTGGTGAGATCCGAGGTGCTCCGAGCACAACATTTCTTGCTCAACAGATCAACATTTCATGGCCTATCCCGAAAAAAGGGGAATTTTTTGAGGGTAGATTATTCCAGAGATTCCTCAGCACGTGGTCAGCCATGGGATGATGCTGTGGGTGCAGCCAGGACACCGGAGCTGAGCTGGATCCTGCAGGATGAGGGGGTGGGGCTCCAGAGCTCCTTCCCCTCTCCTGACCAGGAGAGACATGGAATAAAATGCCCAGAGAAGCTGTGGCTGCCCTGGGACCCCTGGAAGTGTCCAAGGCCAGGCTGGAATGGGGCTTGGAGCAGCCTGGGATAGTGGAAGGTGTCCCTGCCCATGGATCTGATCCCTAAAGTCCCTTTCCACCAAAACCATTCCATGATTCCATGACCCAGTCGCTGCCACAGCCCCAAATGCCTCCAGCACGGGGCACTCCTTGGAGCACACACCCTCTCTCAAACCATTGAGGATTTTATCTTTCATGGTGATTTTGCCCAAATCAAAGGAAAAAAAAAAAAAAAGAAAAAAAGACTAAAATATGTCTATTCCCATCTTATTTTATTTTAATAGGATTAAGTATCCTTGTGCTATCAAAATGTCTGTTCCATCATCCGCAGGCTGAGGAATTTCTCTCTCCGTTCCAAATGACATTTAGGAAGAAAATTGAATCTAAGTGTTCCTTCTACTTGTGTTTGAAACAGCCCAAATTGCAGTGACGTATTTGGGCTTTGTTGACACGGAACATTTGGATTAATCCAAAAGAAACACTTCCCGAACTTCATCTCCAGAAAACACTCAGACTTTGATGGGCCTGTTTCATTTGCAAATGAAGGGAGGAATAAAAAAAAAAAAAAAAGGGGGAAAAAGTCACATCCTCAGCATTTCCTGGGAAATTGCAGCTCCTTTCCTTCCCCGTGGTCTCTGAGGACGTGGGATGTGCTCCAGGGAGGAACCAGCTGGATCCCAGCCACGGCATCATGGGCAGCTGGGGCTGCTGGTGCTGGGCAGGGCAGGGGGGATGCAGTGCAGGTGGCACGGGGCACTCGGGGACCGTGGGGCACGCTGGGACCTGGGGTGGCCCCGTGCCCAGCAGTGGGAACCCCCAGTCTGATCTGAGATGGTTTTCAGCAAATGCCCAGAGAAGCTGGGAGTGTCCAAGGCCAGGTTGGGCGGGGCTGGGAGCAGCTGGGGACAGTGGGAGGTGTCCCTGCCCAGGGCAGCGATGCCTCAGGGTTTAACTTCTGTATGTTCGAGCCCCGTGCTGCCCGGGGTGTGGCTCTGCAGGCCCCTGTGGCTCGGCAGCTGCTCCCAGGCCAGGCAGACACAGCAAAGCCTCCCCGAGCTCGCTGCTCAAGGACGCTCCGACTGTCCCGGGCCCAAAGGGGCAAACCGGGGCCTCCAGAGGGGTGGAGAAATGGAAGAAATTACATCATTAGCTGAAGNGAGGCTTCCGAAAATCCTCTGGGACTCAGAAGATCCAGCTCAGCTTCCCCACCCTCTGCCGAAGAGATGCACCCAAGGCATCAGTTCGGGGTGGGATGGGATGAGTTTTAACATCCCTTCCAACCCAACCCATTCAATGATTCCATGATTCCATGATTCCATGATTCCATGACTCCATGATAAGCTGTCCCAGAAGATGCCACCCACCCTTCCCCCAGCCATCAGACCCAGTTCCTACAAGCTTGGCCACCAGTGAATCAGCCATTACCACATTCCAAGCATTTGGAAGCTTTGGAGCACTTCAGGAGCCACCCTTGGAGCACTCCAGGAGCCACCCTTGGAGCACTCCAGGAGGATTTACGGAAGCTGGAATCTTGTGCCCTGCAGGGAAACGCAGCCAGG
>VZRQ01004849.1:0-19521 GCA_013397975.1 Machaerirhynchus nigripectus | reverse complement strand
GGACACGCTCCAGCCCCTCAGTGTCCTTCTTGCCCTGAGGGCCCAGAACTGGACACAGCCCTCGAGGTCCCTCAGCAGGGCCAGCACAGGGGACACTGGTTTTGGTCCAGGCCAGGTGCCCATGGCCTCCTTGCCCACCTGGGCACCCCTGGGCTCCCAGCAAGGCCCCCTCAGCTGCACCCTGGCCCCAGAGCCCCAGAGCAGAGCCAGCCATGCTCAGTCTTCCCAGAGGAAAAGGACAATCCCTGCCATGCTGGGCCCAGCATCCCAAAGAAAACTGGGGACCACAGAGCACTGAGAAATGTCCAGGAGAGAGGCCACCAAGCAACTGGATGGACATTCATCAAGGAACAGGATGGATGCCCGTGGAGCAACAGCAGCAAACTCCTGCTGGTCTCCAAAGGAGGACATGGATCACAGAATCATGGAATCACAGACTGGTTTGGGTTGGAAGAAACCTTAAAGATCATCTTGTTGCCATGGGCAGGGACACTTTCCACTATCCCAGGGTGCTCCAAGCCCCATCCAACCTGGCCTTGGACTCTTCCACGGATGGAGCAGCCACAGCTTCTCTGGGCAGCCTCAGAGCCTCACCCCTTGACAGGGAAGGACTTTTTCCTAATATCCGATCTAAGCCTACTCTCTGTGAGTTGGAATCCACTCCCCTGATGGAGAAACCCTGGGAATGCTGTTGTCTGAAGGCCACACATGGCAGTGTGGGCGCAGCTCCCCAGGGACGTGTTCTGGAGTACATTCAGTGCACATTTTGGGACAAGCAGCCCCCGACCGCTGCTGGCAGCTCCGGTGCCAAATTCCACACCCCTCTCCCAAAGCTCGGTTAAGCTAATGGGTCTTGAAAGGAAATTTCCCTAATCGCTTTGTTACCAGGGCTGAGGCAGCACGGCTTGTTCTCCAGAACCAGCTGGAACAGCTCCGCTAAAATTTGGGAAGAACAGAAAAAAGAAATCAACCTGAGGGAAACCCAGCATGGGAAAATTGAGGCTGCAGCGTCGGAAAGCAGCTGAGGTGATAAGCGATCGGAAAGGAGCCGGCACAACACAAAATGTCAGAGCCTGAGGCTGCGCAGTGCAGGGAATGATCCTCATTCCAGGCTCCGGGAGCTGCTCCGAAGGCACAGCCCGGCTGGAGCTGTGCGTGTGCGCCTGGCACGCTCCGAGCGCCAGGAACGGAGCCACGGGAGCAGCGTGGTGCCAGCGCTGCGCTGGGAACGGGAGCACCAGCCCGGGGAGGAGCTGGGAAAGGGGCTCAGCCTGGAGAAGAGGAGGCTCAGGGGGGACCATGGGGCTCTGCACAACCCCCTGACAGGAGGGGGCAGGCGGGGGAAATCGGGAGCTGCTGCCAGGGGACAAAGGACAGGATGAGTGGCCTCAAGTTGCGCCAGGGGAGGGTCAGGTTGGACATCAGGGAAAGTTTCTTGGCTGAAGGATGGTCAAGCCCTGGCACAGCTGGCCAGGAGAGTGGTGGAGTCACCCTGGAGGGACTTCAGAGCTGTGTGGATGTGGCATTTGGGGACATGGCTTAGTGGTGGCCTTGGCTGGTTGGACTCGATGATCTCCGAGGTTTTTCCCAACCTTGATTCCATGATTCTGTGCAAAGGGTGGTCCTCTCCCACCCCCTGCTCACGTCCTAATGACACAAGCCTGTATTAACAGGCAACGTTTGAATTATTTTTAATTGATTTTCAGTTCTCTCACCTCACCTACGGCCACGGGGAGCACTCCAAGGAGCACCAGCTCACGCGCACAGGGATTTGGGAATGCCGGCCTGGCTTTGTGAGCCCTCTCCGTGTTTGCTCCTTGGTGGCTGCCTCTCATTGTTCCTGGGTATTAAAGCTCTTGTGTCAAGGAGAAAAGAAGTGGCGTTCGCATGTCTGCCTTTGAACAGAACCATTGTTCAGCTCCATCGACAATTTAATAATCCTTCCCCGGCAGGACAATGGATGGGGGGAAGTTGTTGGTGCAGGGGGGCCGGGAGCCACAGAGCCAAGTGCTGCTCCCGGCCTTTGAAGTCGCGGAGGTGTTTAAGTGACAAAAGAAATCACAAGTTTATGAAAAGGGCTCGTCTCAACGAGGGGCTCCGCAAACAAAGGGAGCCGAGACCACTCGGAGGGAAGCAGAGCAGGGAGAAGGAAGAGCCCTTGGAAGAGAGTCAAGCCAAACCCCAAGGAAGCTGGGAGAGGAAATGACAGTATGGATTTGCATGCGGACGCTTTGTTTCCTCGCCACGGATCTCTCCTGGGCTGCTTCCGAGGAAAGGGAGCACCCTCACGTCATTCCAACTCCTTTACAGCCTGTCCTGAGCCTGCCTGAGCTGTCCTGAAGGCACCGAGGGGGAAGAGGCAGATCCCTGCCGGAATTTTTGGCGGCTGTTTGAAGGATTGAGGGCAGGCACTAAAAGCAGGGTGAGGGGGAAATGTCTGTCCCTGACGGATGCTCACACAGCCCTGGATCCCAAAGCCAGCCCCAGGGAACCAAACCCACCTGAAATCCAACACACAGCAGCCCTGGGAGCGTTAGAGCAGGGATACAGTCAGGAAACTTTGGGGGAAATGATCCCAGACCAAACGAGGCCGATTCCCTGACTGCTCAGAGATCCTGAGCCCGAACCCCTGGCCTGCCCAGCCCCTTTCTCTGCAGTGCAGCCGCGCCACAAAGCAGCTGAAAACGCTCCTTATTGACGCCTCCAACGCCCACAGACTCCCAGGCTGAAAATCTGCAGTGGGAGCACCACGGGGAGAGGTTTTGCGGCTGGCACGTGGCAGGAGCAGCACCGGTCACGTCCTCCCGTGGTGCGGGCAAAAATCAGCCCAAGAAATTGACCCTGGTGCTTGAATTGGACCATTTGCCCTCCCGCTGTGATTCCCCGCCGAGCACTGAAAGGATCTGCCACCCTAATGGCCAGGACTGGGGAGAAATCCCCTTCTCCCGGAAAAGCAGGAGGGAGCCAAAGCATCCGGCTGAAGGAGCAAACACGGGAAATGGGGAGGTTTAGGAAAAGGGCAGCCTGGTTATGGCTTGTTTGGGAAAAGAACCCCAGTCCTGATGAATATTGCTGCGCCCTGTGTTTGTTATTGGGATGGCAGCAAGAAGCCCTTGAGGGAAGAGCGGGGAAAAGACGGATAATCACTTCCGATAGGGAATATCAACCTCCAGCTACCCCTGGGTGCTGCAGTTTACAGCTGCTGGAGGAGAGATGCAATAAAGTTTGCACCACTCGAGGGAGGCCTGCCAGAGGCAGTCCTAAAGGCTGCCATGAATAAAACACGCTTTAAAGAGCCAGCCAGGATTACAAAATCCTAAAATCCGGGCGGGACAAGCGGGATACATCATCCCCGCCCCAGGTCAGAGGCAGGTTGGCAAAGGGGATTTGCCAGCTCTGCGACCCCCAGAGCACAGCACCAGGGAGCAGCAGGATGATCATGAGAAGATTTGGATTTCACCGTCCAACAGAGGTGGATGGGAATTCCCAGAATCGGTCCGAGGGCACCATTTTTAGTGGTCATTTTTCCAAAGGGAGGAGATGGCAAGAGCAGGTCTGCTCCTCATGCGAGGGAAAATGCGTGTGCAGGTAGAGAGCTCCGAGGGACCCGCGATGGGAGAGGTCCAGGCCAGCAATTGACCCTTCGAAGGAAGCCGTTCATCATCATTAAAGAGCTCCAGGTCCCGGGGGACCCGCAGGCGAAACAAGCCCGGCGCTGCCGTCCCGGTGCGGGTTAGCACGGGGAGGAAACAGGGCTCCGGGAATGACGAACGGAATGCGCGTGTGGGCGGCCGGGTTTACCTGCAGCCCGAGCACGGGAAGGGCTCGGGATCTGCTCCTCGGGGAGGCCGATAGGGGAACAATAGCCTGCAAGTGGCATTGTTTGCAGGAAAGGCGAGATATTTGCCTTTTCTCACTGATGTTGCTGCGTCTCTGTGGGGGCCCCTTCCTGTGTGGCTAATAAGCAGCAAGACGCCAGACGTGGAATACAAAAATTCCTTTGGCTTTGATTCGTTTTCTTTCTGGATAGAGTCAGCCTTACTTTTGTCAAGATCCCTGTTGTCTGGGTAATTTCATCTAGAGATCCTCAAGGAGCAGAGATCTCCACATCGCTCCGAGTTTAATATCTCGGCTTGAGCTGGCAGATATTCCAGCAATAATTTATACAGCTGAAGAAGGGGGGGAAAAAAAAAGATTACTTCTGTCTAATTGGCATTACACTAATTACCAGCAAAATACATCAGGCAAATATCACATCTCCTCACTCTCTGTCATTTTGCATTCCCTGCTCCATTTTCTCTTTCCTCGGCAGCGATAAAACAACGCGACAGCCATTCCGCCATCCCTGAGCACGGATCACAGCCTGACCCCCTCCTCCTGCTCCTGCTGCCTCCTCGTTCCCTCGCGTCCAGGCAGCTTGTTCTAACCCCGACACACACAGCTGACGGAGAACTGCTGTTCCCAGGAACCTGGGCATCCCTGCTGGATCCCTTCCCCGGCCTCTCCCATGCTCCTTGTGCAGAGGGTTCACGGCCATCCCTGGGAGAACATTTTATATCTGAGTATTACAGAACACAGACTACAGAGGCGCGGGTTTCACCCACAGGCCACCTGAGCTCATTTATTCCCGATTCACAGCATCCCTGCTCCAAATTACTGGAAAAGTGGCATTATTTTAGCCCGGCAGCACCAGTCTCTTGCGGGAGCAAAGGTGCCAAGTGTAAATCCAAGCAGGTCCAGGAGCTGCCACGAGCAGAGTCCTCATCCTCCAGCTCATTCTGACATGAGCCTGTTTTCTCCTGGATCGGAGCAGCTCCCTGACGGACAAGAGCCCCAGAACGGAGCACTTTGGAGGGATCCTTCCCTGTTCTTGTCCCCCAGGCCCGGGAATGAGATGTGGCTGTTGGTTTTCAGGGACACAGCCCTGGAAGGAGCATCCAGGTGGGACTCTGCATCCATGACACCCTGGGAGGTTCTGCGCTCCCACCAGCGAGGCTCAGCCCTCCTTTTCCTCAAGGACTGAGGCTGAAATGCCCCACAGGGAGCATTTGGGAGCCTTGTACCCAGTGCAGAGGCACAGCCCCCTCTCCATCCCACTGGGAACCACAAACACGGACCGTGTCCCTGCGTGTCTCTCCCAGGAATACAGAGCCTTCCAGCCATGGACACATAAACCTCCTCCATTCGTGCTTGTTGGAAGGTTCTTGTCCTGCTCGGAGGTGCTGGAAAGGGAGCCCAGCTGCAGCCACAGTGCCCAGGGAACACGGACTGAGCACCACGTGGCTGCTCTTGTGTCCTTGAGCAAAGCGTGGCCGCCTCAGCTCCCGGGAAATGAGCCCTGGATGCTGTTGGGAAGCTGAGCCCTCGGAAAGGAGAGGCAAACGCCGGGGCTGCCACGGTTTGATAACCTCTGAGGCACGGCAGCCCATCCTTGGGATGGCTCGCCACATCCATGACTAATGGGAGATTTATGGAGTGTCCTTGCCGCCGGGGAAGCGGAGCGCTGGCGTTCCAGCCACTTAACGGAGGGGACTTCAAATCAGGATGGATGAGAGCCCGTGGGAAGGAGACAGGAAGAGAGATTCTTTAATGGTGAGAGCACAAAGGATCAAATCCCGGGGAAGAGCCAACAACTGAGACTGACATCTGACCCGTCTCAACAGCAAAGCTGCCATTGATTTCAGCGGGGACAGGGATGAATCCCTTATCCTCTATCTCCTGCCGGCGAGAGGGATTTTCCATGTGAGGGACCCACACCTGAACGATCCTTCAAACTCAGCCACCTGCTATTTTTACGAGAAAGAAACCGCGGCGTGGAGCCCACGAGAAGCTCGAATGGGAGACTCTGTGAGCTCCTCTGGCATTGGGTTTAAATCCCACGCTAACGCAGGTCCCTTGCACGGGCAGAGGCACTGCCAGGAGGGTTTATGGAGACATTCCGGAGCATTGGGAGGCAGATAAAGGGGGAATAACTGCGGTAGATCACACGGGAGCTGGAAATGGCACGTCAAATTACTTCAAAAGGAGCTTTCTAAGGAAGCAGGTCTTTGAAAACAACAAATAGTCTGGGGCTGCTGAGGGATCCTGACTGTCTGTTGCTTTTACACTCGGTGGCTTTTTCTGGTTTAGACGTGTTCTAAAGCTGAATGCCAAGCTCAGAATCCCTGCCTCCCGCAGAATCCCGGCTTCCTGCAAGTTCAGCTCTTTGTGGAGCCACAGAGCAGGCAGGGTGGGAAAACTACTCCGTCTGGAGAGCAAAAATGGCCAAAAAAAGCGACCCAGCAAAACCTCAGCCTGGTCACTCCCCTGTCCAGCTGGCCACGGCACTGTGCTGGGACAGCAGGATGGCACAAGGACAGGGATGAGCCAGCCAAGAGGGACAGGAGGGACCTGCCTGCTCTGCTCCAAAAACACACAGTGTTGTGGCTCACCAACAGAAATCATCATTCCCGTTCCTGGCCGTCCCCACCTGTCCAAAGGAGCAGTGGCAGCTCCCAAGTTCAAGCGTCAACTTTAAAATGTGCTGGAAAACACAAAAGAAGAGCCTGAAGCAGCTTCACCCAACCCCTCACTCCAAGGAAACGTCCACCCTGGAGAGGAGCGTGGTACAGGCAAAGAAGGGCCCCACCCTCCTGTTCCCACTGTGGATCTAATTCGGAAAACTCTTCCTGGAACTGGGTTTAACGAACTCGAGCTGAAGCCACGAATAGTTGGAGGCTGACGTAAACTATTTTTGGAAAATCGACTTTCTACCAAAGAAGGGATGTTGAGATTTGGCCCAGAGATAAGAATAGCTGTGCATGACCATTTGCATGGGCATTTGCATCGGAATCTGTGACCACTGCCAGGGAAAAGGAAAATGCCAAGTCCTGCGTGGGTTGGGTTCCCCGTTTTAATGTCACTGGGGTCGTGTTCTGCCAGGTGAGAACCTGTTCCCAGGCCTGCTGAGGTGGAACGTGATGGAAAATGTTCCTGTCTTGGACTGGAGGAGTTCCATGACACGGTTTGGCCTCCCTTGTCGGGGAGATGGGAAATCCTCCCTTCCCTGGGACAGCCGAAGTCACCTTCCCTCAATGATCTCATTTCTACTTCTTAGCTAAAAACTTCCATATTCCCATCTGTTTGGAGCTGATTCCCTTAAGGAAAGTCTCAAAGCTTGCCGTGGAGCTGGCCGAGCCGAAGAGCGGTCCCAAGGAGCGGGGTGAGTTTGGGGTCAGCAGCTCCCAGCGCGTTCCCCAGCCCTGGGGTCTCCGCAGGACTGCCCGGAACACCCGCACAGCGAGGGCAGGGTCACCTCCCTGAGCTGCGCGCTCACCAAGCACAGGAACAGCAGTGCCCTGGGGAGGGCTTCCAGAGGGAAAGAGGAATAAAGATTCGGAAAAATGGCAAAATTTTCTCCATCCAGTAAATTCAGAGCAGGAGGAATGTGAAGGACACAACACAAGCGGGAGGACATTCACAGATTTCCACCGGCTTGCCGCGGAGAGCGAGAGGGAATGGAGGAGATCCCAGCCCGGCCCAGGATCGCAAGGAACAGCGGAAAAGCTCCCAAAATCCAATCCTGAATGCAGCAGGCACACACAGAGCCATGGGGACCTGGATATTCTCCAAGAGAAGGCACCTTCCCACTGAAACACGGAGTTTTTGTCTCTTGGGCGTTGACGCCGGGTGCCTGCGCTGCCCGGACCTTTCACAATCACACCACGTGGGCTCAGGGACAGGAAGAGGGGGGAAAAACCAACCAGAATCCAACAGGGAAATCTGGGTTCTTCCAATAACTCCTCTAAAGATATCCGGGATCCGCCAAGGATCTTTGGAGAACTTGAGGACAGCCTTAGGTGTGCGCCGCCACATAATCCTGTGAGGCAAGAGATGAATTATTACAGCTATTTTGGACAACGTCGGAAGCGAGGAGCAGCCTTCTTAGAAGGTCTTGAGAGGATTAAAGGCACTCTCTGGAGCTGGGAGGGATGTGCTCGTCCTGGGGCAGGGGAACGGCCGTCCCCTGTTTACCCCGGGCTCCTGGGGACAGTTAAGGAAGGTGACCTGGCTGGCGTGGCAGGACAGCTGCTCTGCCCTGAGCGGCTCTGGCGTAAGAGTTTACCCAGAAAATATGGAAACTAAGGAAACAGGGCTGGAATTACAGCCCAGGCAGAAATGTTGAAACCGGGATGGGGTAATCCAGGGCCATTTGCAATCTGCTGGATGTTTTCTCTCCTGATAAAAATCTTTTCCCAGCGGTGATTAAGCAAATCAGGAGCCGGCTTTGGGGGTGAACCAGCGTCAAGTGTGGAAAGAAGAGAAGCTCCCGATTTCTTCTGGAGGAATGCAGGTGCTGAAGATCACTGAGGGACCCAGAGAGAATTTCCAGAGGCAGATGAGGAGTGGAACATGGTCACAAAGAATGTGGACACCCTAAACCCGGGCTGGAGTGGGAACTGCTGCTCAGGACAGAAGGAATTCCAGCCCTGAAGTGTTAAAAAGGGCTGAAGATCAGTTAGAAAAACCCCAAACCCACAAGGTCTCAGCTAGAGAGGAGTCCTAGCAGCAGCCGGGCCCGAGCTCAGCAGGGCAGATGTGTGACCTGCTGGATCCCCGTCTGCAAGGACCAGGAATGGCACGGATCTAGCTGGAATGCCACATCCCACATCCCAGACAAAGGCATTCCTCAGCCTCTCCAACAAAGCAGAAGTGCTGCAGGGTACATTTGCAAAAAAATAACCCCAAATCCACAGACTGCAAATGTGCCTGGAACTCTTTCTGCAAGACAAAAGGGACATTTAAAGATAATGTAGGGAAAAGAGAATAGGTTTTAAGATCTAGAGGAGCCTCTGTGCCAGGGAAGGAGACAGAATGTAATTTTTTTGTCCCATCTGTTGGCTGCAAGGAATTGAACAACAGTCGCAGTGAGAACCTTAAAAAGCAGCTCATGACTGGCACTAAAGCAGAGGCAGGAGGCAGTGACTGCCCAGGGCTGCAAATCCATCCTTGTGGTGAGCAGGAAAAAGGGATGGCTGGCTCGGGAATCCTTTGAGCCATCCACCTTCTCAAGGTGCTCAGAGCTGGGGGTGCTCAGCATTGAGAAAACTCCAGGCAGACCTCAGAGCCCCTTCCAGTGCCAAAAGGGGCTCCAGGAGAGCTGGAAAGAGACTTGGGACAAGGGATGGAGGGACAGGACACAGGGAATGGCTTCCCAGTGCCAGAGGGCAGGGAGAGATGGGATACTGGGAAGGAATTCCTGGCTGTGAGGGCACTGAGGCCCTGGCACAGGGTGCCCAGAGAAGCTGTGGCTGCCCCCGGATCCCTGGAAGTGTCCAAGGCCAGGCTGGAGCAACCTGGGATAGGGAAAGGTGTCCCTGCCCATGGCAGGGGGTGGCACTGGATGGGTTTTAAGGTCCTTTCCAAGCCAAGCCATTCCATGATCCCACGGCACTGCGGGGTGCACGCACGGCCAGGTGCAGCCGCGCTCCCGTGCCACGGTCCCACTGTGAACACCAACACTCCCGGCCACGTCATCCCTGCACCTGGAGCTGCTGTGGATGTCACCAAGTGCTGCTGGGGGGCTCTGGGCCGTCACCTGGACGCATCCACCCCACCAAAAGTTTGTGGGCAAACTGGAGACCACGCAGAGAGGAAAATGAGCTGAAGGAACGCTCATGAACTATGATCAGAAATGTGGCAAAGCGGAGGAGGGAAACTTCTCCCCAGACTGCCTCTGCATGGGTTGCCAAAAAGCACCGCACACATCCGAGATGTGCCAGATGTTGCTGCTGCCCAGGAACGAGGCTGCGGGTCTGTGGTGGTGGCAGCAGCAGATGGCAATGGCTGGGAGGAGCGCAAGGAAGGGTGGGAGGAGAGGAAGAGGGACCCAGCTGCCAAAATCTCTCGCCTTGGCTCTGCTCACGGGGAGGGACTCGACTCAGTTTTCTTTCAAAGAGATCTTTAAACGTTGAGTTGCCTGAATGGGATCTCCGAGTACGCACCAGGAGAGGGAATTCTGGTGTTGTGGGACTCCATGGGAAGAACGGGAGGAGCTGAAGCAGCATTTAAGAGTAGACTGCTGAAACTGGGGGCAGAGAGGACCTTCCACCGGGAGGGCTCACCTGGGGTCTCACACTCTGTGCTAACCAAGTGGGAAATTCCCAAAGGAAAGCTCCCGGCAGAAATCACGGGCTGGGATTTCATGGCCGTGTCACACACGGGCAAGACAAGCTGCTCCTTTCGGCTTTGCAACGCATCCCTCTAAATCTTCCCTGAAACCAAGGAAAACCTGGACTGGCAGGGTTTTATTGAGCCCAGCAGCCAAACCCAGGAAGCGGCGTCTCCATCCATCCACTCCAGCTGTACCGAGGTGTTCGGGG
Organism: Machaerirhynchus nigripectus; assembly: GCA_013397975.1. Taxonomy (NCBI): domain Eukaryota; kingdom Metazoa; phylum Chordata; class Aves; order Passeriformes; family Dicruridae; genus Machaerirhynchus; species Machaerirhynchus nigripectus. The sequence continues at coordinate 9,160 of VZRQ01004849.1, read as the reverse complement.
GGGCTGGGACAGCACCGGGAAAGGCTTGGCTTGGCAAAGCCCCGGCGATGAACCAGGCAGGAGGGTTTGAAACCAGCTCTGCCACCAAGCCCCAAAGCCAAGCTCTGCTCCCGCCTCCGACGTCAGCAGCAGCCCGGGCTCCAGCAGCTGGGGGCAGCCGGATTCCTGCCTCGTGCCTCTGGAACACCAGGATCCCAAAAATGGCAGAGGGAGGAGCTGCCAGCTCATCCAGGGTCACGCAGGGGGAGTAGACACCTCAGAAAAATGCAAATTGCAATTTCCTATTTCATTCCCCACCTATGGTAGAGTTTTTTCCCTGGAACTGTGAGGATAAACTCGTGAACATCTGGGAAGTGCGGATCCTACGGCACGGAGAGCGTCGGGGAAGCTCACGAGGTGGTTGTTAATTCCATACTCCGAGTAGGGTTGTAACTGCATGCATTAAAAATGGCATGGGGTCCCCACTTTAAATGACAGCCATAAAACAGATTTTGGGGATGGAAAAACAAGAATCAGAAGTGCCTCATCCAATAAATCACAATCTCGGGTGCATTCACACCGCACAGGGACAGCGGGAAAACAGGCTCCATGTAACAATTCCTAAATTGCTCATATTTGGTCCTGAAATCCTGCTAAACTCCCTCCACGGCTGACAGAGAGTGCCGGCACCGTCCCCACCCAAGCCCTGCCTGCGTTACAGCGGGGCAGAGCCTCTACGGAGCACCAGCGCTGCCAGGCTCCTTCCAACCCAAGCAAATCTGGGATCCGGGGGGAACAGATGCCTTTGGGAAAAGCACCGGGTGGCCAAGCGGGAGACTGAGCTCCGCTCCCAGCTCAGCGTGCCCCGCCGAGGTGGGGAACAGCCCAGGGAAATGTCGGGCAGCGAGGGGAAACAGCAGGGATGACAAATGCTCAGGGTGACTGAGGAGCTGCCACAGCAGTGGCCAAGGTCCTGGAGGAGTCTCCACCAGAACCGGCGTAATTCCTCCTGCAAAGGGCCTGGCTCAGCCCCTGCAATACAGCATTTTACTGCAGTCTGCACAGCAGAAAGGGTCCAAAAAAGGAGGACACTGAGATGTGTGTTAATCAAGTGAAGAACCATCTACAAAGAAAAGGCATGGATCTGTCTTCCAGTTGAAGAGCTATAAATAGCCTTGCATACTTGCTTATCAGATTGGTTCGGCTGCAGGGATAATCTCCTGGAGAAAGCAATGGAAGCCCTGTTATGTTGGATATTTATAACCAGATGAAAGCCGAGAAAATGCACAGTCGTGTCAGCCTCGCGCTCGTGCCGCGGGATGGGGGTGCGGGATCCAGCGCGTCTCCGTGGTTTATCGGAAGGTCAAGAACGGCTTAGTTCTGCCCAGCTTCCCAAAGACCCAAGATCTGATCGCTTTGAGGGGCTGGTGCTGCTGACAAAGCCAAGGCAAGGACACGGTGGGACAGTCCCCAAAAGGTCATGATGGTCCCACATCGTTCCTTCTTTGTAGGAAGCGAGACATGACCCTTCTCTGGATGAGCGAGGTCTGGTTGGAAGCAGAAAGGGCAGGGGACGGAGCAAACACAACACCCCCAATGCCTCCTAATCCCCAAATCACCAGTCCCAGTGCCAGGGTCCCCTCATGGTCTGCTTAGAGGATCACCACCCTGACCCCAGCCACTCAGATCCCCTGAACTTCCGTGCCAGATCATCTGCAGAGCACCAGGACCAGCTCGGGATAATGCTGCTGGATTCCCCAGAGCCTTGGCCTGCCATGGCCTCTGCACCCACTACAGGTCAGGACAGCTGCTGGAGCCACTGGGGCCTGATTCCCAAGCACTGCCATGGGAAGGGAGCCAGTTCTGGGGGGATGGAGAGCAGAGCAGGGCTGTGGTTGTTCCCTGGGAGCCTCTGCAGTGCCTGTACCACACGTGGGTCTGGTGGTGGATGGGTGTGGGGTGATTCCCGTGCTCCTGGGAATGGACACACGCAGGACACCTTGTGCCAAGAAGGGAGCTGGGTTTTAGGGCAGGTTTGTGATGCTGTGGGCAGGGAGCTGTTCCTGGGGGCTCCAGACAGCGTCCCTTGGCCTTCCTCAGCTCATCCCCGTCGGGCACACAGCGAGCATCCCAAGGAACATCCCAGGACAGCCCTCTCTGCCCTCCACTTTCCAGGTGCTCCTCTCTCTCTCCTCTCTCTACTTTTAGCCCTGCTCCTCATCTCATCCTCACCTCATCCTCATAATCTCTGAGTTTCCTGTCACATTCCAGGGCTCAACCTTTCCTCTTCCATGTCCATCATCACCACTACCTCACCGTATCCATCAGCTCATCCGTGTGGCATCTCCTTGCTCACCACCCTTCCAGCCTCTCTCCCAGGTACTCAAGGACACTTGGGAAGCCCAGCACTGTCACCCTGTGCCAGGGCTCCAGGAATTGCTCCAAACTGCTCTTCCCAGGCGACTGACCGGCACTTTTGGGAAGCAAGTGACCCTCACAACATTCCTAGACAGGGCCGTGCCTCATTGCAGGAGCAACAGATGGATTTGGGAACCCCACCCTGCCTTGCTCCAATGGTTGTAACACAGAGAACTCCCGTGTTACTCCAGGAATAACCCGGGAATTGGGAAGAGATGTTCCACTAGACCTGTCCCTTTCCATAACAGAGGGACCCAGCGGGTTTGCAGCTCCCAAAAACCGGCTGAACACACGCTCAGCCACCTTCCCACCACACACACGCCTGTCCTGAAGTCAAGGATGCTCCCAGAAACAGCAGGAGACTTCAGGAGAACCCTCTGCCACCTCCTCCTCCTCCCTCCCAGAGGTTTCTTTGACCCTGCCACCTCCACAGCCACCTCCCCTGGGGACACGAGCACGGAAGGCAGCAGGTACAGGAGAGAAGATGTTATGTGCACAGCCAGAGCCAAATCCAAGGAAGCGACGGGAGCTGGCCGGAGCAGACAGCTGGGGGGGTGGGCTGCAGCCAGGCGGGGCAGCACAGGGGCAGCACGAGCAGCACGGCCGTGGTGAAGCTGCGCCGGGGCGGGGGAAGCGGCTCTCCCGCGGTGACAGCGCAGACACCTCCAGGGGTTCTCAGGGAAAGCTGGACCCCACCGGGAGGTGACCTGAGGGGCGCGGTGACAGCAGGACACGTCGCTCTGGGGTTTGCCACCACAACCACCACCACCACCACGCTCGCTGAGCCTCCACTGCTCGGATCTCCTCAGCCCAGCCTGGTGCCACTAAACCTGCTCTGCCCTCTGCCCCCGGGAAACTCCCACAGCTGCCACCCCAAACACACGTGGGGANCACCCGCCTCCTGCCCCACCCACCTGTCCCCTGCCACACCCACCCGCCTCCTGCCACACCCACCCACCTCCTGCCACACCCACCTGCCTCCTTGACTCTTGCCATCCCACAGCTCGCCCAGACCTCTCCTCGCTCACCCACCTCTCCCCTCCCCACCACGCCCTTGCTGCTCTCTTGCTTTGAGCCTCACCTCTTCTCCATCCTCCCATCCCCACCAAGCTGAACCTGTCCCAGCCGAGCTCCACGTCACCCACACCGGGGACGTGGATCATGGAGGACCAGGAACCTCGGGCGCAGGTCCCAGGGGAGGGGACAGGCGCGGGGGGCGGGCACGTACCATTCTCGGGGTGCTCCATCTCCCCGATGCTGCCATCGGGCGTGGTGCGCTCGTAGTGGTCCTCGGGCAGGGCCAGGGGCCCGATGCGGGGTCCCGACGAAGATTTGCTGCTGGGGGTCTCGGATTCCTCCAGCCCGCTGTCGTAGTAGCTGTGCTGGGAGGGGTCCTGCAGGTCCTGAGCCTGGCTGGCAGCAGAGAACGTCACTCGGCGATGAGGTAACTGCAGGCAAGAGAGAAGCTGTTGCATCGCCCACCCAGCAGGTGAAGGCAAAGGGTGGGGTCATCCAACCTGGCCCCATCCTCAGCCCCCATCCTCAGCCCCCCAGAGCCATCCCCAGCCCCCAGAGCCATCCTGACACACTCAGCACTGGGCTCTATCCCAGCCAAGAGTTCCCCCATCACATGTAGGGAGCACACTTCGCACGGTCCCTGTGCTCCCCCGACCCATTGCTCCCTCCACGGCTCTGTCCCAGCCGTTTCTGTCACCCAGATGTCCCCTCCCATGGCAGGACAGCTCTGGAAAGGTCCCCCATCAGCACAGCCTCCTGAGTCATTGTCCCCACCCTTCACCGGGGGTCCCCCCTCTGCGGGTCCCCAACCCAACCCCAAAGCCCCACGCGGCCAAGGCCACCCCGAAGCCTCTCTGATGGCATTGCTGCCCAGCACGGAGCCACGGCAACATCCCCCCTGCCCTGCCAGCCCCCGGCCTGACCCGAGCTCCCATCCTCACCATTCTCCACCCAGGGCACCACCAGCACCGCTTTGGTGTGCTCGTTCAGCGTTTCAGAGACCCCGCTTCTCACTTTCCCTCCCCAGCTCTGCCCCACGCTCGGGAGGAGCTCCCTGCCAACAGCCATTAAGCCACATCATTATCCCGCTCCAAATCCTTCCACCAAATCCTTCTTTGGTGCGATTACCGAGGGGCAGAGAGGGCAGCACGAGTTCAAGGGGCAAGAGCAGGGAACGAAACACAAACAGCGAGAGCCAGAAAAAGCCACCGCGGTATTTCTGCACCGTGAACGCGGGAAGAGGCCCAAGATGCGAATTGTTTGACGGGGATCTGAAGGTGGCGAGGAGAGAGAGAGGAGCCAACACATCGCTTAGGCTGAATACCTTTTTTTGTGCTGGTGTCTTTACTACAAATCAGTGGCAATCAGGCGTCCCACACACAGCGAGCACCGGCCAGGAAGGGGAAGGAATTGAGACGAACAGAGGGAAGGAACACAGAGGGAGCATTTAGATGAGCTGCTTTAAGGTTGGTTGGACCTGATTAAATTCACCACAGATGCTTAGAGACCTGATTTAAGTAACTTCAGAGCTGTTAGGGCTGCTTTTTTTATTTTTTTTCTCCTTTCCCAAGACTTTTTTTTTTTTTCCTGAAGAATTTGTGGAGAATCAGGGAGCTTCCAGAAGACTGGAAGCGAGCTAAAATAGCGCCTGTCTTTAATGATGAGAAAAAAGAAGAGCTGGAGAATTATAAAACAGTTAGCTTAATTTCAGTTCCTGGAAAAATACTGAAGCAGATAAAAGAACTCTTTGTAAGTACCTACAAGATAACAAGGAAATGAGTAACAGCCACTGTAGGTTTGTCACAAACAAACATGTCAAGCCATTGAACTCCTTCCTTTGAAAAGACAGCAGGCCTCGTGGAGGGAGGAGGAGCAGTCAGTGTTCTAGCTCGACTTGGGGAAGTTTTTTTGACACTGTTTTAGCTGACTTTTCTCATAAGTAATGCAAGCAAACAGCGGAGGTGCAGCACGGCACATCCCTGCCTGGGTGATGTAGTGCAGGGCGGGTGCAAATCGTTTGGGAAGTGTTGTTCCCGGAGGAGTTACTGCAGACAGCCCTTCCAGCTGGGATCACGGAGCAAATTAAATCTCCGGGTTGTGTCCCGAGTCCATCGCTGGGCTGTGCTTTCATTAACTGCTGGCATGACAGATGTGGGATGGATCTGTCACATCTGCACCCTCGTGAGCAGTAATCACAGCTGGCCGAGGATCACTGCTCATCACGGGCTGGGGATCCGCCCACGGAGCCAACCTCCCACCCAAAAATGCAGCATTGTCGGGGTGTGTGAACACGCTGGGGCGTGCCAGCTCTGCTGGGTGCCTGGAGGCTGAGCTGGGCACGGGTTTGGAGGAGATGTGCCCCGCTTCAGCAAAGAACAGAGAAGCAGCTGTTAGAAACCATGACAAAATATTTGTTAAAAAGAGAGAAATTGGTTCAGGGAAGAGAAGGTTGAGGGTGGCAAAGGCTGGAAAGGAAAAGCCTCTGCTTGGGACCACTGGCAGGTAAGGAGGAGTGACCTCTGCCTGCAGCAGGGAAGACCAGGTTAATCACCATGGTAAAAAAACCCCAGTGGTGGGTTTGGCCAAGGTCTGGCGGAGTGCAATCACAGAATCATGGAATGGTTCGGGTTGGAAGGGCCTTAAAGCCCATCCCATCCCACCCCTGCCATGGGCAGGGACACCTCCCACTGTCCCAGGTGGCTCCAAGCCCTGTCCAGCCTGGCCTGGGACACTGCCAGGGTGGGGCACAGGCACCCAGTGCCCGTGGGGTGCCAGAGCAGAGGGTCAATCCCTGTCACTGAGGCACAGGCGAGCCCCTCTCAGGAGGGCTCTGCAGGGGCTGAGGACAAGGCAGCTCTGCCCAGGTGCCGATGACCCTCTGGAGTGCCCTTCCAGCCCACGGGGAGTGTGCAAAGCTGGGCACTGCCCTCCCCCAGCCTCCCCCTGCACCCCGCCTACCCGGCTGGCACCAATTCCCTCCCTGGCCGGGGCTCATCCCGTGCTCCGGGCTCCCGCTTTCCCTCTGTGCTCGCACCAGCCCAGCCAGCCGAGCCGGGCTCCTCAGGGTGCTGCGGTGACACAAACAACCAACCTCCCAAAGCCCGGGGGGCTCCGTCAAACAGCAGCGCTTTTACCTGGAAACACCTCCTTTAAATGTCACCTCGTGCCAGGCAGCCCTCGAAAGGGCTCCTCTCACTGCAGGGCTCCCCAGCCCCGTCCCCCGCAGCCCCACAGGGCAGCGTGGCGCTGGCACGGGGAGTGCCCCGCTCCCGCCGTGCCCAGCCCCACCAGTTTGTGCGCTGGGAAGCTCCCCACCTGCACAGCCCAGCTCTGGAGTCACGGAAAGGCACGGAATCAATTAGTCTGGCCCCGGCTCGCAGCAATTGGGTTTGGTGTGACCTTTCTGGGGGAGGCTAAAGAGGCTTTGAGCCGGCAGCGGCCTCTGCGCAAGGAGCTGCTTGAGCGGTGCAGTCGGGGCAGGCCCGAGCTTCTGTTCGAGGAGTCAAACACAGCAAGGCCAAGTCACAACCTGCAAACAGCAAATCTGCTTTGGGGCCCTCATCTTTCCTCGCCCCCGTTTTTCCCCGTTCCTCATCAGAGGTGACCCTTGCCGGTGCCATCTCACCAGGGACTCCTCCAGCGCCTTCCTGCCCCTCCAACCTCACAGGTTTTTCCACCTGAGGTCTGGGCCAGCCTCTTAACCCTGAGCTACTCATGCAGCGTGACCCCTGAATCCATTTCCGAGTCGGCGCTTCCCGGGATGTCAGCCAGCATTCCGGTTCTCCGCGCTGGGCTGCCTTAAAACGCGCTTTGTTTACACGGGCCCAGTTTACCAAGCGGTGTGGCTCGCTCTGCATGAGTGCCCCGTCCTCAGCACCATCTCCCACTCCGCCAATCTCCGTGGCAGCCGCAGGTTTATGGGCAGTGATTTCAGATTTCCTTCCAGCCCGTTGATTGCGGCGCTGAACAGCAGCGGGCACGGCGCCGCTGCCGAGGAGCAGCTCCGGGAGAACCTCGCTCCGCGAGGAATCCCAGCCGAGCTTTCCTTCTCTACGCTCTGGATAAATCAGATCTGCCTCACAACGCCGTGCTGAGAATTCCAGAATCCCAGCTTGGAAAAGCCCTCCGAGGTCATCGAGTCCGAGCTGTGCCCAGTCCGCAGCCCAGAGCACGGAGTGCCACGTCCAGGAGTTCCTTGGACACCTCCAGGGATGGGGACTCCACACCTCCCTGGGCATCTCTTCCCAGTGCCTGACCACCCTTTCCACAGAGAAATTCCTGCTGATGCCCAGCCTGAGAGTAGCGTTCATGCAAAATAATTATTATTAATAATAATAGTAATGATAATAATAATAATAAACATTATCAGCAGGCACACCCATCAGTCTCCAGCTGCTCTGTACCCAACACAAACCAGCTCTGCCTCTCCAGCCCCGCAGGAATGCCTGGAGCACGCCCTGTTCCTCACGGAGGCCAGGACCATGCCTAAGGAAAGGTTTAGAAGCCGGACCTGTCACGTAACGCCAGTGCCCAGTGTCCCCTGCCATCAGGCACAGTGACTGACGTCAGTGCTATTTCCATCGGCCATTCCCTGCTTTAGCCATTAATCCAGTTGTTCCCTGGGGCTGCTGAGGACAGCGAGCACTGCACAGCCCCAGCCAGCTCTTCCAGCTGCTCGTGGCCTCGCTGCCCTCCCAGTCCTGCTCATCCCAGGCTCCCCGGCTCCACGGGCACCTCCGGAGCAGAGAGATCCCACTTTTTGGTACAAATTATTCCATTCAGTCGTGTCAAAAATCTCTGGTTTGAACGCCTTTGCTGGCTCCCAGCGCATGGGCAGGTCCCACATCCCACGTTGTTGTGTCTCAGCCTGGATTGCTCCAACTATTTATTGAATACTACTGCATTTTTCTCCATAATTAACAATTTAGCAATCTCCACTTGGGATTGGCAGTTCCCGGATTCCACCTCTTCCCGGCGCATTTTTTAAAGTACTTATTGTGTTGATTTTGTAATAATTGATTTTCCCCCAATGTCTTTGGCTTTGCTTGTTAATTTTCTACACTCCAGAACGACTAATTTCTCCTAATTGCTGCAACTCCCTCCTTTTACCCCCACTATTTATTGGTTTCCTATTTCCAACTGCTGCCGCTGCGCTGGAATGGGATTTGGGGCAGAGCTGTCTATTTTCTCAGCTGAGAAGTGGTGGCTTTGGATTAAAAAAAGCCTCATTTTCAGGGCTCCCCAGTGCTCGCTGCGATATTCCTGATGGGGAGACCTGTGCCAGCTCCACACCTGAGGGACAAACAGAGCCCCGTCCCCCTCTTCCCGTGGGGATGCTCTGACAGGGATGTTCCTCCCCAGGAAAATCCCGCATGTTCTGTGCTGCCACGCCCCAGGGATTTTTCCCGAGGAGGAATCGCTGGCAGCTCTCCCTCTGATGACCCCCATCCTCTGTGAAATGCTCTCCTGCCTTTTTGAGCCCGTGCCTGCTCCGGCCTCCGCGGATTCCGGCGGCGATGAACTCCCGGCCCATGTGCTCGCTGGAAAAGCTCTTCCCTTTGCTCCTGCCCCTGCTGCCTGCTCATTCTGCCTTGAACTTCTCCTACCTGCAGGGTTGTGAGGAAACAGCAGTAATTGCTCCTCACTCTGCCCCCTTCCAATTCCACAAATCCCAGCTGCATCCTGCTCTGCCAGGTCCTCCTGCAGACACCGGGCAGGTCTGGCCAGCCCTGCTGCCCTTCCCTGT
>VZRQ01004846.1:6262-64209 GCA_013397975.1 Machaerirhynchus nigripectus | reverse complement strand
GCTGGGAAAGCAGCTTGGCAAGATGTAAGCAGTCCAGGAGACTCTGGGAGAGCATCAAGGATAATTTCTTAACCCAGGTGACACAGAAGCGTTACTGCACCTGTTGCTTACTGACACATTAACTAACTGGCGAGGTCAGGATCAGTGGCAGCCTGGGCTGAAGTGATCATGCCCTGGTGGAATTCATGATCTCAAGTGTTATGGGCCAAAGAAAGCTTAAAGTCAGTATCCCGAATTTTAGGAGCCTGAACTTTTAGTTATTTAAGGAAATACTGGATGGGACCCTCTGGAAAACTGCACTCAGGGAAAAAGGAGAAGAACAGAACTGTCAGATCTTTAAGGACATTGTTCCTAGAGCCCAAGATCTCTCAAGTTCCACCAGTGAGCATTCAGGCAAGGAAGGCAGGAGACCAGCATGGCTCAGTAAAGACCTCTTGGCCAAAGTGAAACACAAGAAGGAAAAGCACAGGACATGGAATCAGGGACAGGTATCCTGGGAAGAAAAGAGAAGTGCTGTCTGGTTGTGTAGCAACAGGATTGGGAAAGCTAAGGTACAACTGGAGCTGAATTTGGCAATGGATACAAAGAACAGAAAAAATGGCTTCTACAGGCATGTTGGTCAGAAATGGAGGATTAAAGAAAATGTGAGGTACTCGATAATTTTGTTTGCCTTGGTGTTCATTAGTACTCCCTCTTCCCATATCTCTGAATTCCCTGAACCTCAAGACAGGAACTGGGGAATTGAAGTCATTCCCAGTGTAAGAGCAGATCAGGTTCAAGACCACGTGGGGAACCTGAACATACACAAGTCCATGGGACTCAGTGAGATGCATCCCAGTGTCCTGATGAAATTGGTAGATGTAGTTGCTAAGACACTCTCCATCATATCTGAAAAGTCATGGCAATCAGGTAGAGTGCCCACTGACTGGAGGAAAGGGAATATTGCACCCTTTTTAAGATGTATATTTATAATAGAAATTTTTTTTCCATAATCTTGCATCACCTTTGTGTCCGGAGTAAGGTATTTTTAACTGGAGCATCACTGCAATTATTACTAGTTGAATTTATGACTCCATAAAGTTGTATTATTCAATCTTCTAGAAATTCACCTTTTTGTTTTATGTAAGCCTAAAGCAGTTTTGAATAAATTTTGCTGTGCTGCTGACTATATAAACATTATACACATTAAAAAAAAACCCAGCAGTTCCTGAGATACATCAGTGTGTGATCACCTCATTATAGTTTTATTCCTTGGCAGTCCCCACTGTTTCATGTCCTCCAGAATCCTTGAACAGTTTGGGTTGGAAGGGATCTTTAAAGATCATCAAGTTTCAGCCCCACTGCCACTAGACCAGGTTGCTCAAAGCCCCATACAACCTGACCTTGAACACTTCCAATGATGAGGCATCCACAAGTTCTGTGGACAGCCTCCTCCAGCACTGTACCACTTTCATTGTAAGAAAAAAGGTCTTCCTTGTATCCCATCTAAATCTACCTTTTTTCAGTAAACACTTGCTGGTTGTTCTGTCACTGCAGGTCCTCTTTCCCTGTCTTTCTTAGAAGTTCCTTTTAAGTATTAAAAGGCCTCAATAAGTTTTCATCAGAGCTTTCTCTTCTCCAGGCTGAAAAGCTTCAGCCTTCTCAGCCTGTCTTCATAGGAGAGATGTTCCAGCCCTTTGATCATTTTTGTCTTGGACCCAATTTAACAGGTTATTTTTTCTTGTGCCAGGAATCCCAGAGCTGGATGGTAACTCCAGCTCGGAGTACTCTCACAAAAGTGGAGTAGAGGGACAAAATCCCCTCTCTTGACCTGATGGCCATGATGCTTTTCATGCAGCCTAGGATGCACTTGGCTTGTTAACTTTTTGGGTTCTAAGTGCACGTTGACGGCCTGTGTCATTTTTTATCCCCTGTACTCCCAAGTCATTCTCCACAGGGCTGCTCTCAACCTATTCATACATCAGCCTGTACTCATACTTTGGATTGTCCCTAGACTGACAGAGATGTGATACAAAATCATGGAAGACTTTTTCAGTTTTAAATTTACATTTAAAAATATATGTATTCAATCACTATACAAATAAAAAACATGCACATAACTTGTGCATGTAATAATCAGAGATAAATTTTCCTGGATTATGGTGTCTGCAAATTCTTTTCTTACATATACAAACCTGGTGCCAGTTTTCTTTCTCTGGGATTTCTAAATTCTGCATACACTGGACACATTTAATCCGTGACAGTTACTACACTTACATCAGCAGACATGTTTATGTCTCTTTCTGTTCATGTCTTCAGACATTATTTATAGTCATGCATTTCTAACATTTGCCATATCTTTCATAAGACTTGATAGTACCATACCACTGCAAGATACAAATTTGACAGTTTGCAATAGGATCTGCACATTGTAGCAAATTATTCTGACAGTAAGTACTGTACAGCCAGCAAACTATATTCTTTTAACATACTTATTAAAAATCTTATGAACACTGTGACTAAATCATATGCAGTAAATTCTATTTTGTACATGATGGCAATGAGTCACTACATTTTTAATAAATTATATATAGCAGTAAGCAACTATCGCATTATTTTTAGTTTAACACTTTTAACACTAAAGTATACTTATCAAGTATACTACTAAAAGCTATTTCATTAACAGTTTTAAAACAATCTGCAAATATCTTAAAATCTGGCTCAAGATTTCTATCTATTTTGGTCCCACTGCCTGTGAATGTGTGCAATGATCTAGTTAATGTGTGATTGTATGTATGGCATAATGATTCTACTCAATGGCCCTTCCAGCAATATTTTTGGAAACACTGAAAGTAATCAATACTTCTCTGTATTACCAGAAACGCATAGCAATGCTGGTATACATCACTGCAAGTGCTTCTTTACATTTTCACAAACACAGCTGCAATAGTTCTACTACCTCACTATAGTTTAACAAATGAATTTCATTACAAATTAGAACAGAGAATATGAGCAGTGTCCTCAAATGTCTTTAATTGTTTTTCATCATTAAAACAGAATGACAGGCAGGAGAATACATGCCCATTCCTTTAAAAGCCCATACAAATTTTTGCTCTGATTCCATTCTTCAGTGCCATACCACTGAGAAACCTCTGTATTTTTAGAATTGATGTACCTTTCAATACGATAATCTTTGGCTTTCAAGCTCACTATTATTTGCCTTCAGGTGCAAATTTTAAAGTGTACAGCCTTCTAAAAAACCTTTATGGCTTCAGCCAGATACTGAAAGGCTTGTAGATCAGTCATCATCACACTGTAGATTTCTTCTCAAAATAATGTTCTTCACTCAGAGTACACTTGTGGTTATACTCGGTTCACTTGTCAAATACAAATCTGAGGTCATCAAAAGCTTGAGGGCAACTTCAGCTATTCCAAAACTCATTTTCTACCTCTATTTTGTTGGAGAAATAGTATTTCAAATATCAAAATAATAGGAAACTCTAAAGATAGAGAAACAAAGGCATCGTAAGTGCATGTTTCAGCACAGCATTGCAGTGACTGCCTATAAGGACAAAGTCAATCCAATACCCAAACATTTTAAAACATAAAAAATACCAAAAGGAGATAACATATTTCACTATCAAGTTGATATCTATTCTATTGAAAACATGATTTTAGAGTAGACATCTCAAAATACATAGGTCTAGGAACAGATGCTAATGATTCTATTTAAATATTTTTGTTTTAACAGATGAAACATTTAAACACTCTCATTTACAAGGTCTACATTTATTTTAAGTCATGTGCCTGGCAAGGTTGAATGACACTAGGCTCAATATGCCTGTTGGCTTGAATTCCTTGGCCATATACTAGCAAGGGCTTTTATTTAATTCTAGTTTTAAGTCCTATGTTTTATTAAAATAGAAAAACAGACAAGAGAGTACTTTCTTTCAAAGGCTGATTTGATATTTGAGAGGTCAGTATGAATTTTTCATCTCCAGAGACTTTTTCATGCAGCTATAATTCATATTTATAATTAGAGCTGAGTAATTAACACTCTTTTGAAAACAGAGACTATCTAGGTACTTGGGGAAAAGCTTTTCCCTTCCCAAAGTAAAATTGAGTTTTATCATTGACTTTGACACACAAAGAAATCCAGTTTGTTTTCTATGACCCAAAACCCCACACATATAAATAGTCAAGGAAAATGGAATTTTAAAAGCATAAGCATACACCAAGCTTCTCTTGGAGACCTAAACACAAATGGAACAAGGCAAAAATAAAATAAATAAGGCTAAACTCAGCTAGAAATCTAAGCTTTGTCTGCTTTGGGTAAACTGTTAGATACTGTTTAACAGCTTTGGGATGGAAGCTGACACCACACTCATTCACAGCATAAATTCTTCTACAAATTACGTACTTCTTCCAACTTGTCATCAGCTAAAACTCCGCATTTACATTTAGACAAATTTCATGTGGTGCCCTCCATCCCATCACTTCTCAGCAACTTTGCCTCTCTTCTTATCTGCTCCTAACATTTTCACTGTAATTAAAAGTACTTAAGTTAGCATTTGTGTATTTCCTGTTTTCACAGTAGCTCATGTCTGCTGTTAAACTTGGAGACCACTGGAACAGAAACCAGCTGAACTATGTGTCCACAAAACACCCAGCATACTGTAGTTTATGCAAAATATTGGTTTATAATGTTTGATATGGTAAGGTATATCCCTTCAGCCATTTCATTTTAGAACCCGTACTTAAATATCCATATTCAATGTATTTCTTTCCTAGCTTCATAATTACAAATTGTCATTTCATGTGGTTATTTGAACTCAAAGCGTCTGATGGATGTGACCATCATAAAATGAAGAAAGAAGCTTGACTCTACGACAAAAGGAGACCAGGACAATCTCATTTCTGCATTCACATATATTTGGGGGAAAAAAAAAAAAGAGAAAAGGTATAATCACAGACATAACGTGGAGAAACTACGGGTTATAACATCTCTGTGGCATGCTCTCCACACTGAGGTTGCCTAGGAGGTCTTCGTGTTCACATGAAAAGTCAGCTAAAGTCCAACAATATCATGGGTTTATACCCCTAAAATATAAGTGATTTCACCAGAGTGTATCACATTCTTTTCTTCCTCTATGAAAAATACAGCAGCCAAATCTTCTATTTATTTTATCCACTTGCATTAAGGAAGGATTTTCAACGGTTTTAATTTTCAATGAAAATTTCACTGTAAGTGAATTTCATATTTAAGTTTTAACAATGATGGTACATGACACATAACCTACTGAAAAAGCTAGAGAAATATGAAAACATGTTGGCATGCTATAATAACCCCATAATTTGCAAACATGAAACAGTTGAATAAAACAATTTTAAAGCTACAAACTTCTATTAGTATGATACAAATACTGAGTTTTACTCTGGAAGAAATTACTCTGGAAGAAATCTTGAATATTTAATAGTGGAAAGACTGACAGGAAACACTGATCTCAACCCAAAATTTCTAGTGAATTGGAAGTATTTAACAGCAACCACTACATCTACTAGCTAAGTAATAAAAAACAGCCTACCAATATGTTCATGTTTGCACAGATGTTTTTTAATTTGTAAAAAAACGAAACATTGGCTTTTTATTTTCTCTGCTATATCTTTGTAGATGCAACATTAAAGAAAATGTCAGCTCCTCCTCTACAGATCTCTGAAAACAGTAGATACTCTGCTTATTTGGGTTTCTTACTATTTTGGGGGTAGGAACAGGGAGGACAGGGATAGAAAATGTTTAAAACAACTAGAACCATTTGCTCCTACGGTGTAATATCTAATTTTGGTATGGCTGCATGCCAGAACATAATCTATTCCTTTATAATTTAAAAAGAAATCAACAAAATACATCCTAAATTTTGTAAAGGAAAGGTAGCATAGTACGGAAGCTCACATTTATTTATTAGATACCTCATGCTTTATCACAAAATGGATTATAAAGATAGGCTTAAAATTTAATTCTTTTTTAAAATTACTGCTTATGAAGACACAATATCAAGAAATTACGTACAAAGCTTGCCTTTGCTCTGCTAACACTCAGGCTTGAATGATGGAGAGTGATGACCAAAGGTGTCCTTAATCTATCAAATAGCTGTGAAGCTGGAATTGGCTGCTGAAGAGCAGCGTTGTCAGTCCCTACAATTCCAAAGGGCAAAACTGACCTGAATCAATTGCTCACATATTACCAGGTGTGAAACATTTAGTATACTTTTACAGGAATTAACAGCAAGGTAGATGGTATCAACTGTCTACTTCGAAGTAGAGAGCAAATGATAATGGAAAGGAATGAAAGGTAAGGATGAAAGTGGGGTCAAGCAGAGGCAAGAAGAGGCAGGAATTCCTAGAGAAATAATAAATTTGCATATAATCCCTGGGATTCCCCTGAGGCATAATATCCAGTGCCAATGGTTATGAGAGCTTGTTATTCTGTAGCATCAACAGTTAGGAAGTGAAGACTAACTTAAAGATCGTATTTGAATTGAGAATAATGTGACAAATACAAAAGGCTAGAATATACACAGAAGGCTATTGGCAGCAAACTCTTTAGAAAAGTAGGAACCCCATGTTTCAGGAAACAAGACAAATATGTTACAGAATGTATCTGCTATACAGTCTTTTAGAGAAAATAAAACTGTCCATGGATTTCTACTATGTATATGTAGTACACACACATATTTATTTTTATTTTTATAATACAGAATAATATAATATCATTCAGGAAACTTAGTTTAGCTAGGGTATTCACTGTGAAACATAGCAGAGTAAAATCATCAGCTGCAGTAACTTACTTGCAACAAAAGCCAAATTTAAAAGCAGACAGCCTGCTGGTGGTTTTAGGGCAGATTTTTTCTGCTCCTTTACCCAAGAAGCAACATTTTATTGGTCTATCGGCATCACATAATTACAGAGCCTTTTGAAATGATCAAACTGCCTACATCCCCTAAATTAATACAAATCCAGCTATTGCATTATAAATATAATGTCAGAAACGAAATCTTGGAATAGTAAGATTTAATGTGCCAAACCAGGATTCTGGTGCTTCCTTCCCCCACAGAAAGGCTGTCTTGTACCTGCACCACTACTACGTTTATGACTGTTACAAAGTACCCTCCCTCTCATTTTTGTTGTATTCAACTGAGTTCCTTCTTCACGACACTCATTCCATACAAATATACAAACTCTTCTTCTTTAAAAAACAGTGATAAGGAAGGCAAATACTCTATTTCTAAACATTCATATAATTGCAGGACATCATAGGCTTACATACAGCTTTATACAATCTGTAGTGGTTCAATGTCATTTTACATTGGAGGAGGCATCAAGAACTGAAAAAGCACTAAGGACTAAAAGCAATATTCTATCCACCGAAGGAGGAAAAATAGAACAAAATCTAAAACCTAAAAGTCCCTCAACTATTCATAACTGATTAATATAATTGCTTCATAGTCAGCAGAAACAACCTAGAATTGTAAATCATGTAATTTCAGAAACACTGGCTCCACACCTTCATAATCAATACTTTTAAAATAATTCAAGCTTTCTTCAAAAGGCTCCTGTTAGTCTTGGAGTGTTTTAAGTCATGGACAGTCCAGAGAATACATTTCAACATCTGATGAATGAAAGAATGATTGAATGAACGAATGAATGAATGAATGAATGAATGAATGAACGAACGAACGAACGAACGAATTTAAATCCACTTGGTGGCTGGTCATCGGTGGTGGTCCCCAAGAATCAGGGCCACTTCTTTTAATATCTTTATCAATTATCTGGCCAAGTGGATCAAGTGCACCCTCGGTCAGTTTGCAGATGACACCAAGCTGGGTGGGAGTGTTGCCCTGCTGGAGAGTCAAAAGGCTCTGCAGAGGGATCTGGACAGGCTGGATCAATGGGCCAAGGCCAGTGGGGTTCAACAAGGCTGAGTACTGAGTCCTGCCCGTGCCCTGCCAAGGTGGCCAAGAAGGTCAGTGGCATCCTGGCCTGTACCAGCAATAGAGTGACCAGAAGGATGAGGCCAGGAATTGTCCCCCTGTCCTCAGCACTGGTGAGTCCACACCTTGAAACTTGTGCTCCAAGAAGGACATTGAGGTGGACATGGAGGGCGTCCAGAGAAGGGCAGCAAAGCTGGGGAAGGGTCTGGAGCACAAGTCCTGTGAGGAGTGGTTGAGGGAGCTGGGGTTGTTTAGCCTGGAGAAAAGGAGGCTCAGGGGGAACCTTCTCACTCTCTACAACTATCTGAAATGAAGGTGTGGTAGCCTCTTCTGACAAGTAAAAAGCAGTAGGACAAGACATAATGGCCTCAAACTGCCCCAGAGGAGGGTGGGTTCGGCAGCAGGAGAACCTTCTTCACTGAAAGGGTGGTTAAGCATTGGAACAGCCTCCCCAGGGAAGTTGGACGGAGTCACCATCCCTGGAAGTGTTCAGAAAATGACCAGATATGGCACACTGAGATAAGGTGTGCCCAGTGGGCTTGGTGTTATTCAGTCAAAGGCTGGACTTGATCTTGGAGGTAATTTCCAACAATGTTTCCATGACTCTATGTTTTCAAACCCTAAATTAATGATTTTCAAGTCATTATGTTTTTATATTATATATACGCTTTTTAGATATGTCTTTCAAAATTATTTTTAAAAGGACATATGAAAACTGGGTTTTTCTAAAATTCTGAACAAAAATTCAAAACAGATTACCACTTCAAGGACAGGATATCAATTTTAAACCACTCCAAGCTGCATTTCCACATTTAGACATACAGCTACAAAAGACAAAAATAGTGAATGGAATAAAATGAAATTTAAGTATAAATAGAACGAAAATATTAATAGTGCAAAATGCGTGAGTACAAGGTAGACCAAGAACCACCTTGGAAACAGTGTGGGGTGATGCAGAAAACTTACACTTTCTCTGAAACTTTGAGTGGGCCACTAATCACTTTCTATCTGACGTCACAGTCATCCACACACTGACAGATTAAGTAATTATCATATAATATAGCAAAAAACCACATTTTGCACTTGTGCATATCCTCTTCTTGAGTACATCAGTGTTCCTGAATGACACTGTTAAATGTGTGATTTGTTTTATGCATATTTTTCAATATCCTGATGGCAGAGATACTATCTAACAAACAGATCATACATCCTTTTATATTCATAAATAGTTGAGCTAAAAATCAATAATCAAAAGACCTCAAAAATATGTACTGTGTAGTATTCCCAGTCTGTTTGGGTTTCATCACCAATACAGCTCCAAAAATGAAACTTTCCCAGTTGACACTGGTGAAGTTTGTTATTCTTTTTTTGGGGAAGAACAGCTTTGAATTACATTTAATAGAACACCAAAAACTGTTACTACTATAACTGCCATTATGTTTCAAAAGGCCCATCTTGGTAAAACCCTGGTTATTTATTTCTTACCTTAAACATAACTTACTGCTCTTTACCTGGCAATAACCATCACAATTCAGATTTTTAATACATTTCAAATATTGGAACACCTTAATAGCAATGCATATATGGAGCATATATTAATATACTACTCACCAATTTTAATCTTTGCAAAGGTATTCTGCTAGAGTCTATCGGAGTACGCTCTGTGACATTACCAAATCTGACTTCTGGGATGGCAATTGCACATATTACATGTGCCCACCTGTGAAAAGTGGCAAGTCAAAAATACCACCAAAAAAACCCATAGAAATACAAGTGCTTAAGTTGTTGCTTGCTGTGTGTTTGGCTTTTGCTTTTGGTTTGGATTGGTTTTCTTAAAGGTACCCATCTGTAGTTACTTCCTTATTAGGCTTTCTTAAGCTCCTTTAAAACATCTTAACAAACCTTGTAACACTACCACTTTTGTCAATCAAATTTCAGACTGAGGTTTTATTGCAACAATTTTTAAGTATGATTTACTTTTTATTTAAGTAAGTTTTTGCAGGTGTGCTATTCAGGTACCTACGTAAACACCACACTATTTGGTTCATGTGCAATTTATCATCTACAGCATTTACTACTCATTATTAACACTACTCAGACCTGAGAAACTATTCTTAATGCAACATGCATTATTATGATCAGTCATGTATCTATCAAAATGCAAAATGAAATGCAAATGCTACCAAGACCTTCTGTCTACAGACACAATGGCATACAAAAAGTGTGCAGTACAATGGCAAGCAAAGTGATCAAGCCACCAGTGCAATGCCCACCATGAACCAGATCTCCTTTAGTAGAAAAAGCACCTCCAAGTGCCTAGGACCAGTGTTACATTTAAGACTTCAGTGCAACTTCAGGAGGTTTGTCAGATAATACTACATGCTTCCTATATCTACCAGAAAGCATTCCTGTTTCGATACATGAACCTCAAAAAAAGAAAAGCTAAAAGAAACTTTTAAAAGTCTGAAGTTAATGTTGAAATTGTGTATTTCATGAAGTAAAGGAGAAGCTAACAACACTTTTATTAACAAAGAGCAGCCTTCTGAGGCTACTTCTAAAATCTTTTGGGGGTAGACAAGTAGTAAATCTGAATAAAAGGAAACATTTCCATTCTTCAACTCATATTTGCCCCATTCCTTGCCATTTCCCTGTACATCTGTTTTCATTACCCCATTTGCTCTATTTCTGTAAGCTCTGAATGCTTGCCTCACTCCACTTTCTGTACCTTTCAGAGACACACATTACGTGAGCATCTTAGCCAATTACAGGAATGTGGGCTGAAGCTGAAGGAGATGGATGGTGTTGCAAAAAAGAGAAATAATTTCTCTTTCCTGCACTAGAGCAGCAATATTTCAGTAAGTCATCTTTGACAAAAACATCTGCAAAAGTATAATATGACACACAAGGGACCAAACAAACTGCTGTCATGTGACTTTTAAGTTGTATTGGTCAGAGTGTGAAATAAGAGATGTACATTAAGATGACATATCAATTAGCAAGCTATACAGTTCAGCCCAATAAAAACAGATAAAGCTTGCAGATCCATCCTTTTATTATGGTGACAGTTTGTTCATGTTTTAACTCACAGAAGAGTCTTATTTTGAGACTTTAAAAAAAATTTTTATAACAGCCTTTTTCTTTTCATTGTGACCTGCCCACCTGCTAAACCACATTGTCTTACCATCTAAGCTTTATGAGACAGAAATGCTATAAATAAAATGCCTCTTCAATCAATCTTCAACTAAACATTTATACTCTGACTTCTCTCAACCTAACAGACTCAAAACAATTGATGTGGTCTGCTGAAAAGAAGGAATCTCAGCTTTCCTATATGGCAAAATGCTTACTGCATGCACACATACCAGTTTGATCCATTAGCTTCTAAATGTATTTCATGCTCTTCCTGTATCTCTAACTAGCCATGTACAGAGTAAAGGAGCAAAATGAATGCACATGTTAGATTTTACAGCTGTTGGAGAAAAGAGGTGTAAGTGTAACATACTCTTCTGAAAATTCAAAATTTTGAAATGGTAGCTAATGCTGAAAGATAGATAAAAAACTCCACAATGTGTAAAAACTATAAGGTGTTACAGAAACATGAAAACCAGAGCTGAACTGCTTTTACAGAAATCCCATTTCATAAATCTGTAACACTAACCTACAGAGTGACAGAATGTAAACTCAAATACCTTATGTATAATTATACAAGAAAAGAAACTTTATGCAAACCTTATGAGACATTTGAAAAAAATTTAAATTGATGTACAAAAAAAGATATACATATTTTTAAAGATGCAACATGTATGCTAACAACAGTAAATATCAAAAGGGCACGATAAATTCTACTGAGATAGTATTTTGGTCATCCTCTTTTTATTTCGCAAGTAAAGCAAGTAGAAAATCTAAGGGAATTTAAAACAGAACTAAAAATCAGCTGAGAATTTTCATGTACTGACAAAAATCTCCATTAAAATGGCTACAATAATAATGTTTTCTGAAGGTAAGATATGGCCTGAGTTAAACAAAAAACTTTCTCCTAACTGGACAATTTACAAGGGTCATGAACTCAATTGCAAATCACTGATAAATAAATTCTTTCCTGGTAAGAGAAAAAGAATGTTGTACCTAGATCATGTCTTACCACTGCATTCCAAAGCACGAAAGAAAGAGATCTACGTGATGATTGCTAAGCTACTAAGCTAATCTAATTAATTATGAAATTACTCAAAATGCAAAAAGACTATTCCACTTCTGGGCTTGAAAAAATATTAAGCTGCAACATTTTCCACTTCAGATGTTAAGGTTACTTGCCATAGTGTTCTGTCACCCAGATACAGAGAAAAATCCTGAGGCTGTTAATAGCATGATGTCAGCAATAAGACTGTTTTTGACAGTGTGTAATAGAAGTGCATTTGAAAATAAACCCCAAACTTCAGAATTGAAAATTATTTCAATATGATTAAAACTAATTCACTGAAAATACTGGGTTTACAAGTTCAAAGTTATTGTAATTTTCAGGACCAAAGAAGAAAATACACTTTGCTGTTTGATAAGACTTGCCCATGCAAACAATGATAAATGAGCTCTCATTTATTTTCTTTGCACAAAGGCCATCAGATTAAAATTTGAAACAAGCATGTGCAAATACTAAAACAAATGTACATTTTAGTATCTACCTATTTAACATAATGCCAGTGCTACATTACAATAGAAGTAATTTTAATTCTGCAACGATTCAGCTTAAAGGGACACTGTAAAGTAATTACGTTTACAAATGCTTTGCACATGGGAATGGACTGGGAATAAAGCCTAAAATAAGCACATACGGTCCTGAAGAACAGATTACTTACTTTTTGTCAGTAGTCTGCTTTAATGCACCACCTCTCAAATTGCAGAGACAACATTCCTAAAAATAAAAATAAAGTAGAAAAAAATGAGCTTTAATGATGGTTTACAAATCAGTTTTATTAATCTGATCTTGAGGATAAGCAAACTGCTAATGCAATTAATTACTGAGTTACAAACTGTCACTTGTAGGCATAGCATTTCCTTATAGGGGAAGAAAAGGATACAGTAACAAAAAGAGAAACAACTCATACAACCTAAAGGATAAAGATATTTGAGTATTATGTACAGACAAAGGGATAGAATCACTTTGAAATGTAGTAAAAAAACCCCAAACCAAATTAACACCAAAAAAAACAAACAAAAAAATCACCAACACTTTTAATCAGTACTGTCATAGAAATGATGGAAACTGCCATACATTTTACAACGGTAAAACTAAATACTATGCCATATAATTAGTTTAATAGAAGTTACAGAGAAACTGACCCATAAGCTATTGATCCAGCTCAAATTATATTCTTTCTTTTTCTTTTTCCTGCAGTATACCTTCACTGCTTTGATCTTCAGTACTACTCCATCTCTTTCAGGGCACACAGCAAGGTGTTCAGTGGTTCCCAGATAATATGCCAAAAAACACGGCTTTTCCGACCTCTACTTAAAACTGAGCTTTTGAACAGATACAGTCTTTTCTTCTTTCCAACCCTTCACTCTTTCTGTGTCCTCCATTTCTGAATCTATTCTTTCCCTTTTTTCTTTTTTTTTCTCTTGTCCCTTGGGAGGAGCTGATGAGAAAGTGTTTCCAACATTACATATTTTTCTTCCTGCCTGTTTTTCTCTACAAACAACCAAATGTACAAAATAGAGTCAAGATATTCTGTGACCTTGTATACCTATACCTACACCTCGTATACCTATACGAGGCCATATCTTTTGAACCCCTATATTTAAGTTGCCCTTGCAGGACAAACAAACAAACCAAACAAAAACAGAAATAAAGCAAAACCCCAGGAGAACTTTATGTTATAAAACAGTCGGATCTTACCTTAAAAATTTCAATGATGAAGACTACAAATGTCTGCAGAAATTTAGCTGAATGCTGAAATTAACATTTCCTATGAAAAACACCTTTCCTAACCATAAAAAAATGCTTTCTTGTGGCAATTGGATCTTCTCTGCTATTTAAGCACACAAATTTTGCCTTACCAAACAAAACCATGGAGAACAGAACATCCTCTTATGGAGCACCCTTTTAAATACTTAATATTACTGTAGAATTTTAAAGAAGAGAATTGAGGTTCGTTGTTCTATCCACAACAACCTTAGGATGGGACCTAATATGTTCCAGATCGTATTTCCCTTTCTAAAAGTAAACACTGACTATTAAATCAGGGAACCCAAAGGCTCAGAACTATACCACTTCCAGTGAAGTACCACTACAGTAATGGAAAATTTTATTCTAATTGGCATTCAGTTCTGAAGGACAAGCACTTACATATAAAAAATACATCATGAAACTGTATGCAGATCCTTAACATTATATGGGATTTTGAAAACTACGTTAGCACAACCACAGAGTTACCTTACAGTACTGCATCAACTTCAATCTGACTCGCCTTAGAATCCTGCTTACAAACCAGAGGAGGGAAAACATGTTTCTTCAGCTCTTTCTTTGACTGATTTTGTAACTCCCAATGTTATCTATTGCTACCAGTGTTATCTAGCTTTATAAACACAGCTTCGTCACTGTCATAGTGAGATACTAAAAAACTGGGTCCAATATGTTGTTTTTATGTATGACAAGTGGGGATGCAAGATAAAAAACAGTAAAAATGGATGGGCACACATCTCCATGATTACATGAGAGTTACAAAATAAATGACCCAAGCAGTATAGAAAATTATATCTAAAATGGAACAGCCATTCTGGAAGAGGCAAATACCACAATCTCCTAAAAAAGGAGCCATGCAGGACATCCTGTGAATCTGATCCCCAAATCATTTGCAGCTGTCAGGGTAACACAAAATGTTATTGTATTCCAGATATCTCTGTGCCCAAAATTTGTTACTATCTCTTTAAGACCCTGCAGCCAGAAAATGGAAATGGCAGGGAGGGCATTGCCAAGGTCCCATTTAAAGTCAGAGCCAGGAGGCAGGGAGCTCTCTTCTGAGGAGGTTGCTTCCCAGGTTTGGTTTTGGTTTGTAAACTCACTCAGAAAAATGGTATTTTACAATAAAAACTGTTTCTGAGTGATCTCCATAAACCTGCCGCGGGGCCAGGTCACCCCGCATCCAACAGACTGGTTCTTCCCCCTTTCCCAACACTTGTGCAGTACGGTGGACATCAGCACTACCACCAGCAGAGCCCAGCGCACAGCAGGAGGAGGCAGTGGGTGCCAGTGCTGACCCCACACGCACTGGCACTTATCTGCCACTGGAGAGGCTCGATAAGGTCCTGCTTTCCCAGGAAGGTTCTTTCTGTCCACTATCTTTTTTTCCCTTTGTCTCCTGGACAGCGTGGTCGACTGGACGCACCATCGTGGGGTAGAGAGATGATACCATTTTCCCTCTGACTTTCAAGCATGCAAGCACCCGTGGTGGGCGCCATCTTGGAAATGCTATTTCCGCCACTTTGGGTCTCCCTTTGTTTCCCAGGGGTTCATGAGATTTAGCGATTTTGTATTTAGTGACTATTTACTGTTATTTTTTTCACTTGTTGCTGTTTTGCTTGTTAGTAAACAGTTATTTTTTCACTTGTATCTACTCATATTCATTCCTTATGGGTGGAAAGGTTAAAACTAAGAGGAGGTAACTCATTTTAGAGTGTCCACCTCTTTAACGGCTGCCTTAAACCAAGACAGCAGTTCTGCAAAGCATGAACCTTTACAATTTAGACACAGAATAACATCTGCAGACTGGGGAAAAGGGCATGAGTCTGACTCATCAGAAATCTTTGCAGGGAAAAAGCTTCATTCTCCACTTTTAAATGTAGAAGTTCAGGGGATCCCTCATATATTCTTTTTAATCTGACCACTTTCTCAACATTGGCCACAAAAATACTTCAACTGACTGACTCCCAGCTTTGCAAAATAAAGAGTGAGTTTGCTCCTCATTTATGAGCTTTGACATTCTTAAGTCAGCTCACTTTGAAATTTGTTATTTGAAAAATGATTACATTTTCCTGCTTCTAACAGGTATTTTTCACTTTTAAGGAAAACTTTTATTAGATTATATGCTGTGTAACTTACTAATGCAACTAGACTGAGAATCCAAGGCCCTAAGGAAATTTTACAAATAAATTAAGCTAAAATAGCACAGGAATAAACAGGACTCATAATCTTTATGTACTAACTACAGAGCTTTGACGTTAGGTTAACAAATAGAAAAAACAGGAAAAAAAAATATGAGGGAAAATTAAAGGGAGGAGAGCAGCCCAGACAAAAGAGAAGGTGGCTTTAAATATCCTCATTACATGCTATGAAAAGATTACCCTTACGTAGGACCTACAGGAACCAACTACTGTCTTCTCTAAAAAACCACCTAAACATATCTTTGGTGAGCAGAAAGTGATGGTGGGTACTTGTTCACTGTCTGCTGGACACAGGCTATAATAAATTAGATCCCTAAGGACTAGAAAATTTCTCCAGTGTTCATAACAAACCTGTGTGGGTAGGAACACAGGTTTAAAGCCCATTAAAACTATTTTGTTGATCATGCCTGCATTGCAATATATTGTCCTATATCCAGGCAACATGGCTATTAGTTTAACTTCTGTTAAACTAATGAAAACTCAGAGGATCTGACATTTACAAAGACTAATATTCCTAACAAATGTATACATGCCATAGATGGCTGTTGCCCTGAGTTTTGCAGTCTTTGGATGTTTCCATTCCTGTAGTAGAGTTTCTCACAAATTTTCTGTAAACATAGGGCATGTTTACCTACCAGTCTTTATTATTATCATTCTTTTTGTAAGGCGGAGAAATATGATAGACTTTTGGTCTGACCAGTGTCATGGAGAGGTGGTAACCCCATCCTCCAATCCATGGTTGCCTCTAAAAAGATATATAACTGACTGAATAGAGGCCAGGCCCCTTTTTTTGCCTCTTTGCCCTTCTTTGGCCCTTCTTCGGCCCTCTCTTTTGGCCCTGGCTCCTATCCTGACAGAACGGTGTCTGCGTGGTTCTTTCGTGTCTGAGTAGGACAGATGGCAGTGAAATCACATGGACACTAGTAATTATTACCCATGTTATTACCCATGAAGGACAAAGGCCTGTTGAGCTAGCCCCAAAGCACCTCTCCTACGAAGACAGGCTGAGACATAAGAAGTTTTTGACAACAGGGGTAGTGAAACCCTGGATCAGATTGCTCAGAGAGGTGGTGGATGCCTCATCCCTGGAAACATTCAAGGTCAGGTCATACATGGCTCTGAGCAAACTCATCTATTTGAGAATGCCCCTGCTCATGGCAGGGAGTTTGGACTAGACGACCTTTAAAGGTCCCTTCCAACACAAACTCTTCTATGATTCTGTGATGCTGTGTTCTCACAGAAAAAGAGAGTGCCTGTGCATCCTTGTGTGCCTGCTGTCAGCCTACATCTAAAAATCAGGAGAAGAATGTATTTCATTATCAAGCATCACCTTAGAAGGTATCCAATCTCTGATTCATTATTCCTTTGCAAATCCTTTAAACAAGTAATTTTGTCATTTGTATTTGCATTAAATAATAATTTCATAAACATACTATTTTATACATATCTAAATTAAATCTTAGACCATTTTAAATTGCTCATCTTAGAAAATCCCCATAACATTCTAGAATTACAAGAGAGTTTTCGCTCTTCCAGTATCTGTATGAAGTAAGACATCCCCATATAATTTGCAAGCTTTTCTAACTACTAACATTCATTTAATCTTTCAGCTTTTTTATGGAGATGATGCATTTTTCCATAACAATACATATCATATTCACTATTTCGGGACTAAGTGTCTCCCCTTGCTTTCAAGGAAACATTTTTGCAACCAGCAACCCTAATCTGACTTCTCTGCTTCTATCACTTCAAGAAACTGCACGAAAAACCTCAAGTCAGTGTGAATTAACCATGCTTCCTTGGGTACATACATCCAAAAGATGGATCACCTTTTTTGGAAGGGTATGTCGCTACTCAGGCATAGCTACATATTAATTATAGTTGCATGGATAAATATTACACAAAACCCAAGCCTGTTCACATTCATTTATATTTTAAAATGGATACATTTGCTTATCTTTGAATATTTTTTTAGTGTCTGCTAAAACTCAAAGTCATATTTACAGTAACGCTTACAACAAGCAGTTTTCACACTTCCGTATTTCCATACTTACTTCATCAGCAACAGCATTCCCTGGGAGACAGGAAGCTATCTGACACAGCAAGGCAGTAGAATTCAGCCAAGGCATAGCAGAGGGATATATATTAAGTCATCTAACAGTTACTTTTATTGAAAGCTATGACCATGCACCACACAATCCCCTTTCTTTTTAAACTGCTATTTCTCCTTTACTAAGGCCCTGTAAATTACAATAGCATCTCCAAAGAATTACATTTATCCAGTTAAATGAAAAAGAAAGTTAAGCTTATGTCAGTGGATGAAGACAAAAAAAATGGATGAAGGGTAAAAAAAAATATATGTTACTCTTAATGAATTGTGCCTGTCACATTTTTAAAAATTTCATAGTAAAATGCAGTTTCCATAAGCAAACTAATAATCTCTTCCAGCTCTTTGGCATCCATGCAATTAGGAAGCTTTTCATTACAACTAACATGAAGATTCCCTGCTTAAGCCTGTTCCTTTTTTACTTTATGCACGATAAACATAAAAAAAAGTAGATTGTTGCTTTCTTTTTTTGACATTTTCCATTTGTAGACCCTTAGTCAGGTAAACAACCACAACTTTTCCACCTAACTGACTTCATCTGTGGCCACATTCTCCCCTCTGAAATGCAATGAGGACAGATCTTCAGTGATGTCAGGCAAAGTATGTTTAGTTTTTATCCCACATCTGGGGAGATGTGCTTACACTGCATTGACTTGTTAAGCACATGGACAATAATCTTCAGGGCCTCTTCTACAGCAGTGGCTGACATCACTGCTCTGCAATCCTTTGTCTGTACTCTAGCTTCAGTATCTTGCACTTTTCTCTAATTACTTCTTGTTTTCCAGGTTATCTCAGTAATTTATCAATTCATTCTGATTGTTCATTTCTGATTGCCGTTACTTCACAGGCCTCACTAAAAAAAAGCCAAAAGCTCGTCTTCAGCTAACATCTCCTGCAACAGTTTCTGCACAAGGGATAACTATGCAGGCTGGTCAAGCCAGCAAAAAGATTGTGTAATGTTTGACAGATGCTAGTAAAAAAATGAGACTTGGAAAAGGGCTTGACTAGGTACTCCAACAAGAAGGTAGTTGGCTATCAAAGGAAACCAGCAGCAGATTCAAAACAAACAAAAAACCAGAAAGATTCTTTACACAGTATGTGTCTGTTTGCCAGATGTGGGTGCTAAAATTTTACAGCAGTTGAGAAAGAAGCTTGCGTAAGTTCATGAAAAAGAAATCCAACAAAGGTTACTTTTTACTAAGTAAATAAAAAGATACTGCCTTTGGCTAAGACAGTTTCTTATTTCCACATTGCAGGAGATTGAGAAAGCATTAGGAATGCCTGCTCAAGACACATATTCTTCACCAGGTAATAATTTCTTGCTGTGAAAGAGAGGGTAACAGACTAGAACAGAATTCAGATTAATTCTTATAGCACATCTTACTGTTCTATGTAACCTGCAGTTTTAAACCTTTATATGTAGAAACAATATCTAGATATTAAGGAAAATTCAAATGCTTGACACTAAGAACACATTGCAATATTTATTACATATAATATACATTTAATTTTCCTAATTTGTGATCCCAAAAAATAAACAAAATGCAATTTTATTAATATATTATCATTCATATAATAAGTTATTGTGGTAGCTTTATTGTCACAGCTTTATTTAGCAGTGATTTTACTTGAAATAATATTTTCAAGTAATTTCAATACATTTTGGCTAGTGATTTGAAGCACTGCAAGTGTTGATTATAGAATAATTTGGGTTGGAAAGAAAATCAAAGATCATGTAGTCTAACTCCCCTGTAAGGGACACCTTCCACAAGACCAAGCTGCTCAGAGCCCCATCCAACCTGGCTTTGAACACTTCCAGGGATGGGGCACCCACAACTTTTCTGGTGAGCCTCAAGGTAAAGAATTTCTTCCTTATATCTAATCTAAATGCTCCAACAATTTAAAGTCACTACCCCTTGATAATGTCTTAAGCACCACGTAGGACACTACTATTCAGTAAATAACTTATTTCCACCTTTTTTTCATCAGCTATTTTCCCTGCCAATTGACTTTGACTACTATCGAAGAACTTAAGAAAAGTGGTTAGGAAAGATTTTGGGTTTGTTTTTTTTTCCCCCTGAAATATTTCTAATAAGAGGTCAGAACAGTTTTAAGAGTCAACTGCTCCAAAGCTGTGTCACAATAATACTGATTTACTAGTCTCCTTTAAAAGCATCTAATTAAAACAGGCATCTAATGTTCAACTCTGCCACAGCTAAGTCAGACAGATACAAATTGTAGGGCTATGGCTGTTAAACATATTTTGTTTTCTTCAAGCCATTCAGGTTGGCTTTTTAGATAGAAACCTTTGAACTGAAAATAGACAGTCTTAGTCTTCCACCTTTTCTCTCAATTGCATTGTAAGGCCCAAGGTGACACTCCTAGTAGTAATAACACAGATTTTCATTACGATATGGCATTGCTGCATTTTAGCGATCTCACTTCGCCAGCTTATTTATATTTGTGCCTGTATTTATCCTTGTGTAAAGAGGAATGGGTTGGTGTTTCTTTTGACACATTTGAAAATGTTTTCAGCAATGGTCCACTAATGAATATACTAATCTTTCTACACCAAGGGAATAATTTTCACTTGGAAAATACTTTGAAAAAAATAAAATAAAATATTAGCTTTTGAAATTATTGAATTTCAATTCAAAGTCCACTACTGTTTCCACTTCAAGCTATTACCTTCAGAGACAAACTTTCTTTTTTAATGACAAGATATTTGCAAAAAACTATAAACTGCAGAAAAATTGATGTTTGTCTTGTAAAAGATTCAGTTTCCTGACAAGGAGCACCATTCTTAACAGGGTTGTTAGATGCTACCAGTATAACTCACAACCTTCATTTGTATTGTAAATGATTAAAGTTCACACTGATTATGGAGGTTGAGTAATTCCATAAAAGAGATATCCACCACAGGCTAAAATTTATTTAACATGTAGAAAGGTCTTTGGCTGCAAGCCTAAAGTAGGTTCTTGAAAATAGAAGGTGGCCACACTTCTTTTATGCATGAACATTTTACTCTTTCAGATGCATCCAAGTCTGTTCAAGACATCCACCTTTGGGAATTTAAAGTTTACAAATCATCAGCTACTTAATTTCCACATTTTGTTAACTTAATCCTGCAAACATTTAATCTACCCTGCCCTTGGTTTAGGCATAGCCAAAAATTTCCTTGCAGCTGCAGCTGCCATATCATGCCAATCTAAAGCAACAGTAAAAAGAGCAAGTAATGTTTCACTACAATGTCCATAGCATTATTAACAGCGATCTCCAAGAACGCAAACAGCAGGAGAGAGCTGGCTAGGATAAGAAGACTTTCAAAACGACAAGAAAGAGAAGTGAGATGGAAAATGGGAATACGGAGAGAATTCCACAGCCAGAGAAGGAATGAGAATTGAGGCTGAGACTGAAATGGGAATCAAAATACTCATACAGGTAACTGGAGTAAAAATAACTCTCACACTTGACAGGGGTGGGTACTATGTGTCCTTTCTCCCTAGAATGCGTATGAAGTAAAACACATCCATACAGTATGAAATAGAGACTATTAGATCCCTGAATATGAAGTATTTTCTGTCATAGTGGTTATTTGTCACTCAGATCTAGAAAATCCTTACAGTAGAAAGAGCAACTGCTCCCATGCAATTGAACACGAAAGATTACATTTTCCCCTTTGAAAAGGAGTCAAAAGGAATGAGATTAGCTTTTTAAAAACATTAATGAGTAAGCCACTGAAAATACAAAACTGATCATTGTTCCTACAAAATACAGAGAGACTGCAAAAATCACTTTTGCATAGGAAAACACCCAGGGCAATTCCAAGCACAAATACAGGCTGGGTGGAGAATTGATCAACACTAGCCCTGGTGAGAAAGAGCTGGCGCTGTCGGTTGACAGGAGGCTCAATATGAGCTGGCTCGCAACCCAGAAAGCCAACCATCCTGGTTTGCATCACAGGTAGTGTGGCCAGCACATCAATGGAGGTGATTCTGCCCCTCTAAGAGACCCCCTCCACAATTCTGCATACAGCTTCAGGAGGCTGGAGCACCTCTCCTGTGAAGACGGGCTGAGACAGTTGGGGTTATTCAGCCTGGAGAGAGCGCTTCAGGGAGACCTTAATAGCACCTTCCAGTACCTAAAGGGGGCTACAAGAAAGATGGTAAAACAAGGCTTCGAACTGAAAGCAGGTACGTCTAGGTTAGATATAGGAAAGAAATTCTTAACTAACCTAGATATAAGAAAGTAATTCTTGATTATGAAGGTGGTGGGATACTGGAATAGGTTGTCCAGAGAAGTTGTAGATATTCCTGGAAATTCCAGACATTCCTGGAAATGTTCAAGGTCAGACTGGGTGCAGCCCTGGCAACTTGGTCTAGTGAAAGACCCTGTCCATGGCAGGGTGTTGGACTAAATTATCTTTAAGGTCTCTTCCAACTATTCTGTGATTCTATGAACACTGAGACTAAATGATTAGCAAAGAAAACGGGCATGGTGGTGTATCTAATACTACATACTACGATAAAAAATACGTGGGCTTATTCCCACTATTATAGACAGCAAATAGTAGATTTAAACCTGAGTATCTTCAGAAGAAAATCTGTGTCTTTAAGAAAGAAGCATAGCACCAGCTGGGCAGGTCAGGATATCCTGATACTGGCTATTTTTATCATTTTTTTCTTCTCAGTGACTTTGCAGCAGTACCTCTAGAGATTAGATATGGTCTTTGAGGGTAAATTAAGACTGGATGAGATTGAGGGAGATTTTCTTGTCCAATGCCATCTCCAAGCAGGGCCAGATTCAAAACTGCATTGATTGAAATCATAATACACCCTGCAAGGAATCCCTTCCTTGTAATGAGAATACCCACAGAGCTAGAGGTGACCAAAGCTGTCAACCCTTTTGACATGGGTATCAGCGGCAAACGTTGAG
Source organism: Machaerirhynchus nigripectus (assembly GCA_013397975.1). NCBI lineage: Eukaryota > Metazoa > Chordata > Aves > Passeriformes > Dicruridae > Machaerirhynchus > Machaerirhynchus nigripectus. The sequence continues at coordinate 41,046 of VZRQ01004846.1, read as the reverse complement.
TTGGCAAACTCCAGAGAAGGGAATGAAAGGTCAAAATGGGCTTTGGGTTTGAGCCTTAGGGCACTTATGATAAAAACATATTTTCTGAGTTTAATGGTCTTCAATTTGGTTTCTGTGACAGCATCAGAGAAACCCCATAGTTACAAACCTGTTAAAATATTTTATTTCAAAGACTGAGTTTTGCAATCAATAAATACCCTGTTACTAGTATAATACCAAAACTAGAAAGAAATATAATGCTTCCCATATCTGAGTCCATACATGTTTACCACCAGCATTTACAAGTAATTCTCCCAGTAAGGCAACTTCTCTTGCAGAGGTGGTTTGTGAAAATCCAGATTAAAAAAAATTTTTAAATAAATATTTAAAAAAAATAATAATCAGGTCTTATTTTTCTGAAAACAAAAAACCACAGAAACATTTCGGTTTTTACTTTTTCTATTATAGCCAGATTTTCCTGTCCAATAGTTTCTTTTATTAACAATATTCAAATGCATTTAAAGCTTGGCAGAAAAATCAGTCTGAAAATTAAGACACTGTATAAGCAACTCACATGTATTGAGTTAATTTTGGCAGTTACCAGGCTCTGAAAACAGCAGTTTATAATGGAAATGCTGACTCTGTATCAGTGAGAAGGGCACCACTACAAAAAGAACATTCAAAATCACATTATTTTCAGTAGAGTGAAATAGGGCAGTTTCTGAGCTGGAATGTGGAAAGCTCTTGCGAGCCACTTTTCTGATGCCTTTGGGAAAAAGAAACTAAAAATCCTTCAAATTACATAAAGGGCTACTCTAATCATAAAATGCAAATAAACCCAAAGCCTGATTATCAATACGTAATATACAAAGCATGAAAAAGCTCATCTATAGAAAAATAAATTCTGCTAAGCTATTTAAACATAGGATCTGTTCTCAAAATCACTGCCAGCTAACCAGATTACGTACTTAACAGTTTCTGTAGTGCTGTGGAGAACAATGCAAGAATCACTTCTGAAAAGTCATGCAGCTCCCCTGGTAGCCTTATGAACAGCTACTTGATTATGAAGCAAGACACTGAAGTGTATTTACCTGTTCTCTTACTTGCTCTTCTTTCTGTATCTTTCCTGTCCCAAATCCTTTGCCCTCTAAATAACAAAGGTACTCCATGTTTATGTATTATACCTATTACGTGACCATATCTTTCCTCATTGTACAGTACGTTGCATTCTCTATAATGCCAGTCATTATTCTTCCTGACTTCACTAACTTTTTCCAGCTGAAGCATTTAAGATTAATGAGGCGTTTGTTCTCAGTCAAGGCACTTTGTATGAATACAGTTACACTTCCAGGATCCATGCAGATGACTTATTTAATATTATTTGATTTTTTTAAATTGTTTTGGGGGATTGATTTATGGCTATTTTCATCCATTAGCATAGACCATTCTGTATCACTCTTCTGTTTTGTCAATAAACATTATCAAACAAGACCTACTGCCTAATAGAATATAAAGATGTATTATGTATCATGAATGCAGGTGTATCCTAGAGGGTGAAAATTTATAAAGTGTTGTAAAGCATATTACTTCAGCTACTTAGAGATGCTGAAACTGCAAGAAAACAGTATGCTTCTTAATCTCAGAATCAGTTTCCTCTGATAATATAAAATGGAATAGCCATCAAGGAAAAGTCTGGCTCTGTCAGTCTAAACCCACACAGAAATTTTTCTGTTTCTGTATTTTAATGATGTTCATAGTTGGGATCCACACATAATAAAGTTTGATTTAGCTATTAAGACAACTCTCGTTCCTACAGTGCTCTCACGCTTCATTGCTTTGCAAAGTCATACTGATACACAGAAGCCTAATGGAGACCAAATTTTCCATAAAGTTAACATAACTGCTGTGACTTTAAGAAGGTATAATTCAACAGAATTTAAAACAATTTTGTGTAAGCAGAGGAATGAGAAGTAATTTTCCCTCCTAAGAAATAAACTCTGAAACAAGGTTGCATCAATGTTTCATAACTTCCATTATATTCTTCATTATATGAAACTTTCTTTCTCCTTGCTTTTCAATCAACCTTCTCTTCAGGATTTAATGCCTTAGCCATTCTCAGATGGGTCATCTTCAGCTAAATCTCCTTCTTCTAGGAATCAATATGAAGTGTAGGGAAAACAGTATCAAACACGCAGGAAGCTGGAGTTTCAGGGAGTAGGTATTTCCTAATAATTAAATCTTCCCTTTTTGTGCACTTTTCCAATACAAAAAACTTAAGCTTTGGAAGGCATGTGTTTATTAATTTCCACAGAGAGCCAAATCTGTTTCAGATGTTCTGCAACAGCTGCAGTTTTTTAGGAAAGATTATCTGGAACAAAAATTTAGATGAATATGATTTTTTAATTTAATTCATGTAGAAACTTGAAGTCTGAACGGTATCAGTTGGAATGTAAAATACACTCACTCTATATTCCCTACAGTAAAAAAAAAGGTCATGCAAATAAGGAATTTTCTTTAATTTCATCTCCCTCACCAGAGAGATTTATGGTACTACACAGAGAGGTCCAGAGACAGGCCATATAGATGACCAAAGGACTGGGAAGCCTGTTGTATGTGGAAAAGCTGAGAGGACTGAGTTTATTCAGCCATGAGTAGAGAAGTCTCAGGGGAGACTTGATCATCAGGTTCCAGTATCTGCAGGGTGGTTAGGAAGAAGATGGAGATTCCCTTTCTTACAAGGAGCCACATGGAAAATATGAGGGGTAATAGGTACAAGTTATTCCTGGAGACAATCTGATTAGACACAAGAGGAAAAAATTTCACACACAGAACTATTGCAGCAATCTCCCCAGAGAACTGGTGAGGTTCAACTGTGTTTAAAATTCATCTGAACAGGGTGTTGGGCCATCTTGTCTAGCTGTGCTTTTGCCAAAAAAGGTTGGAGCAGATGAATCTTGAGATCCCCTTCCAATCTGGTATTCTATGATTTTACGAAAAAATTATAAAAATTTAAAAATTTATTCATAAAAGAAACATAAACATTTAATTCAATGGAAGCATAAAACTTTAGGCTGTAGGTTGGTACAACTAACTTGAATTGCTGATTTTTAAAAGGCAAAGTAGTACTTCAGGACAGCAGTATATTTAATTAACTTGTCATTTTAATGTACAGAAGATTGGTTAAAAGAGAACCATATTACCTTAAGTATAATTCTAACATTAGATAAAAGTATTGTACTATTTTTAAATTAAAGCTGTTAGGATAATTTAAGGTTATCATCCAAACTCTGAAGGGAGAGAAACATTATCCTAAAATGACAAATATGATTAAATAAGTATCGGCAATTATTAACATGCTGATGTCAGGACTGAGGTTCCACACAAGCAAAAACATACTACTGTATTTAAGTTGGCTATCAAACTAATAATTTTTCCCCCAAAGACAACTACAGCCACATTGCTTGCAATGAATAGTACTGTCCAAACAAGCAAAAGAGAACCACCGAAAAAACAAAATTCAGTTTCTATTTAATCCTTCTGTCTCAAGACACAATCAAGTCTTCTTCAACTATTCCTGAAAAATGTTTGCATAACATGTTTTTAAAATTCTTAAAGGAGTAGGTTCTATAAAATCTCTATATATCCTAGCCCTGCAGTCCACTAGTTCTGGAAATAAAAATTAATAACATTTCCTGGTATTACTATTAACTTCTGCTGATGCAGCTTAAACCCTCTGTAAGTCACCTTGTCCCTAAAAGACAAGATGGAGATTCCCTTTCTTATAAGGAGTCACATGGAAAATATGAGGGGCAATGCGTACGAGTTATTCCTGGTGACAATCTGATTAGACACAAGAGGAAAATAATGTCAGAATGGCAATTGCTTATGTTACTCTTAGTCATACACATATAACTTTACATGACAGAATGTGACCTTTTTTCTTTCTGCCTTCCCCTGGCTATACTAAGAAGCTTAAATCTTTTCAATCGTCCCTTATGGAATGATTGACATATATCAGGAATGATAAAAAGAATTTTACTTTATTGCAATTTCAGTTGCAGCTCTTGTTTTCTTCCATCATTGTTTTTTGAACATTGCATATCCACTGTTGGACACAGTTCCTCAGCTGGACTCTCACCAAAGCTGAAGAGAGCAGAAAGATTGTTCCATGTTGTTTTCCACTTTGCTTCTAGTACAAAGCTTAAGCATCCTCGTGTGATGTTTCAGATTCTACAGAACTGATGATGTTCAGTTTGTGACCAGAGTGGTCACAAGTGCAGCTGCCAACAGGAACTACTGCCTAGGTAGAGTCTGCCATATTATGTGTGCATAGCTGACAACCCCTAAGTACTCTCCCTATCTCTGCTGAATTCCATATGATATATTTTCAATATAGTTTAACACTTTGGTAGCTTCACATTACATTAACTCCCCTGGCTCCTGTGCAATCATCTTAAACAGCTTGAAGTAGACCAGTCTAGATTTCCACAAATGCACCATAACAACATGAAAAGAAATCAGTAAATGATGTCCAGAAATTCTCTTAATGGTTTTAAAAGTCTTATGAGAATGATGGCTGGTGGTCTGAGATATTAAGGGTTGAGAGAAAATCCATATTGCTGTATGTTTGGCAACTATTATTTTCATCATCTCACTTCTGCCACTGCAATATCAGATTGTAAAACACCATCAAAACCATCTGTAAGTTAGGATGCATTAAATTTTTTGCTTATTCCTTACTCCCATTATCTGTCACCACAAAAAAATCAGTGGCCTGTTCTTAAATAGATATCTCTTTGTATTCTGTTATTGTCAAGGTTTTTAGAAACTGATAGATTCAGCACTTGTTCAGTATTTTTCTTGGTATCCGAGATAGGTTGACTGCCACCTATCTTATTCCTCAGGTCAGCCATTTCATGCCTTTTTAAAAACTAACAATAAATTTTCCAGGTTTTCGTCACCTCACCTAAGCTCTGCAAATTCTTGTAATCACTAATAGCTGATATTACTGTTAGTGCAAGATCTGCATGTCAAGATTTTTGAAAGCCCCTGTTATTAAAAAAGTGAATTTGGTATCATTCACATAAAGTATTTAACAGAGCATTATTCACATTCTTGAAACAGCTGGATTTCTACTATCTAACTTGGGTAACAGATGCCTACTATCTATTACTCCCACGTCTTTCAGGTGAAAATGAACAGTTCACATTTACATGTGAATGACACGTAATCACAAAGACTACAAGACAGCAGATGAGGGCAAGTTTGTAAGTAAACCTAATACTAGTCTAGAGGTCTATTCAATCTTCAATATTTCATTAAAACTTTCCAATTTAATGATGACTTAAGGCATCAAGAATGGAACTTTATTTCACAAGCATGTCTGAATGAAGGACTCTCTTGGGGTACAAATTTATTTCACTCAGGTTACCAAAACAAAGCTACAGAAAGATGAATTTGTAGCTTTACCAATTCAACTGTACAATAATCAATACACACATAAAAGTACAGCATTTCAGTTAAATATATAACAGGTAAAGCTTACATTTAAAAAAATTGTCCAAATGGCTAACATATATTGTCTAGTCTTTGCACAGTGAAAATGGTGCTCCATTTCATTTGTTAGCTAACTTATAAAATACAGAAACACACGGGGCCTTCTCTCCAGTTTCTAGAGTGTGCTTCTGCAAAATCCAGTTCTAAAACCTCATCACATAAAATTTTCACTCAGCCATTTCCCATACAGTTTTGATATCTCTTTCACCGTTTCACTTCATCTCCTCAAATAATTTGGCTTAAAAAGTACTTTCCCTAAAATTCAGATTTTCCTTATTTTCAGAAACTTATATGCATCGTAAGAGAATAAACCCAAACTTATTCAGTCAAATGTGAATAATTCTGCTCAAAGTAATGTTTTCCACAGGTGTTAATTTTTCCCCTAAAAGTCCGCCAAAGAAAAATTCCAGTCAAGTTTTAATCTTCTCACCAATACTGTCCTTTCTCTACCATACTACCAAGCTCTCCCCTTAACTGACCCATAGTGAATGTAAATGACTCAACAGACACTTCGGTATTGTTCTTATGATTCACTTACTGCTGCCATCTAAATGTCCACATCAAGAATATTCATAACCTTAAAACCTCAGAACAATTTTAGAATCCTTTCTACAACACATAATTAATAAATTTTAAGACTGGATTTTGTATTACAATTTTTTCAGTGATTTTGCTTTTAAAAATCGTACTATAGTCAAAAGACAAAGACTCCTAATTCCCACTCAAATGTGTTATTTTTGTATTGCAGTTAACATCAGGTCCCAAGGCAACATCTTAAATTTTTCAGTGTTTTTAACAAAAAATATGTGATTTAGTCATACGTGGTATTTTATGAATAAGGATGTTCTCCTTAGAACTCTCATATTTGCCATCATAGCTGAAAGAGGTTAGCGTTTTTTAATTTTTGAGAGACAGAGCTCATAGCAACAGCCTTACAATTTTCTACCTGATATTCCCCTGAATCTAGAACAGGAGTCACAGAAGTATTTCAGAAGATCTTCACATTCATGACTGCCTGAAAAGGAAGCTGTAATAGGGTATTATGGGAACAAATGGAAGAGGAAAATCGGATTATAACTATTTAGGAGAAATCTAACTTTTTCTCTCTTTTATATGCATTTTAATTTTCAGTTGTTTGCTTGAACAATGTTTTTCACAAAACTATATCCTCTTAGCCAATCCTTTTCATGAGTCTATGAAACTACTCCAAGTATGTCTATCAAAATAGCATTACATTTTACATTGAAATCTACTCATATTTAATAAAGAGTTTTTCCCCAGCAAGTGTGATCAGAAAAAATATGCAGGCTGCATTCCACATTAATTAATGCACATGCTACCTTTTTTTTTCTCCCCTTATCTCTAGTGTGTTAAGATAGCTAAACAACAAGTGAAACTTACAGCTGTCCAGGCTTTTTTTCTGCATCGAGAACACAACCACTCGTTATGGATTTCATGAGAAGGAACACCATAACAACCTAGAATAAGAGAGCTGGATTGATTATTATATTCTGCCTTTCTATCAGTGATGTCATACAATTCAATTATACATAAATCTTAGTAAAACACATGCCTGTCCTGTGACAAAGGAGACTTTTACAATCTAACTGCTAATTAGATTACTGCTGATTTCTGCTAATTTCATAGCCTATGAAATATATCTTCCCAAAACTGAAAAAAAAAACCCACAAGAAAAACAAAACAAAACAAAAAACCCAGCAAACCAAACCAAACAACAAAAACCCCAAGGACCCAAAAAACCAAATCACAGTGGATTTCTTATTTTTATCAGTGCAATATTGTATCACCAACTCTCCCCTGAAGTAAAAATTTGACTTAATGTATTGACATTTATTCTGTGCAAATATACCACATTTCCAAATATCTCATGGACTTCATAGACCTATTACAGTTCTACAGTCTTTAGAAGATACTGCAGAAAAATCCATGCATTCATCAGTTACTCTTGCAATAAAAAAGAATGCTAAGTGAAGGAAAATACTGCATCCCCAAATTTAATAGCAATGTTCACAAGTTGTCCAAGAGAATTTCACTATAACTACTTAGTAAGAACATACTAGCATTGTACAGTGATTTAAAATAGAGAAGCAAAAGAGTAATTAAATCACTCAGAACAGAAAAAACAATCGGAAGCTTGTGATTATTGAAAGTTTATAAGAAAGTTAATTCTTCAATTTTTTCACAGCAACCATGAAAAGGTTACAGAAAATGTAATGTAGTTTTCAAAAAGAATTAGCCAGTGATTGAAGTATTACAAATGGAAATGTATTACAAATGGAAATGTTCTTCAAGTACTTTTAAAGACATGCTAGAAGCCTAGCTAATTATTATTTATCAATAAAGCAAAATTTGAAATTGTATTTCTGCCAGTAGGACAATTAGATTATTTACTTGCATGAACCCGTACGCAACACTTTGCACATGAAATCAGAAGACTTGTTCCATCTTCTTCAACAAAGGCATTTGATGGATAGTTTTCAGTGTTTTCTTCACTATAAATAAAACACATTTCTGGAATAAGAGGTTTAGTCTTCTCATTTTCTGCCATCAATGTTTCTGCTGAGTTTGCTTCACTGAAAGTAGGACTTTCTTCATCATGATTGTCTGGCTGGAAAATAAATAAAAGTTTATTTAGGTAAAAGAGAGTCTTACTCTTCCTTTTGACAATGATGGAACTATTCCACCCCTCCCAACTTTCGTACTAAGTTTAACATTTTCATGAGAAAATTAACTGCTTCTAGATATTCATCACATTATACCTTGATTGTTCCAAATAACTGAAACATCTAGAATAGCACTCAGCCTGCAAACCGGTGTTATTGCAGCAGTGTTCATTGGGTCCAGTGCAATAAAGGCTTTTTTTCCTGGTTCCCACGCAGAGGAAATTCCAGTTTAGCAGCTTCAGAATTGGCAACATAGTACTACAATACCATTTTTACTTTCTATTTGACACAGAAATTCTACAAGACAGTATCAAACAGTGCTCTGCGTTAGACTGTTTCCAAGGGAATATTTTTTCTGAGAAGGCCTGAGTACTGTGAAAACACTTATTTCCTTAACACTGAAGGAAAGCAGCATAAAAGAGGCTCTGATAAAAGGTATTTGGAGATGGACAAATAAAGAAATAGCTAAAAGAGACAAACTTATTTGGGTTCACCACATAAAAAAATGTAATTTCAAGGGAAAATATACACACACTAACTCAAACCCTGTATAAACAGTAGTAGAAGGCATACACTGTCTGCAGCCAAGGATAGGTGAACCAACTATCAGATCTAATTTTAACAGTAGTGAGTTTATTTACCTCTCTTAAAAATGAAATGCATAAGTGTATCTTTTTTATAATTACCTGAAAATTAAGTAGCCAGGCAGCTATTTCACACTTCATCCAGAGACAGAGCTGTGAGAATCTTCCTTACCTTATAGTATGGCATGAGAAGAGTGCAAATGGCACAGTGAGGTTCCTTTTTTGCACAAGCTGCATTATATTCTTTTTCAGCATTGAAATTGGGTTGTCTTGTCTGCCACAGGTAGACCAGAGGCCTGGCCCATGCCTCTGACTCTTGAACTTTCTCTTCAATTAAGGTAGTCTCAGGCAGTTCTAAAATAAAGCAAACAATGGCTATACTGTAGTCATGGAATGAAAACAACAAATAATCTGTCGTGCGTGCTAACAAAGATGATCAAGCAACGTTACAAGAAGTCTCTGTGTAAATATGGGTGCAGAAGTCTAAAAGAATATGTCAGGAGAAGCCCACAATTAAGTGCTTCGACATCTATGTCATGAGCTGATTGCTCCACATACAGCATAAGACAGTAGCTCTACTATTTACAATTGGTATTCATATCAACAACATCATGTCTCACTCTCCCACATCTCCTTACTCGCTCCAAACTCTATCCCCTCTCCCTCCATGCACTCTGCCCTAAATCCCTTATGGATGGAACACATTGCATCCTGGCAGCAGCACCAGAAAAATCACTCCATTCACATGGGATGGCACCTCACAAACTCTTCATGGAGAGTGACACTCATTTTCCAAAGGGGAAAGAAAGACAAACATTATAGCCAGGGAGTAATGGGGAAAAATTAGATCTAAGATGTAGAGAGACATGCATGCTGGATCATTGGGACAGTGCCTATTAAATCGTTCACAATCAGTGAGAAGGCATGTTGGTGTCAATCAGAATAATTATAATGTGAATTTGAAAGGAAAATGTGAAAAGTTTTGAATAAAACTTTCAGATAACAAAAACAGTCTATAACATACAGTCCTTTTCTAATGATGTATTTAAGAAAAACTGTTTACTTCACATGAAGAAAACTCCAACACAGAGAAACATTTAAGTACATTAAGCTGATTCATCATATTCCTTCAGCCCATAACTGCTTTGTCCACTTTATGAAAAAGCAGAGGCTTTATGGGTCTCCTCTGATAAATTGTCACACATTGCTATAAAACCATTATAAAGTTGGCAACATTTTCATTAGTGTTGAATACAATATCGACTAAAATATTTGTCTACAAGCAAGCCAAATGCAATAAAAACAAATTAATAAATATATCCTGCATGCGATTTTTAATCCAATTTTTATAGTTTCTCAAAAGAACTAATATCAATTCAGTAGATATTTCCCAATAACCTGGGTAGAAGGGTACAAAGAAAACAACTGCAAAAAGCTGTCAATATTTAGCAGCAGAGCTTTCTGGTGGGAAAATTAGCTTCCAAAGAACACCAGTGAAGAAAAGCTGAACACAAGGAGAAGATGAACATATAAACTGCCAGCATTACTTTTAAAACATTTTGAATTACTTACTTTTTAAGTTAAAAGCTTAACAAAGTTTTTGCTTAAAAACATTCTATCCAATCATATTTTTTCTATTGCTTGCAATTTTAAAGAACTGTAAAACACATAGCTCTGAAAGTTATTTCTCTAGTTCCCTTCCTATTTACATTTTCTTTTAGAAAGACATCTTACAAGTGGCTTCAGCCTTACAGATATTTTTTTTAATTCTTCCTTTTACATTATTTTCCTTCAGGAGCTTGTACTCCTTACTTGAAATATTTTCATTATAGCTGTGACCTCACAGAAAATTCAGAGCTTGATTGTCCCTTATGAAGAAAACAAAGAGGCACACAGAATTTGTTGTGAAGGTTTGTAATATCTTTCCTATTATCCACTTGGAAACTGATGTCCTTTGATTGCACCACTCCTTATCACCACTGAAAAATTCTGCCATGGTAGTTGAAGCCTTTGCCCAGAACCACACTTAACCACACATAACTCTTCTTTATTCAAAAATCTATCTTCACATTTACAATGGAACCAAATCTAGGTTGATAACTGTAGTTCTCTCATACAGTGCTCTGGCTTTCCACTGCCTACAGCAGACTGCTGAGTTCATGACTATACCGGTTCTGGTTTTAATGAAAACAATAATTATATCTTAATTCCATATAAACTCCATAATTTCAGTTTCCTCTTGTGTGATTTTACAAATCCTTTCCCAACCAGGAAATGGAAAAGAACACAAGAGACAAGAATAACACCAACTTTTAACAGCCTTTTGTTGCTTTTAAGAGTTTTGTATTTATTTTTGAACCTCATTCCAAAATAAACCAGGGACAAAGTGTCATATGCATATGCACCAGACTCCATCTTTCACAAACTCATAAAAATTTAACACTATTTTAATAAATTTATTTTCTCCTTTACATTATGTTTAGATGACTTCCAGTTAGCTATTGACTAGAAGCAAACACTCCTGATTTATTTGCGTCTGATCTCTAATGTCGGTAATTCTGAATTCCATGTCCTTCTATGTCCTTTGAGGTATGCCTGTCTTCTCCATGATCCATGCAGTCTTCTGTCTCTGCATGAACTACACAAGCTCTCTGATACAGTCCTCTGATATATTACACCATGCAACCCCTCACTCTTCTCCACCATAACAAGAAAGCAAAAATATCGGCCCTCTTTTCAGAGGGAGGCTGCCTGTTCCAGTACTTAAAGGAATGGTTCACTAACAGGATACAAAATTAGGAGTAGACAGAAAACATATTCCTAAGGATTACAAGCTTTGTCTGATACTCTGTTATCACTGTTGTAAGGCTAGTGAATTTCAGTTGTCCTCAGGAATTTCCTAGGCAACCTTGAGTCTAAATTATCATCTTTCAAGGGCTTCAGAAATATTAGTTCTTCTCCTCATAGTCAACATTCACCCAGCCACACTTAAATAATCAAATGTCAAAAGAAATTGGTATTAAGAAAAGTTACAGAGTCCATGATCCCCTTACAAAACATGACAACAATGCTGCCTTTAACAACTTCCCCACCAGGGACAACACGAAATCGTCTGTGTAAATATTCTACATCAGTAGAACTGATGGGCAGCTTCACTTTGTGTGCTTTATTTTTTCTGTGTGTGTGCACCAGTATCAGTGAGAGGAAGAATTTCTACATAAGCTTCTCTGGTAGTACAAGTGGAGGTACCTTCCTGGTTTCCATGTAGTCAGAGAAATTACGCACCATAAATAAAAACTGATAATCTGCTTAACCAAAACAGGCAAAGAAATTTTAAAAATCAGCTTTCCAACTGTTTGAGAGAAAACACAGAGTATATAATTACCTGATGTAAAAAACACTGCTGTCTTGGCACAGTCTACAGCCTTTCTTCACTTGTTCATTTGATAATACCAATCTCTTATTTATGTCCAAAAACACCTTGAAAAACTTGAGGGATTTTTAGACTTGTTTGTTTGTTTGTTTATCCTGTGCTTCTCACTCCTCTTATTTTCTTTAATTACTGCTTTCATTACTTATTCTTTAGCTGAAGAGAAATCAGTGGCTCAGCCTAAAATAAATTTATTTTTGTAACTCACATTGTTGCATGCAATTTCAGGGTAGACATTCAGGGGCCTCATGTGAGCTCAGTGTTTCCTTGATCAGATGCGTCTGTTAGAAGGACACAAAATAACTGCAGCCTCCAGCTGGCTCCATTCAGAATCCACCTTAACTGAGGATTCTCAGTATAATAACATAGAAAAATTTGCAGTGTTCATACTGACTGAAAGATCTCAGANNNNGCATATATATAGCAGGCATACTTTTTACTTCAACTGTGTATCAGTGCCAATTGCAAGACTTAAAACCTGCAAAAACTGTGGTAGAAGCATCTGCTCCTGCAGTGGAAGACACACTGCCCCCTGCCCCTCCCCTCCCCCAAAAAACAAATATCTACTTTATAAGACCAGTATGCAATGTTTCAAGAAGAGCTATGAACATGACGTTTCACTCATAATCTTACATACTGGCATTTTTCTGAAAGAGATGAGAATGCTCTCAGTTCTGGTAGAGCAAGTTTTGATGAATAGTCAATTATGCAATGCTGCCAACCAACAACACGCTATGATATGCACCATTATGCAATCAAACCTTCATTGTGATAACTTGGCCTTGCTCTAAGAGCAGCTACCAATGGCCCAAGACGGGCAATTCAAAAGATTCAGGTCAGCCAATGCAGTGATATGAACATAATGTATGTCTATCAAGAGCATTTTCTTTACACAGCACAAGAAATGGAGCTAAGGAATCTATCTTGACTTCTATGTCTGTTGTAACTCAGATCAAGTCACTGACACTGCCTCACAATTCACTGACAGTAAGTGCATGAACAGGACTATGCACAGGTGCACAACAGAACTCCTTGGTGTGAACTCTGGTGTGCCTTTTTTTTTTTTCCAGCTTCTTGGCATAAAACATACGTTTCAAATTAAGAGGTAATCAAGACAAAAGTGAATAAAGCATTCTTGGTATTCTTTCATACACAAACTTCAACTCAACTATAGTAGGAAATACATCTCACTGTCAGAGAGGACAAAAGAAAAATACAGGATTTGAACCTGCTAGCCATGACAGGGAAATTCAATATATATTTGCACCTCAATCGACAGCACTGTTCAAGACTCATGCATAACACACAGACACACTGACAAATACCAAGGAAAGCTTATTTTGCAAGTCTGTTAGTATGCACATGGTTTTTAAACACTCTTATATGAATGAAGTCCATTTCTTGTAACTTCTGTTATGTTTCTGGCTGTAAATATATCATATATTCATGCTGAAGTCAAAAATTGATTAACACCAGTCAAAAAATGTATTAACTGGATGATGCAGTGCAGCCTATTCCTAAGTACATAAAAACATCTTACTGTCACCAGTAACAGTGGTCAGAGATCTTGAATCCCCCTAAAACACCTGGTCATTTTTATTTCACTGCAAATACAATGTTTTTTTGTAATACTACTTTACTAGATACAATTCATAATTAGGTTAAATACTTTGTTTCCTAAGGGGTTAGAACAAGTGCTCTTTTTTCCTACAGAAAAGCAGAAACAATTGATGATACAATTATGACTTCAAATAAATGCATAACAATTGATATAAATCTTACTGTATCATATTGTGCTGGTTTTGGTTGGAATAGAACTAATTTTCTTCACAGTACCTAGTATGGAGTTGTGTTTTGGATTTGTACTTTGTACAAATTTGTATATTTAAAATGGTATTGATAGTATAGAGATGTTTTTTTTGTTATTGCTGAACAGTGCTTGCACAGCATCAAGGCCTTTCCTGCTTCTTGTGCCACCCTGACAGTGAGTGGTACAAGAATATTCCAATTCTCTTCCCCATCCGGTTGGTGGGGGAGTGAGTGAACAGCTGTGTGGTACTTAGATGCCAGCTGGGCTGAAACCACAACACATATAATTCAGCCACATTATTACTGATAATACAAGGTGATTAGCAATGCTAAACTTGGTAATAGTTCCTGCTATCATATTTGTACCTGAGAAGAACATTTATATGGAATCACTTAAATCTGTAATGTAATTTTAAAAATACCAGTTGTCTGGAATGTGATTATTTATATGCATCTGCACCCGTTCCCGTATTTAAGAAAAGTGAAAAGTGTTGTACATTACAACAAACTGTGTAGACAAAAAGAAAATTGTAGCCCAGAATCTGTTTTGATACAAAAGAAACTCCTTCCACAGCAAAGTACTTCTAAACAGTCACTATGCTGCTTTCCAAGTGAGTAAGTGAATGAATGAACTGTAATGTTACTGGTTTAACCATTTGTGGTGAAACCTGCTCCAAAATACAATGTTCATGCTCGGAATGGTTTTTGCTTACTAAGTTAAACTCAAATTATCAGGCAGAAAACATTCGGGCCATTTGCAGAATGGGCTGTTGCCAGCTTTCGCTGATTTAACCCAACAGATGTGAAAAGCCATAGACACTATTACAGTACAATTTGCTTTTGCCAATCCCAACAATGATTTTGCTGCTTGGGGTTATGTTCCACTGATGTTTCCTGGCTCTGTACAGCAGCATTCTCCGCTATGAAGAGCACAGAAGCATCTGTTATTTTTCAGGTAGTTAAGCATAATCGCAGCCCTGGGAGGCATTATCTATGGTTTCAAATGTCCTGGAGGAAATAATAATAATACAAATTTTTTTAAAAATTAAAAAAAAAAAAAGACAGGAAAAAGACTTTGAAAACTTTATTTTTCCAGCAGTGTGTCAGCAAACTCAGTTTCAAAAACTGTCCTTATTTTTCAGTAATGAAAGACATTGATTTCATAGCAAAATGTGAAAATGAAAACTTTTTTTTTATTGTACTGTTCAAGCAATTTCATTTCTTGTATGGGACCATAGAGTAAAAGTACTGTGAACTATGTATACATTTTTGGTTACAGAGTCTAATTGCCAAATTAGCTATTAATACTTAAGTTCTCATAAAAATTGCATGTAAAGATAACCACATTGAATCAGAGTTCTACAGGTTAGGCTGAAGAGCTCCTGGATCAAATAAGATTTAGCTCCCAAAACAAAGTAATGGGGTGCTTTAAAAAAAAAAGTTAAATATCAAAAAAGTATCAGACATCAGCTGCAGTGGATCTCAAAATGTTTTGAAGAGTCTGAAAAATTCAGCACCCAAGAAAACATTCTTAAAAGACAATGTGACAGATTTGAAAGATTTGATACTGGGATACTCTGATTTTCCTTCAGCATACTAGTAGAGCCCCATAATGAAATACACATTTGTTTTGTGATTGAACTTTATATTGTGATTTCTACACTTTGCTCAATGTAATTTGTACTTGTATTGTGACTGAACTGTATATTACAATTCAGCACCTTGCTAAACATAATTTGTATCTTCATTGTGATTTAAGTGCATTGCTGTATCACTCTGCTAAATCAAAATCCCATGTAATTTCAAGTTATTTCGAGTAAGAAAATTCTGTGTTATTCACTAAACCATCCACACACAGAATATCTAAAAGAACCTGGTCAGAGTGTATTGTACTACATTAACTAGCATAGTCAGCAGGCTTTTCCTGAGGGTGAGTGGTACCCACTAAAACAGTAATGATTACTTTGGCAAAAACATTTTTTCTCATTTGGTGTTAGTCACAAATAAGAACCTAGTAAGAAAAATCTCACTGTGATTAAGGCTGGCTGCAGACAGGACCACTACCATTTGAAACAGTATATAAAATTAGTATAAATACTAGCAAAGACTGGAAAAATCTCACCAGTAACTTTGAGAAGGAGGGATGGGAAAACCCTAACCACTATTTTTCATGGACAGCAGGACAAAGAACTGATCCCACCGATACTCTGAATGAATATGAAAAACTGAAAGGTTCTGAGACGTTGAAGAAAGGAGGGAAAAGCAGGGCTTCACAGGTTGCTGCGTATTTACTTGTGAGCAGTAGTGCATAAGTTAGAAGATGAAAAATTAACACAGGATATTAGAACAAGAAAAGAAACAGTTAAATAGCATAGCATAACATAAACTAAGTAAAATTTCTATTATACTGCATTTTCAATATGTGGAATATGTAAAATGACCCTCTCAAGCTGTACCTGACCTCTATCTTTTTCTGTAGGCAATTGCAAAGTAACTAAAATATATTTGATTTGCATTGCTATGATTCTGATAAACTAACTTAGAGAAAGCTCTGAGGACTCATAGCATAGAGATTCAGTTTACATTTAAATGACCTATAAACTAGTTTTACAGAACTACAGCATTGTTATTTTTGTAAATTACCATTTTTGTTTGCTTACTAATTCCTGCAACAATATCATTCTCTATGTGAAACACTAGATTGTAAAGGCACCCAAAAATGACAAGGAGTAAAAATCAATTTTTCTTTTACAGAATTCCCTAAATAGCTGCATTCCGTACGCACAACTTTTTTGCATATGGAATGAAGAATTTAACTCTAGCAGTTAAGGTTCAAATTGTCAAAGATGTCTACTTATTCTGGCTACCTAAGCTGAAGCACAAGTAACACATTCTTACTGATGCTAAAGTCTATGAACTATCTAGTGTCTCAAGAAATACAGCTACTTACCATGCCCAAAAACCAAACTCAAAGGTGACCCATTGGTCAGGCAACTTTTTTAAAATGCGGGGAGGAGGCTACAGAAAGGGAGATGTTCTTATATCTGTATGAACTGTCAACATGAAATATTTACAGCATATTGGTATTATAATTTCCATTGTTGTATAGATGTTTTTATATATAGTATATATTAAAGCAATCCCAGTAATTTCACCTGTCTTTGCACTGTGTAAATTTAAAGAATAGCCCCTGTATTTATAAATCTGTTCAAAGAGGCATCTCATCAAAATAAAAACAGAAACAAAAGAAGATCTGCTGGAATCTACTACACAGCCAATCAGCAAAAAACATATCTGTCAGTACAAAACCATTACAAGCCCAGACTACAAACTGAAGATTAGCAGATATCTGGTCTATTGAAAAGCTTTATTTCATAGCACTTATTAGCAGTTGCTTCCTCCATTCCTTTTCCACATGTAATTTTTCACATTTTTATGAACAAAATATATTGGAATTTTTAGGAACTGATATTGCCATCCATATACATGCTTACTGATTTACTAATGAAACACCATAGTCTTCCAGGGTATGCATCTCTACAAAAGTGGAAAAATACAGAAAGCTTTCTCCCAGTCATCAGGCATGTCTTGCCTACTAATAAAACGTGTCTCTCAGATACAACAGAATTACTTGGTGGTACTTCCTTATTCTAGAAACTAAAATGTATCATCATTGACCATACTCCAAATAATATATAGTCAAATAAATAGTCAATTATTATGCTGTTAAGAGTGTTTCAGAAGTATTATAAAGCAGAATCACCAACATACTCCTGTTTTATGCTACATTAAAGAGAAAAACCAGTACCAAGTGAGGAAAACATATTTTATGGTTATTTTGTATCTCTCAGACAGCACAAATCTAACCTATGTCAATATGCTATTCCAGCACAAGTTCCTCTGGGCAAAATACAAGTGAAATTTCAGGAAAAAGGTTACTCAAACACGTTCAGTTAAGATTGTCCAGAAGTTCTTCACTGAATCGAGGCCTCTTCATAAGTTAAGTATGTAAGTTATAAGTACAGAAGATGCAAAACAGACTCGATCACAGATCCAAATTCATGACAAATCAATGCCAAAATTAGAATTACAATTTTATATCTTCAAGCTACAGTTCTTGCAGATCACTAAAACAAATATCCCATAAATGCTTCACACACTAGACAACAATTGCATTTAAACTCCTTCAGGAATCAATTTCTTAAGTGTGATTATTTTGTACATTAAAAAATATATATTATATACCCTTCTCAGCCATGAGAAGACATTTAGCAAAACGCTTTTAATCCCTTTGGTATTAAAACTAAGTCACTTTCAATGCTAATGGTTTACAAAGCAGCTTCAGATTTTGACATAGAAAATGATAATTCTATGGGCTAGGGTTTTTTTAATTTGAAAAACAAAAGTTGTTACTAGAATAACTTACTAGGAAATACTCTGCACCAATACCTCAATTAATTAATCTTTTATTATGGGTTATATGGTCATATATTTCTGGTGTTTCTCTTTGGACCATACCTACAGAAAAAAGAAACTCAGCTCCAGAAGATCACCCTAAAGAAGGGATATCTGTCTCCTTGGTAAACGTCACAACTAGTCTGCCTACCAACTCCACAGCTACCTTTGAGACGGCTACTAAAGAGGCTCCACTAATGCAGCAGGAAATCCATTTTCATTTTGGCACACCTGATAATGAGAAATTATGCATGCCTTTCTATACAAGACTGCAATTCTTTCCAGTCCTTTATGAGGTAAAATACCGTATTTTAAAGCTAAGAAAGCAGCACAATTAGAGCTGCAAGGTTCACCTAGAGAACCATGACTCTTCAATGATCACAACATAAACCACTGTCCAGCAAATGAGGATAAATGTTAGAACTGGTTTGTATTCCACTCTTGATCAAAATAGTGGCTAGTCTTAGATCCTGTAAGTGTCCACCAAAAGGCAGATAACTGCTACGCATGAAAGATGTCAGGGGACAAGAGCTGTCAGTGGTAATAATCAAAGCTGTCAGTTCTTGCCATTTCAGGAGATCAGCTGCTGGCCCACAAGGTTGACAAGAGTACTGGAAATTCAGGAAAAGCTTTTATTTGATCTTTCAACACAACCCTTTCCTAAATACCGACTAAAGATTATACCACATTTTTATAAAAGGTTTCTGGGGGTCTTCAGAACACCACATGCTTCGTCAGAACCTTTTTGTAATTACGGTAATCGTACCTTGAAAATTGAATTTAAACAAAACAGAAGTCATTTAGGTAGCAGAGAAAAGGACAGAAAACACATTTTTCTAGCACACTGATACTGCTGCAAGTGGTAGAGAGTGCTGGACTCTTCAGTACTAAATGACGATGATATGAAAATTACATGAATATGATACGAAAAAAGTAAATTATGTACTTGATTAACCCACACTCACACAAAAGCAAAGTATTTTAAAGAAGTAAAACTTCATTCAACAAACAGTATGGGAGGGAAAGCAATACTGGAAATTGTAATACTAATGTGATAAATATAAACATGCCTCTATCAATTGGTTAGCAAATTCTTATCTACCTCCCATGAAACACCAGGAAAAAAAGTTAACATTTCCTTCTGAAGTAAGTGAGAATCTTCAAGCAAAATCTCCCATTTTAAGCTCTGAAACAAAAAAATAATAACTGTATCTACAAGCATAATTTTCCCCTATTTAAGCAGGCTTAGCCTATTTATGATGTTACTGAACAAGCCTTAAATGGTTTGACTTCTAGTATCAAATCAAGCAGATCTCACAGGATGCTGACAGTGAATGTAAAAGCCAAGGCTTTATACTATGTCATAGCACAAGCCACTGTGTCCATTTATAAAAGTTCTCTCTTTCCGTTTCTGTATCTTACAAACTACTGAAAGCAAATTACTTTGAAATTCTGAATCACACTTAAAATGCTAAAAAACGTATACAAAGAGCCCCATACTGAATTCAGTCTATACGCTATAATTACATCACTTAGGGCAATGGGAGATTTTAGTCAACTTGAATCTAAAAACAGTTTCTAATGTTGCGTGACCAAACAGTGATGGAAAGAAATTTCTGGGACCAATCAATGTGGATTCAAAGTTAGTATGCTTGCTCCTTCTGCTGAATTTGCTCTTTTATTGCTTAAGTGAGCAGAAATACAACTGTATTAAATACAACAGAATATTATTACCATAAGTTAATATACTGCACTGAGTATAAGACCAAGGTTCATTATGTAAAAACTGTTAGCATGTTGAGTATGACATACAGCCCACACTGTACTGCTGCACTTATTTTCCTGAAGTGGCAGCTTGAGTTACGATTTCTAGGATTCATTCCCCAGGCCCTAGTATTTCTCAGTGTATGTCTTTTAGGCATTAATTCCATGAGAAGTCAGACATACACAGGGAAAGGCTTGAGGTCAAGTGAAAAAAAAAAACACCAACAGAAAACAAATAAACAATTAAGCCAATTATTTTCCATAAAGAAATACACACACATACAAGCATATACAGTGATAAAAAGAAAGCACAAAACTCAAATGTCCAAGTGACCCTGCAAAAAAAACATAAATTTCTGACAAAGAACTCTGTTTAAAAGTGATTTCAGAAAGTCTCTGCTAAGATTTAAGCATGCTCTTCAATACGATAGTATTCTATTTGCAAAATTACAATTCTGAAACGGCCGACAGTGTCAAAGAATGCTGCCTACGTATTATTAACAGCCTCTGATCACCTCTATTCACAGAACTTTCTTAATAGAACCCTAGTATCTGAAAGACTTCAAATACATTAATTTGAATATCTATTATCTGTATTAGAAATGGCTACAGACTATCCAGCTTGTGGAAAGTGATACAAGTTACCGACAAAATATAAAGCCTCAATTTCTTAACTTTAAACAACAGCACTAGCCTGCATCTTCTTCTTTCATTTTGTTTGCAGTTATTATTTTACTGGACCCAGAAAAACTAAAATATAAACCAATGTACAATACATAAACCCCCTTGTAAAAGAATAAACACAGAAATTACTGTACCAAGAGACTATACTACCATAGTCCCAGCCAGCATCATTTTTGCTCAAAAACACAGAGAATAAGAACTGAGTGAGTATGAATACTGAATTACATTTCTACTAACTCTGGAATATGGATGAAGCACCTTCATAAAGACAAACACAGTCATTAGCACATTGATGCTGATTACTTCCATGGTATCTGACACAATCTTGAACAAAATCAGAAAATCGTCTAGCACACATCTTTAACCTGCACGTCATATGTGCTAGGCAACTTAATGAGGCTACAGTTAGCCATTCTCCTTCAGCAGTTCTTCAGTCTTTGTCTTGGATGTAAACATTCTGCTCACCCAAATGCTACTGTTTCTCTTCTGGTGCTCTTACAAAAACCAGCTGATAAATTAGATTACAATGAGAAACAGATGCATGAAAATAATAATAATTCCAGTTCCAGCTAGGAAATAGCAGTAACTGCCATGTCCAATAAAACTCTTAATTACTTCCTTCAATCAGTAAGCAGACATGTTCTTAATGGCTACTGATTCTAAGACAGGTCTTACTTTCCTAACAAAAATACATCCTTATCTACCAGGAAGACAATCGTCATGCAAAGAGGAAAGACTTTAAGGTACACAATTTCTTGTCAGGATGTTGCTACTTTCACATAAAATTAATACACCAGGAAGCTGGCAAACTAGTGGATGAAATGGAAAATACCTTGGTATTAGAAAAATCCTTGAATCAAAACTGTCATCATATCATCATCTAGCCAGATTATATCATACACAATCCATGCTTAAATAGGAAATTCACAACATGTTTCAACCATAATGTTGAAGAAGCATCAGTAGGACAAAAGGAATATAATCTCTAATTAAAAAAAGAGCATTTTTACTGCAACCTGCCACATATTATATCTTTAATTACTTTACTAGATGAAACTTAATATTAATATCATCCTGTAAATTACCATAACATTTTCTGTCTAGCCCTCAAGGTATCCAAACATACTCATATATGATACAGATCATGGGTCTATGCTGTCTTTAATTTTCAGAAAGATGCTTAACAGCTAATTGAAGTATCATGCCTGGAAAAGCTGTGGCTCAGATCAAAACTGAAAGAGAGAGTATAGCTTTCCAAAACTAGGGAGACAGAAGACACAAATCAATTACGTCATGGCTGAAACAAGGAGGGAGATGTATTGATGAGAGGTCAATTGAACTTACAGCAGTCAGCTCAACAATGCCTAACTTGCCAACTGAAAGTATAATATTGCTCAGTTACAAGAAGAAAAATCAATTAACAGGCATGCTCTCTGAAGTCAAGCAAATTTATCTGCAGCTGTAAGAAACAGCTACTGTTAATGACAAGTAATTGAGAGAGAAAAAAATTCAGGTAAAAATTGCGGGTAAACACTGAAGTATGCAACAATGCTGGAATCAGACTGGTAGTCACAGACATGGCATCAACACTCCAGATTATCAAACTGTCTGAGGGAGTGTGAGAACTAATCTCCTGTTCTGCTAACTGAGGAGATTCTGGAAAACAGCACCAGAAAATTTTGTGCTTTACAGAACTAAAATGGTACAGTGATGTGAAAAAGGAATGCGTTTGTATTCCATTTTGATCTATACTTTTGATGCACGTTTCCATAAGCTTCACAAGTCACATTTAATAGAATTAAGTAGCTTTATTCATCAACTTTGAGTGGCTGTATATGTGATTTCTGGGTAAGGCAGATTTAAATTTACATTTACTTCAGAGAAGGAAATACCTATGTTGGGTACATTTCTTAGATTTTTGTAGCCAGTCTGCACAAGGCAGTGACTCTCTAAATGCCTATATACATGGTCTCATAAACCATAAAATTATAATCGAAAAATATATTAAATAGTCCACTCACCTTCATCACTAATTGCTTGCTGCTTAACCAAAGTCATTGGAGATCTAGCCGGGGGTTTATGTAGTGGATGACGCCAACTCTTAGATATTTTCTTTCTTTCAACTTCCTCTGACTAAAAGGAAAAAACGCAACTAATTTAGTATGTAATTCTGCATAATTAATTACAAGAAACAAAAACTTCAATATTCTTCTATACAGTTTATTCTTAATAAACTGTACTTATTCTTCCATAAACAAGCACAGATATCAAGTCTGTAAATACTACCACAGTATACTTGAAGGCCCTTTAGTGTACCAACACAACACTTATCTCTAATTAAGAACATAGATTTTAGTTTAAAAAGTGCAATCCTTGTCATACACAAATCATTTCAGGTATAAGTTACTGCAGCCCTTCCCAGCTTACAGAGCATAAATCCTGTTTTGCTGAAGTGATGTTTGAGAGGAAGATCAGCCCAAATAATTCTGCAGACCTGAAGTACAAAACAGCCACTAAGTGTGGCTAGAAAAATGAAGCAGAAACCCACTGGCTTAATTTGTGCAAGACTCCAAAATTCTTCAGGAATAAAAAGAGAAGATCTGGCTCAGATAAGAAACCTTATGAGAGTCCTGACATATGATTAACATGCTGATTTAGTATACGAAGAAATTCCTTCCTCCCTCAAACACCTCTATGTACATTCAGCCTAAAGTTATTCAAGTTTCAAGAATTAAGGCCAACACTTCAAAGTCTTTAAGTGCCACTGGAGGAATCCCAATGTAAACAAGCTACTGATGTAGCTGATGTCTGATTCAGGACCAGAGGAAGGGCAAGAACAATGGCAGAGATGTGGGAAGGACTGAGTTTCACACAATTCTTATGTGAAGCACACACAGCATTCTGTGCCTCAAGACCCTGAATCTAACCTAGCAGATTATACGCATGCCCCTTTAAGTAAATTACAAAACACTATATTTACCATGATAAGCAGAGGGCAGAAGATGTTGTTAATGCATAGGACAGTTTTATGGTCTAAAACAGTTAGCAATTAGCTATAAAGGGAACTGTCAGACTTTTTAAATTGCATTTGTACAGTACATTTCTTCACTTAAAAGAGAAAGAAAGAGTATGCAATAATACTGCAGAAAATCTGAAACCTAATATATAAATGGCTGAAAGGCACAGGAAGAGATAAATACAATCTCTAATACATGTTAATTAAAACACTGAGATGTTTATACTGCTCCTTGTTATAGTGGAAAGACTGGAGCCAAGATTATTAAAACTCACAACATTGAACAAATTCATTAGAGCACAGTTCATGTATGTGGAAGGGGTCAGCATTATTTTTAGTTTGGCTTCTAAAATATATTCCCCATGAAGTATGGCAACTTGGCAGTGGATTTCCTGCTTTCTCTCTGCCAAACTGAGATTCAGCTCACCACTCAGAAAGCTACTGTGACAACCACCACAGCTTAATTTTTCATTTTGCATCCCAAAGTCAAATATGACCATGAGTAATAGCAGAATAGGAAGAGTAAAAAAAAGGCTATATGTTTGTAGGTGGCCCAAAGAGAAAACATCATTAAAACCTACTATTTAAAAATTGAAAATATATATTACTTTCAATAGTGGGATCTTTTCCTTCAAGTGTTTCCTTACATATTTTAGTTAATTTCCAAAATCCAATAATAGTAAGTAGGTGAAGCTCACACCCCTGCTCACATTGGCAGGAAGTGAACGTGGGAATAGCTTTGAGAATAGTTGCTGACACTTCAGATTCACAAATATGAAGTGAAATTACTAGACATATAAAATAACAGAGAAAAATATGTCAACAAGCAAACGCCAAAAACAGTCTGCTTTTGGATCAAAATTGCCACTCTTGCCTGAACACTTCAAAACATGTTCAAATTATCATCTGATTAAAATCATGCATATTCTTAAAGCCTTTAATATGGATATTCGGTCTCACTAGAAAAATGCTCATTCTTGTTTCATTAAATCAAGAATATATTACTATTATGATGTAATTTGCTTCACATACACAAGATGTTTCCATGCCATCTTCTTCATCCTTTTTTACAATGGGCACTTCTCCGTGTTCCAAACCACTTCCAAAACTTTCTACATTGCTGATATTGCCCTCTATGGAGACACTTTCCTCTCTATCTGGATTTTCTGCCTCACAAGTTTGTCCCTCTGCTGTATGGTATGGTATGGATGAAACATATTGATTCTGAGGTTTCAAATTCTCTTCTTTTCTACAGCTATCAGAAGCAGGGTTGCTGGCCACAGGATCTTCAAGTGTAAAGGAAGAATGACTGGAAGCTATCTTGTCCTCATCTTCCATTTTTGTTTTCTCTAGTACAGGAACAGGGCTCAAAATTGAGTCTGAAGGGATGCTTCCTATAAATCAAGAATATGATTTGTTAATAAATCCCACTTTACATTACCATATTGAATTTCACAGCAATCTAAATTATTCAAATTCAAAGCACGGTTCCTCATTTAGAAATCATACAGAAAAGCATTTGGTGGAAGGGCATGCACAAATGTGGAGCATAGGTTTTATCACTGAATAAATTATATGTAAATGGTTTGAGTTTGGAGTATGAAATATAGTTTTGATCATTTAATCAGTATTTTGCATTTGAATTATAACAGGTCTTCATTTAATTCAAAATAATCAATATTCATGTAGCTTCCTAGTCCTTACTCATATTACCCATATGCACTTGGAGTCAATGGAAAAAATATAAAAAGCTGGTATATTGAACCTGATACCCTGCATTTTATACCTATTATGCCTGTTTATAAATGAAAATAACCAAAGACTAATGCTTTATAATTACAAAGACATACTTCAAAAAGATACCAAGAATATTTTTAAAACAACAGCATCAGTCTAAAAATGAAAAGCAATTAGCATATTTTTTTTAAAAATTAGCATAATTGTATATTCTAGTCATATTGAAGAGTGAAAGTGTGTGGATTTTACTTTACAAAAATTCTTCCTCTGCAGATGCTTGCACTGGAAAGACAGAACAACAGGCTAGAGAGATCACTCAAAAAACATATTCCTGAAGAACTCTGGCACACACTGCAGTGAATTCTGATTCAGCAGCACATCCATGATATTAAAGAAAACAGTTTCTGTTAAGTCCCTTGCCATTCTTTCTTTACAAAGGTTACTTGAACTTGTTTTTTCTGAAAAATTTCCTTTTCAGGTCAAATAAATATAGAATTTAGTAATACAAAGACAATACTAAAATGTAATCTCTGGGCATAAACAGCACTGCCTCAACTGAGTATAACGGACATATTAGCCAGAGACAATGCAGAACAAACTACCTTCTTCAGGATGAGTACTGGAACGTCTATCATATCTAAAAACGTCCTTTCTCCTACAAAAGTCTAGGCACCACCCTTTAAGAGGACAAAGGAGAGACGGCAGCTCTCCACTCTTCTCTGCTTTTCCTTCCCTTGCCAATAAACGCAGAATGGGTGATAACCAAACACTATTTTCTCTGTAGTCATGAACATTCCAAACTTCTATTAAAAGTAGTGGGAAGATGTAAAGCAATAGCACCTTAAAAAAAAATATTATTAGAACAGACCTAGAAATGCTTTGACAGAGCATCAGATTTGTGCAGAGGAATTTTTAACCCTCCATACTGCAACATCTTGCTCTCTTTATGTGAATCAATCATGGTGGTTATCACCTCCAAATAAGCATTAACATAACCATTAATATTTACAATAATGAAAATACTCTCTATATGCAATTTGAAAGTAAATTTTCAGTACCCATACAAAACAAAATAGGACTGCTTCTAAACCTGAAGTTAAAATTGCAGTTTGCCTTATGAACAGGAATGAGGAACTATATTGGAACTACAATGGAATGTGAAAGAGAACAAATTAAATCCAGAATAGACCATGTATATTAGTATAAAAATGGTTGTGGAGGGAAAAAAAATCTTTGCCTTGACAACTTGCACTGTCAGACAGCTCCAGAGAAAATGAAAAGAAATCTAGAGTCTCAAAACAGAGCATTTTTGTGTATAGAATACAAATATAGGCTTAGGTATAGAACACTTCTAATCTGCAGGTTCATCATGTAAATACATGTAGCATACTCACAAGCATATACATTCTGTACTGTTTGAACAGTGTTAAGACATTCTGCATCATTTCTGTATCAAAAACATTTTACTTTAACGCATATGAGTCCACTGAAGAACTAAAATTTACAAAACTTAATTCTTTTTGCTCCTTTAAAAAACACTTCATTAAAAGAGTTCAGGTGGTATTACTCTCAACACAGAATATTAACTTTGGTCCTTACCCTTTCTTACTGAATATCAATCTTCTCTGCATAAATAACTCTCTAAGTATAGTATGCTACTTTAGGATAATACTTTAGTTTAACATCCACTGATTTGTGGCATTAGAGTATAAACAGACTACAACTTATATGTGAAACAATCAGTCCTTATCTCACCTGCAACCTTGACATGATCCAATAAATGTTGATCCAGATGCATTCTACTACTGTTTTCTTCTTCCCCAGAATGCACTCCTGTGTTTACCACTCTCACTTTTTTTTCAGGTTCTTCAGTGACCTTCAAGCCATCAGTATCTGCTTCAGTCACTATGATTTCTGCATCAGCTACCATAGCAGATACTCTCTTGTCCTCTGGAGTTTTAAGCTTTTTAGATCGAGATCTGGTGTGCTGGAAGCTGTTATAGGAGATATTGCTGTCAGAGTAGAAAGTCTGTCTTGGATAAGATAAAACATCTACCAATATATGTCCCTTTCACCTGCTTAAGTGGTAAAAAACTGACAATTTTTCATCTTTTTGTGTTGAGATAGTGCTACAATTTATTAAGTGATAGATTAACAATTGATTGGATTTAACCTTCTAATCTTTTATCACCATTCTATAGCAAAGTTGTTAATTTCTAAAAGTAAAACAGTCTCTAAGTAACTATGACTTAACTATACAAACAGGCTTTTTAATTAAGCATTCTTTTGAACCCAAAAAAGAACTACCCTTACAAGAGTAATAAAGACAAAACTCTTTCAGTAGTAGTAAAATCAGGTGATATTTCCAAACCCTAATGCTAATAAAACACTAGTCTGAGTACCCTTGTAAAAGCTGATCTATTTGGAAGTTTTCAAAGGAGTTTTAATGCAAAAAACAAGCATCTGAAAAAGTTTAAAATTATGATCACCAAATATTTTGAGAGGCTACAATATCAAGCAATATATATAATTCTTCTGTGTTTAAAAAAAAAGTTGAAATTAAAGGTTCAGCATAAGTTTTTGCACCCTCAGAAGTGCAAAGGGAAAAGGGAAAGCTTAAGGCAGGAGAAATGGCAAACCCATAGGTTCATAATTTATGTGCTCAGAATAAATATAATACAAAATTAGTCCAGTTTCAAATTCAACTATGTAACACAAGAGGAGATTTTAATGTCATCATGCAGCAGATTTCAAAGCTCATAATACATTAGAGATATAAGCACAAATATTGCAGGTGAATTTTACAAAGTCTTAAGTGAGTTTGAAAAAGGTCTTGCATCTTAGCTTCTACAGGTCTCTCGAAACACATTTTGCTACCCCTTTTATTCTGCGTCTACAAATGTATAGCTTTCAACACACTCTTTATAAAAAAGTAGTAATTTCCAGAAAAATTGCCAAAGTATAAGACAACCATCAGTTCACATTGTAAATAACAGAAAGTATCATTACTATTTACATGCACTCATTAGATGTTATATAGCAGCAACGTATTTCAGCCATAAATGTCAGAGTTAAGCTCTCCCTGTTGCTATATTAATGAAGATTCCCATAGATGGTACTTTTATTTTCACTTTGCTGGAACTTGTATTATTCCCATAATCAAAATGATAATTTCAATTGACACATTACACTAGAAATGAAGCTGAATAAACATTTTATCTTCTGCAATGTACACTGTTACCATGCCTGAACAAAAGCCTATGCAAGATTTAAACAGCACTGGAATTGTGTTTATTAGCTTAGCAAAGTGCATAAATCAGCCCATGTGTTCCTGTGATAAAACTTTCAATGCGATTATTAGAAAATCTTTGCTTTTACTCAGAACCAGTACCCATAAGGGTACTACCAAATGAATCACTGGTGGTACAAGTGGGAATTTGCATTTACACTGTACAATAGATACGGGGAAACCTGCTACAGGGAAAAATGGCATTCACCTAGTTAAACAACACAGTTACTCCCCCTGTGAGTCCAGGTTAGTATTATACATGTACTAACAAACTAGCTGTTTAGCTGCTTCACTGATTGCCTTCAAGAACTGATTCTACCTCCCAAACTACCCATAGCCAGAAAAAATTCGGTGTTATACTTTCAGTAACAATGTTTCACTACAGTGCCAGCTGGTCCTTTACTTTACAGGTTGACTCTCCTATCCTTTCCTAAAAAAATACATTAAATTACAAAGAAACTGAGGAAGTTTGGTTTAAGACCAAGTTTAAAAAGCAACTACACCGTGAGTTATTTGAAGAAGGAAAAAGGTCTTAAAAAAATCAGTATTATCTCTAACTCAAAAAACTGCACTAATCAGGTAAGTAGATACCAATAAAACTGCCCACCTTCAACTAAAAATTAAGTAGATCTTTGTTAGATAATGAAGAAGAAAATCCATAAAGATCCTGTTAAGTAAGACAGGAAAGCACAATTGTAGAAAAAAATGTTTGTGCATTGCTAACAAAAACCATAATGCATCCCAAGAAAGTCGCTATGCAACTGCTTTAATAGGTCAAAGCTTTTATGGCTTCAGTGACAAGCTGAGAAACTTTATTCTCCTAACTTGTTTAGTGGTGTTAGCACCCCCAGATTTAGACCTTATTATGATCTGCCCCTGACCTGTGGTAGACAAAGACAGGTTTTGGCTGCAGCACTGCGAGGGCGCGACAAATAGGCAGTGGTGTCTCCTTAAATGGCAGTGAGGGTTAAGACTATTACTAGAGATTTCAAACAGCTGGTGGGATTCTGTCACAGCTTTACAATATGATTTTCCTGTTTAGCCTTTACCTCAGCTCTTAGGAATCTTCTCCTTGTTTTCTGGTTGCAGTGATCACTACAAACAATGGCAACCATCCACATCTCGAAAATTTTACGTGAATAATTTTGCTAAAGAGAAATTTTAAATGTAACACTTGAATCCATTTTGTTGTTCTCCATAATCATTAACTTTAGGTACACAAAACTTATAAATTAAATTTATTTTTCATAATCGCTCTAAAAAACAGATTGTCTTGTGCCGAAGTCCATCTTAATAGAGAAAACAGAAGAACCATTTTCGTCTAAAGTAAATGAATTAAAAGAAAACATGTGACATGGTTTAGGCCCAGCTGGAAGTTAAAATCCATGCAGCCAGTCCCCTCCCTCCAGCCCCTCCAGTGAGAGAGAGAGAGAGACAGAGACAGAAAGAGGGAGAGAAAAGACAGACATTATGGGGTGAGATAACAGTTTACTGAAAACAGCAATGAGGTAAGAAAATTAATAGCAACAATACTAATAATAACAGTTTATATAAGTGGGTGACTACAAAATGCTCACTGAGTCCAATCAATCCGACCCAGAGCCATGAAGCTTTCCAAAACGAAAGGACATTATGGTCCCCAGGCCCTGGGCGCACACCACACCCCCTCCCTTCTCAGAAATGAGAATCCCGTGCTTCAGTCCCCCGGCAGTGCTGTGTGCAGACAGCGCTGTGTACAGTAGAGAACAATGTAGGCACACCCACACAGCTCCAAGCCCCACCCCCTCACTGCCTCACTGCTACTATGAGAAATTAAAATCTTTTGTGGCCAAAACTAAGACAATATCAGAGGAAATGGCCAAAAGGAAACAAAAAGGACATTGCCATCATATTAAAGACAATTAAATAGTCGGTAAAGAAACATAAATACCTCTTGGGAACGTTCTGTATTTTCCTTCTTCTCTGTAGCCAGATCTTTACTTCAGGTGTTGATTCAGGAGTTGGTTTTGTATGATCAATGGTATATAAATCCTTTCCCTGTTTCCACAGCTGGTATCTGTCTGGTTGAAACTTCCTCACAAAGACATCCATGGATATTGACACCATGTCTCTCCTACAAGTGCACTGCAAGAAAAGAGAGAAATTTGTAAGTGACAAGTACTGGAATATGCCACTGTTTTCAGTTTAAAAAGTCCAGAACAAAAATCCCACGTGTAAAACCGAACTCTACTTTAATCAATATTTCCCTTTTTCCCTTTTCCTCAGTTTTCAAGAGGAAAGGATTATTCAAGAGAAAACACTATCTGAACAAATGTGTCACACTAGGATTCCCAAAAATACTTAAGGGCACTCAATTTTTTCATTAACTCCTATGGGTTAGAACCAAAAAGGAACTATAATATTTCTTTCTACTCTATTAGCTGTTTTTGATACTTTTAAGCAAACTACCATGCTGAACCCAGAGACTGGCCATGTCTTAAGTGACATCACAATTTTACTTTTAAAAATAAGTCATATAGTATCCTGTTGACCCAAAGGTCTTTACAGGCATTTAGAGTCCCAGCACTTAACTCTTCAAAACATAAATGCATACAAGTACCACATCAACTTCCAGTTTTGCCCATTTTTTTTCTACAAACAGTAAAAAGGAAGCAAAGGAGGGGAGTACTACGTCTAAGGTCATAATAAGGAAGAGTGTGCTATATCCATGTCATCTGATCCACTGTACAGTGAAGACCTTAAAATCTAATGCAGTACTTTCCTCATCAACTTTAATCTAATCCCTGATTTTAATCCTCCCAAAAAATTTTGCATTGTTTCTTATGCATCTGAGTGGAATATTTTAGACCTATTTGAAAATAATCTTAATACTCATGAGAATGCAAAGGAGCTTCCACTTGAAATACTGTAGAT
Source organism: Machaerirhynchus nigripectus (assembly GCA_013397975.1). Lineage (NCBI taxonomy): Eukaryota > Metazoa > Chordata > Aves > Passeriformes > Dicruridae > Machaerirhynchus > Machaerirhynchus nigripectus. The sequence goes on along the minus strand of VZRQ01004846.1, from coordinate 9,146 downwards.
GCTGAGTCAATTTTCAGACTAAAGTCACTGTACTCAATATTCAAAAATACTTAACAGTAGGAGACTACATTAACTAAATCACTATGTCTACAGCATATAAACTATCATAGTGGGTTAACCCTGGTTGACTCCCAGGTGTCCATCAACTTGCTCCCCCATTTCTCCTCCTCAACAGGACAGGGGGAGAAAATAAGATGAAGAACGTCACAGGTTGAGATAAGGACAGGCAGATCACTGACCAATTACCATCTTTGATTTCTCTTCAAGAAATTATATTAATTTAATGCTAATTCATAAGAGATTATGACAGTGAGAAATGAGAAAAAAACTAAAACCCTTCCCTCACACCCATTTTTTCAGGCTTTACTTCACTCCTGACTGGTGTCTGCAGGGATGCTTCTTTCACATTTTCCTTTCTCCTTTCTCTCACAGCTGCTGCACAGTGATTTTTATTCTTTCTAAATTTGCCATCGCATGAATGCCACCAGAGTTGCTGACAGGCTCAGCTTCAGGCAGCATTAGGTTCATTTTGGAGTCAGTTGGATTTTGTTCCGTCCAGTGAGTGGACTGCTCCTGATCTGTTCTGATATTAGCAACTCCTGAAGCAACCCTACACTACTAAAACCTTTCCACAAAAACCTTAGCAATTTTTTTTCAAATTTAAAGCAAATTGGCTAAAACATAGTGTTACATTAAAAAGCTTTGAAGAACTTTGCTATAGCTAAATAACTCTGTTAAAGCACAAAACTAAGACAGTATTTTCTTTGAGGTAAGAAGAGATGTATATAAAAATCTGGTAAATGCATGGCCTGGCTTTATGGTTTACTACAATTAGTTTTATTACATTTTTTTAAACAAGCTGAAACACACAAAGGACTGAATGCAATTTTCCTACTAACTAGGTTTCTGTGCACTGAATGCAAATTTCTTTATCTACTATTTCAATCTATCATTTCTAGTTCACCCTTCTTCCTCTTGAAATTCATAAGATATATAACGAAAAAGCATCTGAGATGTGTTAAAAATGCTTGTTTTCCTTTCAATATACCAACATTGATATGCTGCATATTCACAACACTGCCATCTAATGGAGGATGGAATGGAAAAGAGGGAAAAAAAAATCAACACCAATTGTAATTTTATGCAGCTGCCTTTAATTATAGTTTTTATCCAAAATACCATCTGAATGCTCCCTTCTCAAACAACATGCATATACACACTTATATACACACTCTGAAAAAACCTCAAACATATTTGAAATAGCATGTTTCATTCAGAGAGTCCTTGATTGGTCACAATGAACAGTAGAAAAAAAGCAATGAAGACACTCCTGTATACTGGAAATGTGCATAGAAGTCCACAGTAATATTTTTAACTTCTGAATTTCTGGAATTGAAATTTGTAACATAAAGACAAGCTACAGTGGATTTTCTCTCCCTTTAATGTACAAAATCTTTTCACATTCAAGCCCTGTTGCAACAGACCAATACGAAATGATGGTTAAAGCCAAAATTTTGCTGCTAAACACAAAGACTTCCAGTGGCTTGAGAGAAAATAATTACTTAAGTAAGCACTGAAGCATTAAGGAAGAAAATACATCAAGAAATAAAATGTATTCTATCATGGAATACGATATTAAAAGACAAAATAAATCACATCTAAATGGGACACAATTTCTGTCTTTCGGTAATCTTCGATCAGTTTCCATTTCATTTTAATAGAACTACTGCAAAAGGATTAACAAACCCAGGCAAGTATTAGAAACAGAGTAGAATTTTTTTTAAGTTTTCAAACTTTTAAAACACACTTTTGAGTAAAAAGTAATGGAGTAACATCATGCTCAACAGTATCACTGCCTGAAAAAACAGAAGACAGGGTTCTAGGCACTGAAGGCTGGAAATACTTGGAGGTGTCATATCAGACAACATGAGCAGGTATGTCCTGAAAATAATTTCTACTCCTAATTCCTCAAATGATTCAATTAAAAAAAAAAAAAAAACACCACAAACACAAAAACTGTTGCTTTGATAAATAATCTGGAGGATCTTTCATTCTTCTTGGTGGTGGTGGTGGTGGTGATGGTTTTTACGGTTTTTAAATCATTTTTCATTTGACTGGCTTGTAGCTGGCAGTTACGTCACTTTCTGCTCCCACCTACAAAAAGCGACAGAAAGATTCTCTCTAAAACAAAACTAAATGTCATTCTTTTGAAGAAGGCTCCCAGGACAAACACAAAACTGGAACGTTCCTGTCTACTAAAGTACTCACTGTGATTTTTTTTTGAAAAAAAAACCTTGTGATATTTTTTGTAGTAAATGCAAAATCAAAGTAGTTGGACTACCATGTAAAAGGTAGTTGATGTTGCCATCAATAAATGTCACAACCTTTGTACTGGAAACAATTATTTTCTATATGCAATAGAATTAGTTTGATATTTATTCTTCAGTCAAAGGCTAGTATGACAATCACAATACTTAAGAAAGTGAAACTCCTTCACAATTCTTACTATTAAATTCTTACTATTAATATCATCAGTGATACCACTACTATGATTATTATATATCCTGCCATAAATATACATCTTGAAGGTAAGCAATTCAACTAAAATTTATTAGTACGGGCAAACCTTTACAGAATGAATTGGAAGAAAAAAGTTCTAGCGACTTTAACTAATTGGCATAAATACATGTGAGATATATTTGTGATATGAGAAAATCACCTAGGTGAGACATACGCAGCCAGAAGAATTTTTTCAAACACATGCTATTTGTGAATGGAAAAGAGAATAATTATTTTATAGTTTAAAAATAAATAAATAAATTCCCTTTTTTCCATTTTGGACTCTGATTCAGAAAAATATAAAAAGAATATACAAAAAGCTTCT
>VZRQ01004845.1:169230-318982 GCA_013397975.1 Machaerirhynchus nigripectus | reverse complement strand
TTTTTTTTTTTTTGTGGAAAAGGAAAGTTGCTAATAATGTTTGATACCACCTGAGTCTGGAAGTTTTCCCCTAAGCTGGGGTTCTGCTGTGTTCCATCAAGAGTAACCCTAATGCTGGGTGCTGTAGCGGATTGCAGCAGAGGTACCAAGTCTGATTGGGAAGAAAGGTTTTAGCAGTGAGGGTAAGTGAAACAAAATACCCAGGATGGCAGCAGGCCTGTCTGCAGCTTCTGCAGTGAAAAAAGTTTGCTGCTTATTGGTCGCTGGTGGAGTCAGCTCATGCAGCCCCATGGTTGTTCCAGTTGATGGATCAGGCTCATAATTTAGATTCTGGGGCAGTAGGGGCCAGAAGAGCTCTGGAGGTGGCATTTGCCACAGTGAAGACACAGTGAAGGACACCCTGTAGTTTCCTCTGGTCATTTGAAGTAGAAATTCTAGTCTGATTGGTGTATCAGTAACAGTTTGGCATGACATAATTTGTTTCTAAGCAGTAATATTTTTTTCTAGCTGAAGGTTTACTCCCCTCTCAATATAAGTGTCCACAAGGCAGACAAAGAACAAACCAATAAAAAAATAAGAGGAGAAATTATTTTCCCTTAAGCAAATATAACATAAACCCAGAATCTTTAAATAAAGAATGAAATAGAGCTGTTGCTTGAACAGGTGCTAAATAAGAAATTCTAGAATAACCTGCAATATTTGCATCTTTCTTGGATGTTCAAGTGGTGCAAACTGATGCAAACTGTAGAGGTATCACTCTCTGCTGTCTTAGGCCAGGCACCTCAGTGCTTAAGATGACTCCAACTTCATATAATTCAAAGTTGTGGAGAAAAGGGCCCTGGTTTATTCCACGTAACCCTTTGCCCCTGGGATCATCGGAGTCCACGTCACTCTATGTGCTTCGTTCCCTCAATTCAGAGAGTTGGGCAGTTTTTCATCTCCCAGAGAGCCATTCTGTTGACATGAAACTCAGTGAAAGAGTGAGGCCTTTGGCTGTTTAAATCAAATTCATGTTGTATTGCAGTACAGAATCATAATGAAGAAAACCACAGGAAATGTAGCTACTCTAGGGCCTCAACTGCCAGTCATCCTTCCTTGCTCATGCCAACTAGAAGTACCAAAGTTGTCAAAATAAATTATATTTGAAAGGGGAGATGTCACACCAGATTATTCAGCCTCGCAGAATTTTTTGTAATACTGTATATCATAAAAAATAGTCTTTGAAATTCTAGACACCTACTTTCATTATTATCTTCATTACAGAGTGATAGATAAATGCTGGGCAGGCAGGAAGCATCAGTTTAACTTTGTACTCAAACTTCAAAAAGATGGGGTAAAAGGAGGGGACTAGCACTAGGAGAGTTTTGTGCAGTTCTCTTCAAAATAAGTGAAGAGTCAAGTCCATAGCCAAGTGAAAATCTGAGATGGGTGTTAGATTTGGGGTAAAGAATGATGTTGGTCCTGTGGGAGCATTAAACATGTATGAGAGCACTGAATGCTGGAGATTTTTCCCTAGGGTTTTCCTTCTTTGCTTAAATTAGATATTTTAGTTTCTGAAGTACTGTCATTTTATGCTATGTTGCCCACTAAATTTGAACAGGAAAGGGGTTTTTTCAGAGTTGAAACAGATGGATTGTATTGGGAATTATCTGTGACTTCAGGTACTCAAAGAAATTATTTGTACTCTTGAGTATGAAAAGTAACACCACAGAAATACATAACCTGAATAAACTGGGGTCTTGTTTCAATTTCATGGCATGACACATTAGCAGCGTATTCAAGAAATTATTTTGAAGAAAGATCTGTATGGTTTTGTGTCTATGTATGAAGCATGAAACAGTGAAAGTGATAATCCTTTCTACATATTTACAGCAGGAGTTCAGCCTATGTGTAAGCTCTAAGACTTGATTGAGGGCTGAAGAACTGGTAGACTTTTGTCATTAGGAAATGCAGATGAAAAAAGAAAAAAAAAGGTTAAAAATCCACTGAGGATATTTTCAGAAGAGTTTTATTTGCTTTCATAAAATCTTAGCTGAAAACTGCAAGGTCTTCTTAAAAGTTTAAAAACTGGTGTGTATATGGGGATTGGGAACTTTTGGTGGTCCTTCAGTAGATGTGTTCTTATGAAAGGTATGGAGTACGCTTTTCTGGTTGGTCAGAAACAAGTCAGTGAAAAGTTTAACTTGCACGTACTGAGAAACACCTCAGCAGACATCTGGGACTGCCCAGCAGCTGAACAAAGGAAGGCCTAGAACTGACATTCCTAGTGGTTTCTATGATAGAACAGAGATAGAAGAAAGGGTTTTGGTTTTTCAGCATTTTAAGTTTTTCTCGTGCATTCTAAAGAAAAATACTAAGCCAGAAAAATGTTCTCTTAATAAGCGTCTATAAAGAGCTGAAAGTATGATTTAATAGAATGAAAAAGGAAATTATTCTTTGCAAAGAGTTTGAGAACCGCTTGTATTTAAAATTGAAAACACAACCTTTTTCAACATAGCAGTTGGCCTAAATGATGAGGGATTTGTCTCGTTCAGACTGACTGTTATCTTAAATGCCTAAAAGTGACATCTATCAACAAGATCAATTTTAAAACAATTTTAAAAACACCTGGATGTGAGGGGGGGTTTTTCAATGTTTAGCAGCAGGATATTTAAAGTGTGAGGGGAAAAACGAATAAAGGCAGTAAAAACTTCTGTATGCAAAATATCCACCAAAATAAGGTTTTAAATACTTGTGCTTTGTAGATATGTATTAGTGTGCAGTCTTGAATCAGAAAGGTGTTGCATTGTTCCCAGCACAGTCAGGAGTGGCATAATCTCCAGCAGTTGCATATGGCTCTGGAACTCACAACCTGCTGGTTTCAGGCAATTTTAGTCTTTATCTGGAATCTGACGATCTATTAATCTCTTGTATGGCAAAAGGAGTAACAGGGAGCTGGGATCATTCCCAGATGCTCTGCTGAATCTTCAAAGGCAGAAGGCTTTACTAACAGTACTAGGTGCATCCACTCACTGATCTATGAAAACAAATTAGTCAGGTTTTTCTGTTTCCTTTTAGCTTGTCTATTTGCTGAAGTAGCTGTTGTTTCAGCCTACTGAGTGTATTTCCTTTAGCAGAGGACAGCAGATGGTTGATTTTTTTCCACTTGAAAGATCAAGAAATGTAATAATGTGCATTGTTTCATTGTTTTTGCTGTGTCCCACACATTCCTGGAAGGTCACACAAGAGAGAAATAATTCAACCGAACTAAGAATATAAAGGCCTCTCTTTTTCTTTTTTCCCATTCCACTTCTTTTATTCAGAAATGCCAGTAATTGTTTCGAAGGCAAAGACATATTTATGCGCAAGACCATTGCTGATGCAGCACTGAGCAGAGCAGTGGCAATTTCCTGCCCCTGAGGCTGGGTGTGGTTTAACTCATGGACCTCAAGGTTCAGTTGTTCAAATCTCCCCTGTGTCTTCAAGTCCACCCACTAGAAAACCCCAAAACAACCCCAAAACCATCGCAAGCAAGTGTGGGTTAAAAAAGAATCCAAGATGTTGAACAGAATCTAGAGGCTAGGAAATATGCCCAGGTAGTGTAGTGGGCCAACAATCCGCTGTTGTGTCTTGTGAGAAATTCATAACTATAACATTGTCTTGGGGCTTCATCTGTTTATATTTTTAAGACTTTTGGAAATACTCAACTGTATTTGAAGTGTTACGGCCTGCTTTTCCTGAGCTGCTCAAACTATCCTGAAATTTTATAGGCATGAGAATAGGCAAATACATGAGGCATAAAGAATAACACAGAAACTCATGAATATTTTACAGCGTGCTTGTTAGAAGCACAACCATGTAGGAGTTAAAAACAGTACATGTCCTGTAATTAGGCTTTTTCAGAGACAAATGCATGCTTTACTAATTCTTAGCACTTTGAACATGGGTAACACTGTGCAGACATTAACTGTTCCTTAACATTAAGGGCTAGTTGCAACTGAAACTGGAATACTTGCTGAAGGCAATTACTTCAAGACTTCACAGGAGTTAGATGTTTTTCTTCAGGTGTATCTGATTGATGTAGACTCCCCAAACCGTTAGAGTGCCAGTATACATATTTATTACCATCTCTTTAATGCACTTTCCCAGTGTAAAGGTTTTTTTTTTCCTCCCATGGCAGTTTAAAGAAACACTGTATGCCAAAAAGGCCTTTTGTAAAATACAAAGCACTCCTGCAGGAGTGCTGGCTGGCAAGCACGAATTTTGCAGCTAGCCTATGCACAGATTTTGCAGCTGCCTTTCTTTTAGTAATGTCAGAAATTCTGAAAATGTGTATTCAAGGCTCTTTGTGGCCAGAACAAAATAATTTAAAAAGCCTTTTTCATTTAATTGCACGGTTGTGCTACCTTACTGCCAGGGGTTTTTCTGCTGTATTTTTTTCTTTTGCGTAGGTAGGTTTTCTTATGTTCGTACAGCAGCTGTTCAGCATGTCCGATCACAACCTTTGCAAAGCTACAGTTTAACAACTTGAAACAATCCACAGAAAACATAATCCACACTCCAGTGATGATTTCACAGTCCTCTAAAACATACAAAGCACAAGGAAAATCACCAGGATTTGGTATTTCATGAGAATCTAGGAAGCAACTTTCTTCTCTCCATCTATATTTAAACTGCTATCCACATAGCACTATAAATTTTATTTAAGAAAGATTTGGGGTGGCTTCTGCATTCAGTATTCCTCACAAACTGACAACATCAAGCAGAAGCAGTAGAGTTGAACTTTGGAAGCTGCTTTTATGGTAAGAATTTCATTAATAGATAATAGCAGAGATCAGTAGTAGGTATTGCGCTAATAATCTCTGGAATGCTCCTGCTTCACCTCTATTCTGCTCCAAGTGTCAAGACTTCATCTTCCTTTAGAAACCTGGTTTGTGATTTTTGCTATGTGTAACTTCAATTTTATGTGGGAGAGAGCAGGAATGTCAAACTTTATTTTTTAAGGCTCATTTAAAACTGTATTTCAAGGTAAGTAATAGAACCAGTTCTACTCCCTCCATTAGAGACTCAATGTCCCAACACCAAACAATGTAATCTCTGTTAAAATTCAGGGCTGTTCAAACAATATAGCAGGGATTTTAGGTGCAACATATTTTCATCAATAATCCGAAATAAATTAACTAAGTACCAACATTGTCCTTCCTGCACTTGGTTCCCCAGCTATAGCAGGACAGCAGCCATACAGACCACATAAAATGTTTAATTTCTCAGTGAAACTTCATGGGAAATATTATGATCAGAAAAGTTTTCTAAAAGCTCTTGGGTGTGATCAAAGCATAATTTTTGTAGCAAGTTAATATACTAATGAAGGATAAAGTTGTGCATGCACGTAAGTGCATTGTATTTAGAAATGTAAGGGAATACAAGTTTAGAGATCTACCTCACCAAAAGCATTTAGGGAACATTTCAAAGAGTTGGAATTAATGATCCTTATGGTTCCCTTCCAACTTGAGATATTTTGTGATTCTGTGTGCCATAGAACAGGAACAACCTGCATTCTGTGTGGTCTCACTCATCACAAGAATGATGAAACATTTCCATTTCAAGCTATAAGGAAAGAGATAGATTAAAATTACTGTTCTATTCCCTGAGGGGAGGGGAAAGGGAATGGGGGGAAGGGATTAGTGCATGCATTCCTGGGAGGTACATTGAAATAGCCATTGGAATATACCACAAACACTACTCAAATACTTGCACGAAAACCATTTTATTATGAATGCAATGTAGATATAGATTTTTTTTTAAAATCTGAAGTGCTTATATAAACAGACCCATACTGGCTGAATGACAGTCAGTCTGCAGGGCATGACAGTGGCTGCACACCCTTCAGCTCCAAAGCTTTGCTAAAGTTAATCTCTTGAGGTTTTGCGGTACCCTTGGTGAGCTTCAGAAATCGAATACATCCTTTAAAACGGATATTAGTCGTCAGCCCAAACTGGGTTACACCATCTGAAGGAGGGAAAAAAAATTAAAAAGGAATTACTTTAGCTTCAGTTGATACTTAATATTGTTCTTTGTGAGTCCTGCATGAGAACAGATGTCCCCAGCAACATGTGAATATTTTATTTGCTGTATATATTTATTATTAAAAAATTGCAAACACTATGAGTACATGTCAAGAATGCTTATGTTAGATAACAATCCAGACTTCTTTTCTTTTTCCACCCTACTATGACAGTGGCAGAATCTGAACGCATGTAAACTGCCATTGTAACCCACGTATGCAGCTTGCTACCTACAAATGGTATGCAGGACACACATGCTGCTCTGCAGATATTCAACTTCTCTAGCTATTTATCCACAGAATAATAGAGGGGAAAAAAGGCCAAAATGGATGCAATTCTCAGTCCTAACATCACAAGAAACTCAGTTCCTCAGGATGGATTTCAGATGTCATTTACAGACTGGTTTTGACAGTTTTCAAGTATTCTTTTTTTTTCCTTGCTGATAGTAAAGACAGGGGATGGAGTACACCTCTTCCACTAATGAAGGAGGGGCTGGAACTGAGGGTGGTTTGAACTGAGGATGAAACTGAGGGGAAAGTTGGAAATACTTCTCTCAACTGCTTGAAATTCGTGGCTTAACTTGTTTCTCAGTGTTCTTCCAAGTGAAAAAGTGGCTACAGGCGTGCACTTTGATACAAATCTATGTGATTAATAAAGTAGGAGTTGCAGAAGTAACTTTACACTTGTAGAGACTGTCTGGCCATAGCATCATTGTGTTTCACAGAGGGTAAGATGGCTGAATCCATCTGTCTCTCCTTGCACAGGGAAGAGTGATACCAGGAGATGAATGCTAGCTTTTATGGGTACCCAGGAATCTATATTCTTGTCCACACTATGGCGGTGAAAATTTTGTCTACACAGAAAATTCTCCATCAGCTAATTCTAGCTGGTTTACAACTGTTTTGCACTATTTATGCAGCCAGGAGAAGCTTCAAGAAGACTGGAAAATACAAATACTTACTAATTTTACAAAATCCCATGATAGTGTGGTTAAAATTTGTGATGTAGCTGTCTAGGTATTGGGAATGTTAAAACAAATCCTGGATGAGCTAGACTAGACAGCAAAAGAAGACTGAAATGTTTACACGTGCAGTAGGTTTATTGAATAATTTCTTAACTTGCCATGTGGCTGAACTCACGAATGTCCCTGCAACATGATGTAAGTGTAGTAGGCTTGTTTTGTACAGATTGCAGTGTTACTGCGATTTGTGTCTCTCCTCTTGACACCCAGTCCAGAACAAGATAGTAACTCCATCTGCAGTGTTTCTTCAGTGCTGGCTCCCAAGCTAGAATCTTGTTTTGTTATAAAAAGGTTGCCACAAAGCTGCTTTCCTTCTGGCACAAAGTTGTTGGTCTTTGTGTAGTCATTGTGACTGAAGTACAACTTTCGTATCTCAGTACCGAGGACAATTTTTGAAATGTTCCAAAGCTTGAGAAAGAAGGCTTTTTAGATGCACTGTATCACACATTAGAATGGGGAAAAAAGCAAATTCCAGAAAATAATTTAGGAATTAACTAACTCAGAGGTGTCTTGCCATTGACCTCAGTATGCACTAGAGCAGACACATACTGCAAACATACTTTGCTTTTTGGTTTGCAAGCTACAGGGAAAATTTATCATAAATGCAACAAAATTGTTACTTTGCAAACATATTAACCATAGTTTCAGAAAGTAAACTGCTGTTAGAAAATTTATTGACTGTCTATGAAGAGGTGAAAACTAGCACTCATTATCAGCTTAGTGGAAGATGAGGCCAGCTCCAGAGCTCAGCCCAATTCTTGACACTGTTCAATTACCTCTACATAAAGCAAGTTCTATTGAGGGCTTCCAGAATATTGATTAGCAAATGTAGATTATGGTTTTTTTTCCTTTAAAACCCAGCAGACCACAAGCAAAGGCATTAATTAGAAAGAGATGGTGTCTTCTTACCTCTCTATGCAAGCTGTTGTTCTTATTCCTCAGTTCCTCAGGTTTTACAGGCTGATTGACACACATAGTGTCCTGCCCCCTCAAGGGCATATATACATTCTTTGGTTAAAATTCGCTGTTCTTAAGTTAAACTTAAATATGCCAAATGCTGTTAGTACTGCACATAACTATTATGCTGTTACTAAACAGAAAGTTTTAAGAGGGAGGCTGTGTGCGTGTGAGCAGCAGAAGGCAGAAAGTCTGTCTGATCCCCTGTGACAGTGCCTACATTTGAAATGGGGCAGGAGTATCTGTAAGAGTCTCTTGTTGCAGAACTTCTTGTTCTGAAATGCAGCTGAATGCAGAAATGAGCATCCACGCCAACTGATACAAACTTGGCCTATCTTACACATCATCTTTAGCATACTAGTCCTAATTACATTTAAGCCATTACCAAGGCAGCATTATTGGAGCATAAGTAAAGCACAATTTATGTGTTGCACACTCACCAGGATAACCTCCGACAAAGAGAGGGTCGTTTGTGTCCGCCGAGGTCGAGGCTCTGTTTGGGCTCTCAGTCGCCACCTGTCTGCCATCCACACTCAGCTCCAAGCGGTGTTTGATCTTGTTTGCAAGAACCTTGTGCCACTGTCCATCACACAGGCTGCCTGGTGCATCGGGCTCATAGACAGCAGAGAATCGGCCTGCACCATTGTCAACATGAAACATCACCTGAAAAGCATGGCAGAGACGTCAGCCAGTTTTCAAAACAGTCCGGCTGTTTTTGTTTGTTTGTTTGTTTTTTTGAAGTCAACATGGTTTGACTGTACACAACAAAGCTTTAAGTGAGTACCAGACTCAATGTGGATTGCTGTCCCTCTGGGATCTGGGTTTTATCGCTGAGCTAAACCCAGGTGGAAATATGCAAAATTACTCCCTAAATTGTCATTTTCCCTTTTTTTTTGGTCTTAATTTTAGGGTGTTTTACACCTCTCCAAAATCTTTATAGTGACAGAATAATGACTGGTTTTCCAGACTGTGAATTAAAAAATATCCACAAGAGAAACTAGTACTATTAATGATAAAGCCTTTCCTCAAAACTTCTTCTATGGTCACTAATTTAAGACCTGATGTTGCAGTTTCAGGAGACTCAGGTGCTACAGAATCTTTTAAAAGTGTAAGAGCCTCCAGATGTATGGAAAGTTGCAAGTGTTGCTCTCCTTCGAGAGCCCTGATATTGAGATGCCTTGAGATTGGGGTAGTAACCTTGCATTTAACCTACTTGTGCTGCCTAAAACCAGTCTTAATGAAGAGACAAAACTGCTTTGCTACTCACTTTTCCACCTACTAATTCGATGCCAAGCCCATCCATTTTCTGGCTGCTGACTCCTAGGAGAACACCGTTCATTCGTGTTGTACGGAATTCAAATTCCACGAGCAGGTCTGTTCCCACTCTGTATGAACCGACTTAGAGAGAAAAGGGGAAGAACAATAAAATGAAGATAGCATCTAATACATTATTCCTAATAATCATCACATAAACTGCTGAGAGTAAGGCAAAGTAACTAACTCAGCATTGTTAATGCACTTCATTTCATGTGAAACCATGTAAATAACTTTTATGGCAATTGTGCTTAGTGCCAGACCTTGCTAGGAAGTCATAGCCTCTCCTTTAGGTGAGATAACTAAAAATGATCAGCAAGAGTTTCACGTATTGGTCTCACTTTGCCTCCAGCCAACAGGAGTTAGGTAACACCGGAAGTTTTTGAAAGCAGAATCTCCTCTTTCTCTGTTCTTTGACTATCACCAGAATTGTTGTCCATTACCTGTTTTGGCAAAGCCTGTTCCATCGAAGTATGTTCCCTTCTGTGCAGTGACAAAGCATTTTCCAACATTGAAGCTGGAAGTTGGATTATCCAAGTCAACAGGTGATTCTGTCATTTTAAAGTTCCTGATGCAGCCATCAATGCTATGGAGGACCTGCAGTCAGTATTTCAAACAAAATGTAAAACTATGAGAAGCAGGCCCAAAGTATGCAATCAACGAGTACATTTTCTCTGCTTCTCTGCTGGATTTATGGAGCTGAATAAAACTTGAATTTTACGTGGCTAATCCTTAATATCTGATTGTAATTGGAATCTACTCTTAGTCATACTGAGGATGAATTACATTACTTTTCAGGGATGTGATCTGAGTCACATCTATTTGGCTTAATGGAGGGGACATAAAATAATACACCGCATAATGAAACATAGCAAATACATCAGCAATGCAGGAATTTAATGGCCTGTACTTTGCCTTTTTAATTGACTAGGTTATGGGGTTTGCAAGTAGATGAAGATAGTGGGCTACAGTTCTCTGGGCTGCTGGTAATTTTACTAGGTGGGTTTTCTTTTTTTCCGTCCTTTAATCACTTTACTGTGGGCCTAATGTTGCATGGTAAGGCAGAGGTAATGCAGGTAACATCGCTACTAAAATGAACAAAGCCCCTGTGTAAAGGCTGTTGACTGCACATATCTGATGACTGCAGTGATCAGGGCCACTCAGTTGGCCAGAGAAGCAGGTGGAGGCAGGGAATGTGCCCAGGTCTGTGCAGGCTCCTGTGCAGGGTAGCAAACTGCAGCTCCAGTTTGGCTTCTGCACTGGGCACACATGACTGTGACGCCCCAGCGGGTGCTCTGGGCACACTTAGAATGGTGGTTTGAGTGGCCATGATCCTGCCTGGGGCAGGGGGTGCTCTGGGTGCGACCAGGGCACCCCAGTGGGACTTCTGAAAGCCACAGGCATCTCCTGCAGAACTCTCCCTCGCTTTCTCCCTCCAAGGTCTGCAGAAGCTGCATTTGGGCTCTCAGATTCAGACAGAGGCTTTGATCTTTGACTTTAAGAGTTAGGAAAATCTATCCCTGATACCGGTGGGAGAGAGGAAAATGATAGAACATGTACTTCGAGGAAGAAAAAGAAGATATATTCATAAGCAGTGCAGTAGAAAGGAGGAAAATAAATATCAGTGTACAAAATTCAGCCTAGAAATATGTACAAATACAAAAAGGATAAAGGCACACCTGCAGAGAGAACTCTTGACTCTGCACACTACCTCCTCTAACAATATTCTGACTCATAATTAGAAAGAATTTCCAAGAAGTTATTTTCTCATAAATCAAAGCTGTATGTACTGTGAAATTATATTGCTTATTACAGCTAAAACCACCTTACAATATTTTCATGAGAACTTGAGCAATATCAGTGAATAAATTCAGTTCTGAGCTGAGCAATGCTTTCTGTCAGATTCTTCATAAATAGACCTTTTCACAATTTCTAAGTAAAAGTCATCTCCAGATCAAGAAGTTTTGTTATCAAAAAAGAGAAATGCCAGAAAACAAAACAAAACATTACTGCGAGAATAAATCACAGAAACACAAGATTTTTGGACAATTTAATAACATTCTCTAATTTCACAATTTTCTCTTCCCTATGGAAAAGCAGATCTGGTTATACTCTAGCATGGTAACAGGTAATACAACTTCTTTTGCTGAAAGCAGAGTTTTGAGTGCTTAAAATGTGACATCTGCTGAAGCTAAACAAGTGGGTATCAGTCCTCTACACTGAAAAGGATGCCAACCCACCTATGGTTACATAATGGATTACTGTCTAAAAAGGCTAATGTGTGTTTAGAAGAAAGCCCTAACACATCCTTTCAACTTGGTTTTCTTCAGAGACTCTGCATGAAGCTACAACACAACACTGTCTCAGACATCGTGGTGTATTTTACTGAGCATGACTGAGAGGCAAGCACTGGTTTTTACAAGACATTTGAAGTCACAGCTTCATTTAAATCCCAAAGCACACAAGACTGTCAGGACCTGACATGACTGTTATTGCCAGACTGAGCCATTTATCTGCACGGGTTCCCTCCATTACCTCTGACAAATAGCAATAGGTAAGGATGTTATCTTTCTCCTTAGATTAATATTTGTAAATTGCAGACATATTTCAAAGAGCATGTTTTGATACTACTAGGAATTATATGTTTTGGGTAGTTAAGTATTGCTTTTGGTTTTCAGTGCCTCAGATTTGGTTTGGTAAATCCAAATGATCAGTAGATTTGCCTCAGTTTGGGCTTTCTGCACAGTCTATTATTTACTGAGAAACATGATATTACAGGTCAGTTTTCTTTATGGAATACAACTCTCAGATGTAGAGTGGTTACTCACCCCCTTCATTCCCTATCCATCAGTCAATACAGAGACTTAAGCAGGATCTAGGAATTCCTCCTCTGTATTTACTTCCTCTACCCAAAGAAGGGGACTCTTGCTTGTCTATAGACTCATATTTCCCATCCCATAAACACCTTGGTACAATGGCATTTACTCATGTGCAGCTTCTTTGGGAGTCTGTTTTGTTTCCTTACCAGACTTGTGCTTTGTCTCCTCTTTATGGATTCTCTGTATCTACCCAGGATGAACCCAGACACAGCTCCTACTTACATTCCATTTTTTGTGTGTCTGAATTGTGCTGTGCTAGATGCCAAATTTGTTGTTTGCTATAATTAAATTCACTCAAGTTCTGGGTTCTGCTTTGAAAGAAACCTCTGCATGGAGAGCAGAAGAAAGCATGAAAGAGGTTCTTCTCCCATTCTGATACTGGTGTAGCT
This sequence comes from Machaerirhynchus nigripectus, assembly GCA_013397975.1. Taxonomy (NCBI): domain Eukaryota; kingdom Metazoa; phylum Chordata; class Aves; order Passeriformes; family Dicruridae; genus Machaerirhynchus; species Machaerirhynchus nigripectus. Next base: position 306,378 of record VZRQ01004845.1, on the reverse strand, counting down.
TGGGAGGTTGGAAGTGCATCGGTGAGGTGACTGGCATGGAGTTGTGCAGACAGAGACAATAAATGGTTTGGGTGAGAGAATAAAGTGTTCTTAGTTAACTTGACAAAATTTAGGCCAAAATTGTATTTATTTCCCTTTTCTCTCTGTCATCTTCCATGACTCTCTTTGTCATCTTCCGTGTCAGCATGGAAGCCGGGCATTTGAACCAAAACAGTGATAAACTGATTTATGCACATTTAATTTGGGAACAGAAAGAGGACAACAGAATTTTCACGGCCTTCCTTCAAAACTCCCTCTCTTCTCTTTTAGTAATAGCAACACAAAACTGATTATTACAGTAAGCAGCAGTACTACTGGGTACTTTATCCAGGGTAATTTTGGCTTCTGCTGCTCCTTCCAGGAGATCCTTTCACTGGTAAGTAGCATTTGCTGCTAGATTAATTACAGCCAAGAGAAAGGGCAAGTGGTATGCAGGAACCTATACTCTAGCTGTGCAGTGATCCAAATGGATATAAGTGTATAGAACTTTCTGCTTTTCCAACACAGTAAATAACTGCTATTTCTATTTTTTTTTTTTGCATTAACTGGATTCTGAGTCAGATCCTTCCACTGAAAGAATGTTGTATACCTCCACAAAGGTCCATTTTATCCACATTCCTGAGCAGTCTGAGGGAAAAGCAAGACGAAATAACACTGGAAGACATTGGTACCAATCAAGACATATTTAAGGCATGTAAGGTAACTTAAAAAAAACTTCCTTACCGGACCAATTCTCCTGGTTGTGTAGTTAATGGGTAATCCTCCCACATACAGCATTCCTACAACATCCAGTATATCGGCCTTCTTGGGGCTCACAGTCCTGTTAGAAACACCATCTACTATGAGGTTTCCTTCTTGTTTCATTCGACTTACTTTTATCTAGAAAGACACAAAAATGCAATACAGTTACAGATAGTTTTCTGACAACCAAGCATTTCCAGATTGTAACTAGTCCTGCCATCCAAAATAGACAACAATGCATGAGAAAGTAGTAGGAGTGGTTACAGAAGTACTGTGGCAGCAACTATGGATAATATCTATGGAACAAAGCTCCTGAGCAAGGGTTTGTGCCAACATCTGACTGTGTGTTATTTGCATCTGGGTCAGCGGGCATCATGACAATTATTTACTAGAATTACTGAAAAGACTTGAGATTTCTTTAAAATGCTTCATTGTTATGTTAAACTGGCCTGGCATAGTGGTTTTGTTTTTTTTTCTGGAATCAGACAGAAATTTTAAGCATTGACAATAGATAAATACTTCAGAATAAATGCTGAATGTTATGGTGCTGGTTGCAAATCTTTATAGCAGCACATGTTCGCAGACAATATTGAGTTTATGATTCCACTAGCTTGGACATGCCTCAGATCATAGTTCATGCTAGAGTAAATATAATACCAACTATGTTCCGTTGGTATTACAGCTTCTGTTCAGACAAATGGACTGTGAATCACATGGAGGGAGTACAGTTGCTGAAGAGCTGAGGAATTCTAGGCCAATGTATTTCCAAAAGTTTGTATTTACATCTCTACGAATCAGTATAATAATGGTTCTGCACAAAAAAAGGGATAAATGCAAAATGCATCATGCATGTTAGCAGATTTCTAAACAGCACAGTAGATGGCTCACCAAAATAGCAAAGAGAGACAAACTGCATTTTTTGGCTTTTCTTTTAACTTCTGTTCCAGTGTGGCATCATACCCGTCGTGCAGTGGGACTGACTGAACACTGACAAAGGTGGCCCGAAGGTAAGGGCCTAAACTTGGTTTACAGGCAACTGTAAATTTGAGATGGATAATTACACCTTGGGCAGAAGGAAGGTCAGGTGAGTGAGACAGGAACTGGGAACAGACATTCTTACAGAGGACCTAAACAGCAGAACAGCAGCAGCACCAAGTGGCTTCTGTGGGCCTAATGGAAATGTTTGAACCTAAATCATTCTAAATTGAGAAAAGGTTGTCACTAAAAGGATTATTTTAAGGAGAAGCCCCTGCTTTCTCAGAAACAAAAACTGTGGCCTTTTCCTTAAAACATTGCCTTCCCTCCTCCCCCTTCTCAAAATATTTTTGTGCTTTTTGGGAACTGTGACTTTGCCTCCATTCTCCGCTATAGAAACAGGATGTACAAAAAGGGGCCCCCCTTTTGTGGAGTGTCAAGCTGTATGCCCAATGAGCACAATTTTCCATTAAGAAATACATGCTCCATTTAGTTCTCTTAGAATAAAGAGAAAATGGCTAAAGAAGCAAAAGCATCTCTTCTATATGTACAGAGGGAGTAGCAGAATGGGGCCTTGGTCTGCTGCCAGTGCTCCCAGGCATTATATGAAAGAGATAAATGATTACTACAACTTCATTTTTTCCCTTTATGAAATACCTTGAGCAGTTGCTATCAGCAAAAAGTTCATGACTAAAAATCTTGTGAAAATAAAATTCCTGGAGAACAGAGTGAGAATGAGGCAATTAAAGTGTAAGCGAAAATGCAATTAGATTTTTTTTCTCATTTGGGGATGAGATGTGGATGCTGAATTTCTAAATGTCTGTACAACATTCAATGGAACTTACAGTATATAAATTCAACACATAGTTACATGTATACTTTTCTTCTCTGTCTTTAATGGTGCCTTCCAGCATGTCAGCTAATGAATATACTGTGTGTCTGTTGTCCTTGGCCCAGTAAATAGTAAATTCCGTGGTTGTGATATTATTCCTTTTCTTAGCATCCAAATGCCACAGACGTTGCATATAATGCTCTCTCTCATAAAGTCACAGAAGGTGCTGCCACATACATCCATGAATATCATATTTATTCTCTACTGAATTAATAATCCAGGGAAGGTTCACTTACATGTTTACTTCTTTTTCTTCCCTTTGTTCTTAGCACTCTGACTTAGCAATGACATTATTAATGTAGAAACAACTGGTTTTAATGATGTATTCCATCATTGTGAGCTGATACTCACATGAGCCCTATTAAGCAGGAGGGAACATTTTCTGCAGTTCTTTACTATACATGGGTCATATTTTAAATATGTTCAGAAATATGTGTTTCCTGAAGGATAAATTTCTGTGTACCAGTGCATCTGACACAAATTTTGCTAGATAATTTTTTTTCCCCTAGAAAATCCTAGTTGTTAAGTTTGGCTTGTATGGACTACATTTTGCAAATATCTTAAGGCAAAACAAAGCTGACTCTTACTGTTAGAAAGAATAATTTAGAATTAGAAACTATTATACCTGGTGCCACTGGCCATCATTTATTTTACTGGAAATCAGTGTGCTGGTGTTTCCACTCCCCAGATCATAACTGAAGTAAGGCAGACCATTCTTTATCTGAACTGTAGCAAAATCAGCGTGGTTGATGCGGGCCATGTAAAACAGCAAGCCAGAATCAGCTGTTGTTCGGACTTCAAATTCAATTGTAAGCCTAGAAATCAAACAAACAGGAAATAGTAAAAAAGGAAAAGATATTTGGAGTCAGGCACTAGACAAATTCATCTGCTTTGCTAAAAAAAATTTATACAGCTAGTGGCCAATTTTACTTGTCCATTAGAGTTCAAGAAAAATAATTCAGTTGTATGAAAATTACATTTCACACATATCTGATCCCTGACATGTGAGCATTCTTTAATTCCTTTACTGTGGAGAGACAAAACTACAATCTTGGCATAGAATTTCAAGATATAATTCTCAGCTGCAGCTGTAGCAGCTAGAAAATCCCAGCACTTGTAAAATTCCAGCAGCATTATCCATCATCCACACACATAATGCTCACAAAAAGGAGAGAGCTGTAGTGACAGCTGGCAAATGTTGAGTTTCTAATGAGTTGTATTGCCTGAAGACAGGTTGCAAAACTTTTAACGATGCGGAGAGAAGAGTTTACAATTAGGATATAAAACACTTATTCTGATCTCTCCCAAGAGAAAATGAGGCTGTGTCTGAGCAAACCTGCTGACCCCTTGGACAGATTGGTAATGTTGAGAACCTCCTCTACAGCACAGAATCTGGGAAGAAATTATTTAGATTCTCTAATGCTAAGGTTGTACTGGCAACACATCACTAACCTTGCTCAAGCTGAGCTGCAAAGTCAGTACCTGAAAGCAGCTGATAATATAAATGTGAAAAGTCATTGCATGAAAATGATCAGTCCAGGATCATTCCTAGTTTTCTAAAATTAGCATATGCCATATAACATCTTTATAGGGATAAATCAGTGTGAGGCTAATGGATTTGGAAACTGTAAGCAGCAAAATTGCTTAGTGGTGTGACACGGCACATTTGTTAATGACCATGTGCCTTCAGAGGAAAAATGAACAACTAACAAGTTCTAGCTTCACAAATCCATTGAAAAAAGCTGCATTTTGATAAACAGTTCATGGAATTCCTTTGCATGTCAACATCTATATGTATATATTGTTATGCTTTAGGGTAGCAATGTCATTTTTTCTGTTTACTGTGCAAGATTCATCTTAACTATTGGTAGAAAGGGGAAAGAAGTTTTGCTTATTAAAAGAAATTATCAAGCTACTGAATAAAGAAACTTTCTTCTGAAAAAGCAGTCTATGAAGTCAGTTGCACAACCTGGTTCCATTATTCTGTTCGGTTTTTAGTAAATCAGTCTGGGATCTGAGTGTGCCCAAATCTTTACAAACAAAGAGGTAAATTGTTTTTGTGAGAGCTACTTAGGCGGGCATTTAATTTCCTTGATTTCATGCTTTAATACTTCTTTAGGTTTGCTTAATGGAATTAATTAGTCATGGGATGTGATCTTTTTCAGATTATGTCCATAATTTTGGGAGATGGCTTTGAGGGAATTAGGAGGGGCGTTTTATTTTGACATTACTCCATCAAAACTCATTGCTGAAACAAACAACATACCTGTTTTTCACTTTGGTGTCATCAAATGCAACTGCAATGTGGCTGTTCCTTGAAAGGCCAAACTGCTTGCCACCTTCTAAAATGGATGGTTCTGTGTCAGCAGCACAGGAATCCTGCAAAGTATACAGCAATCACACAAACTTCATATTTGGTATCTGTCTCAGCTGTGCACATGCTGGGAGTCTTCCAGCTGTTCAGGACCGAGAATATTGTACCTACTCTAGAGACTGGCCCTGCAATTTTCCAGTGTGCTGATGTCTCATCACACCAGCTAAAGCTATAAACCAGTATGACAGGAACTTGGTGTAAAAGCAGAGCTCATTAAGCTGGCTGTAAAAGCAAATAAAAGTAATATATGAACATTGTTGCTTTCATGCTTTCACCAGTGGACATTTACAAGGGTCTTAAGTGATTTCCAGGCAGCTCAGTGTACTCTTAGCTCACATAACTGAGTTTTACACAGTAGGATGCCCTCTTACAGAAATGAAGCAAGATTTAAGTTTTAAAGGGATGCTTTGTTGTCAACTTGAAATCTAGTCACCTTAAAAATAATGAGTTAAAAGTAGTTTCAAATCCTGCAGCTGTCAATGAGTCCTTAATTTTACTTCTTTATATTGCTTTACAACTGTATTCTTTGCCTAATGTGATATTGTTTCCCCCGGTGCTGTTGAAAGGCCCCCACAAACGATCAGGGAATCCGAATAACTGATGGATAGATATAACAACTGTTTAACTCCCCCAGCTGTCTAACCTAGAGACACGTTACCCAGGTTGTAAGGAAAGAAACCCCTCCCTGTCGTTCCACTTCTATTAATCTGGAAGTGGTGGAACAATGCAACGTAAAATATCTTCCGTCCACTATAATTTTCTCCTTTTAATTTCACCAGGTCTTTTAATCTCTGGTCCTAAAGCTCTTGTATAAGGGTGCCTGGGGCAATGCGAGACCATGGTAATTATCAGCTTCTACTCATGTCTGGCTTTTGCCTCCCACTGAGAGTATTGTGAAGAAACTACTCAAAGGATCTAACTCAACACAATATCAGACAATACCGCTGGGAAAGAAACAAACTTTGATAGCTGCAAGCTCTGTTTTTAAGCACTGTGGCTGCTATCATTTTGGATTGGTGACAGTCTCTTATTTGAGCCCTGACTCAGCAGGGACCTGCAAAGCACAAGGTGCGGTGCCTTGCTGACAGAGTTCTTTCTCTGAAACGTTTTGAAAATGTTGTGAGTGACTTAAGCACTGAGATTGCAACTACAAAGAGGAAATTTCTTTCCCTCTCTCACTCAGCTTTTCAGTAATGTTATACTTTTTGCTTTCACACGTCACAAAAATCTTCATAACAGTATAGAGCACTTCTAATATGTAGTTTTACATAATGAATACTCTGGTTTGAATATGACAGACTAGAACACCATGCATTATGACAAGAACAATTGATACATCAATATGCAATGGAGGGAAAAAACAGGGAAAATTCACCAGGACCAAGCAAGGTTATGAATGTATGATACCGCTCATCAAAAAGTGATCATCAAAAAGGAAAAAAAAGTACTCCTATAATGCAGGGTAAAATTTTGAATTATTTTAAGCTTTACAGGCTTATCTAGAAATCTACCAACTAAGTTAATGAAAATACTATGTCATTAACTTAGCTGGTAGATTAATTAAGAATCTGGTAGATTAATTATTAAGAGGATACCTTCAATTACATTTGAGCTTGCTAAAATTTGAAGATGGGGAATAACAACTGGTACTGGAAAGACTTGGAAGATACACACACACATCTTTCTCTGGCACACTTTTACATTTTACATGGTAAAAGGATATATTCTGACAGTAAATTTAATCCTAGGCTGGTATATGTTAGTAAAGGGTCTGACCCTGACAGAAGCTGCTCCCTAGCATCAGTAAACACTGCAGTTTTTCTTCATTCCAGCAGGATGACTGTAAGAAAGAGCAAGGAGTGTGGGAGAGAGTCCAACACACCATTGTGGTTGGAATCATAGCATACACTGATTATTTACTAATAACTACTTGTAATAGTAAGCATTCATTAGGCTGATGTGGAAAGGTCAGCAAAAGAAAAAAAATCATTAGGGCATGTTTAAAAAACTTCCATATTTTATTCACAAGCCTGTGTTTGCTTTTGTTTTATCTAAGGACAGCCAGCTTTACAGCTTTCACAAGACTGTGTACTAAGCATGGACCATCAACCTGTGTATAAAATATCTCAGCTTTGTTTTTTGATTAATGGCCTTAATGTGTCCTGGCTGCTTAATAATCCTCTGTATTACATGAGAGCCTGAACTCTCCAGCTGCACTTTACTTCGGTCTTGTACGATGTCAGGGACTTGACAGGTAGGTCAAGAAGCTTGGTGTGTAGGGCAGTGAAAATGAAGAACAGAAAAGGCCACTGGTGGACTGTCACACATTCTCCATATTCTCATTTGCTGTATTAGTAATTACAAAGAAAGCAATTAGTGCACTGAAGCAGGCCCCACAGTTCACTGAGTAGTGTTAATAACACAATGCAGAAAGGCATGGATCAAAAGTGGGAGGTACCGTCAGGGAGTCAAAGGCAGAAGTGATGCAGGCACTCCTCGCTTCAGCGGCAAGCGAACCCTGAGAAGCAGGGAATAACGTGAGGCAGAAGCAGCAGCTACCCAGTGTTGAGGAACGCTCTGGCATTCGCAGCAAGCAGCAGCAGACTGGTGGCTGGTGTGTTTCCCAACTGTCCTACCTAAGGATCTTGTCTTGCTTTTAGTACAGGGTAGGTTTTTATCTCATTTGGGATTCAACTGCCCTCCTCTTTTACATGCAGATGGATGCATGTAGGTAAAAAAGGTCCTAAAAGGACTTAAATAGACCATACACTTTATTTAAACCTCCTATATGAAAATACTTTTTTCTGCTGTACATTTTCCTTCTACACTGAGATTCTGCATAATTTACTGTCGTATGAGTGCCATCTCATATGAGTGCTACCTTATTACCAGACTGTAGTTACTTTGTTGCAACAGTCCCCTGAAAAATACTTTGAAGAACTCACTAATATGAATGGAACAGCTATCCAAAAACTTGCCTTATTCAAAATAGTCTCAAGTCTTCAGCATACTAAAACGGTTTCATTATCTCCAAGAGAGAAGTGGAGTAATGGTGTTTTATTTAGATTTTTATTTTGAATTCCTGTTTTAAATTATCACTGCTTTAGATATGTGATATACACAACTCACCTAGTTACAATGGGACTAGTTTCTGATATTAATGAGTAGCTCTATTCCTCTCAATTTTTCCATTTTAAAGGTTAGTGTTTATAGTCTTAGAAAGCGTGCACTTGCTCTTTCAAGCTCTTCTGTGGTTTGGCTTTTTGTTTTGCTTATAAGGCTTGATCAAGGGATACTATGACTCCATTCCTTCACAACAATGAGCATTAAACTGGATAATCCTTTTTACCTTGTTGTTGCCTGGTTCTTTATCTTTATGTAGTAGTCTTAATGTACTGCAAATTTGCTCTAAACTCCAAAATGGAAAAGCTGCATTGGAGCCTTGGTGCTACAAGCACTCCACCTTGTGGGAACGAACCACAACCGCTGCCCTAGAGCAGTGAGAGGCGGTGTTTGCAACTGTGGGCTCGGGATACCGTAATAACTGAGACGGAGCTTGCCTGTCTTGAACCCAAGGCTCCCATTTCCAGGCATGTGATGTGGGGATTTCAGCAGTGCCTGACAAGTCCTTCTAGATGAAGCTGTGCCATATATACCTGGCCAACCAAGGTGGTCATGTATCTCAAATAGAATTTTGGTTCTTAACTTCTCGAAAAAATTGAAGTGTAAATTCCAATAACGCAAATAGGCTCCTAACTGGGGAATGTGCAGTCTTTTCACACCATTTTGAAACCTCACTCATACTGAACTATAGCCTGCATAAATCTGCTGGTTGTATTCAGGTCTAACAAAATACAAATAATTTTCCCCTCAAAAACACCTTCTAGTGTATATATTATTGATTTTAATATTCAGATGTATAAACATATTTTGTGAACATATAAACATGTTTTGTGAACAGTAAAATGTTGCATCAATCTATAAAACCAGTACAGTTGTGAGAGAAGAAGTTTCGTCCTTAGATTTTGTTGTATAAGACTGCTTGCCACTATGTAGCTGTTTATGTCTGGTAACAACAGTTGAGCTCAATTTAGCAGTGACTGGGGTTTCATTCTGTAATTCTCCTGACTAAAGTTATAAAATAGCAGTAGAGGAATTGCCATATCAAATGGGCCTCCTGGTTTATCTTTTTCTTCATCCTGTCACTGACAAGGCTGTTACCACGTGCATCAGAGAACAGCAGAAGAAATATCATAATGAAATGGATTTCCCATGGGAAAATTTCCCTTCCAAACCCAAGCAGATATTGCTTGGCTTACAGCCTGAAGTGTAAGGGTTTACAGTGAAGCATGCAAACCAAAGAGAATTCTAAACCTATATCATTCTTTAAATTACTGTTGTGATAATCAAAGTAAATTATATATACCAGTTTTCCATTATCTACAGCTTTTACTGACCTGCAACAAGGTGTTCCATTTACACTATCATGCTGAACTGTTACTATTTTTGTAGCAAAGTGCTTCATTATTCTTGATGAATAGCTTTTCAATTTTGCCTGGAAAAAGAAACTTTTCAAATTCTACCTGACTGATTTATACTTACAAGTGCTGATGATAGAGATGGTGTTGGAGGAGGAGAAGCAGGAGGGATTCTTGGCCCTTCTTTCTCCCCATTAGTGTCTGGTTCAGGTTGGACCAGAACTGTTGCACGAGTTGGTTTATCTTCATCCTCAGGTGGCCTAACTTCTGGTTCTAGTGTGGGACATCGGCCAATATCTGCATTTTCAAAGGACACGGGTTGAGCAAAGTCCATAGGGCTGAGAACACACAAAAAGAGAGATGTCTGTTGTAAGTTTTTCTGCCTTTTTACCACCCATTTATAAACAACAGCTACATGCTGCAGTGTAATTTCACTTCACAGGACACAAAAGTCAGCAGTCATCCCATCCTGTACAGGTAGGTACAGGTAGAGAGGCGGGACACTTAAATTAGAGGCAAGAGTGACCACTGGCTTTCCTTCCTCCAGTCAGTGCAGAGAGACAGGCATGCTCTTTGGCAAATTTTACAGGCCTACGTAGTTTCAGTGGTATTGCAGAGAAGTCCTTTACTCTGATGTGGAGTGATAAAATCCTAATTTAGGTGCTTCAGATACATGAAAGAAAGATTTAGATGGAAAATTTCTATAGAGGCTTTATTTTATTCATCGTTGCCTTTCCTTTTACTCAGAAGTTCCTTCCAGATTACTGCACTTTCCACAAAGTAAATTGATTCCCATGGTGGTTCTCAGAATTTTGACTTCTCTTGGAAGTCAGCCTTACCTAAAATAAACTATTATAGTACACCATAAATACATATCACTGGTGCACATCTTACTTCAGCGTTACTGTTGAATTTCTCTGATTTCATGGATAAACAGACAGTGCTGGCTTGTCTGTAAAACAACTCATTAATTGCATAGCCTATGGAGCATATACTGTAGACAAAAAAAAGGAATGGCATATAAAGAAAACAGATAATATTCTAGGTTTGCTGCTAATATGACTCATTGCAACAATGAACTTTCTTCTGGCAACTGAGGTAGTTAACCAGATCTCATTAACTGGATGTTGGTTAGCATCATTGAGACTTACGTGGCATTAATGACAAGATTCCATATACAGCCCTCAAACGGTGGTATGTTTCTGATGGGTGCAGTCTGAAACTGAGAAGAAGTACCTCCCACAAAAAGCTTTCTAACAGAGATGCGAGAATCTGATGGCAACCTCTGAGTCTGGACTTTGTCTTCATCGACTTGAACACTGAACATCCTGTGGAAAAGATTTGAAAGCAGAGAAACATATGTTTTATTCTGGTTATTTCTTGTACTGAATTCACCCCTTTGCAGGTCCCATTTACTCCTACACCAGCTGTACCAATGAGCAGCTCAAATTACGTAATTGGTGGCTCACTAAATGCATATTAACCACTAGACGGGTTTCAGCTGCTCCTGTGCTCCCTTGGCTGTTGTTTGACAAAGCCTGGCAAAACTGTGCTGTGGTGATAATGTCGGACTGTGGCTGCAAAGGAGGAAGTAGTTTGTGGTGTGGCAATGCTGACACAGCAAGGGCTGAGCTGGTTGCACTGTGATGGTAGATGCAATCATCTAGAGCTCAGCAGGATGGGAACAGCACGGGGTCACATTTTGTTTGGACTCCCTATTTACCTATTATCTTCTTGCTGGGGCACGACCACTGCTACAGACTGCTCTGACTGCAGGATCAATGGCAGACATATGGTATGCTTTTTAAAGATCTGGTAGCTTTTTCTGGGGGAGGTGTCAGAGTAGGAAAATCACTGATTGTTCACCGTGTACTGATACAGGTGCTATAATTCATTCCCATGTGTATTTCACATGGCACAAGCAAAAGACTAAGCAGTCCCATGGTTACTGTTAAGTCTGAAGAGAGGAAAGTAGGAGCCTCTGCAGCACCACTGGCTGACTAATAATCAGTTTCTGGCAAATAAACTCCCTTTTGTCAACTGCAAATATATTGAACTCCAATATTCTTTCTTAACTATAATTACAAATGCTAGCAACCAAATATTAAAAATGTTTATTGAAAAAAGGTCTGTTTTCAAATACAAAATGCTTGGCTTTGTTATTTACACACATCCTAGGCAGAACTGGATAGGGACATAAGCACCTGAACTATGTAAGTTCTGTACTACGTGCAAATTGTCCAGTTTCCTCATAGGTTTGGATGCATTAATTTGGTCTGGAAAGCTGCAGAGTAAGAAACATGATTAATTTTTCAAAGGGTTAGAGAAAGCAGTTATTAAAGGACTTATCTTTGAGGACATTCCTCTATAGGATGTATGAGGGATTATATCTCCTAGACCCTTCAGCAGTGGAAACAGAAGGAGAGAGATTTCTCTGGAGGCAGTTCAGAGCAAAAGGCTAATTTAGGCTCCTTGAAGTGTCCCAGAGAGGACACCTCCCTTCTCTGCCTTGAGAGGTAGTGTAGGGAAGTCAGATAGCCAAGACTCAAGTTATCCTTTGTGCTGATGCATCTTGGCCATGGCTAATCATGGTAAACATTTTGGGTCCAAGCAGAACCATGCAATGATGTACATTAATCTACAACAATATTGTATTTCATAATTATATGGACAATTATCTCTCTGCAGAGTTTTCACAGGGTGTTTCTCACTTTAAAAAAATAAAGCTTGAGATCATGATGAGCAAAGGAAGGGTTAATCTTAATTTATGTCTTTTCACATCCATTTCAGGTTACAGAAACTTCAGAGTTCAGATAATTTGTTTTGTAACAAAGCTACTTTGAAAACACTGAGGTCTCGTCTGAACAAGCATCATCACTGGATGGCACTGTATAGCATTTTTGCCTTGATGTACTCTCACATGTACCCTCATAAGGTCAAGCTACTGTACTTGCTACAGCACTGCATAAAATAATTTACTTTGTTGTTTAGAGCTTTTTATTATCACCTGCATATTTGTGTTCTGTCACAGTGACACAAAATGTATCACAAAATGCAGTCATCCATTTCCAAAATAACTTTTTCTCCCAAAGCATTTACCGTTTGACTTTGATCTAGTCACTAAAGTAGAGGAGACTTATTGAATGGAGGCATTATTTACAAGAGTTTTTTAAACAATACAATAGAAATTCAGTCAGAAAATTATACGGAAAGGAAAGAAAACTACAGAGAGGACAGAAGGGCACCGCCGGAATAGACAGGAATGGTTGGTCAAGAAGGCTGCAGTGTTATGGGGGTAAGAGGGTGAAGTGGATAAGTGCCTTTTGTAATGTGCTGGATGTCACATCTTCTTCCTGACTTCTTTTAACAACACAGAACATTGTGCATAGTGCACTAATCCAACAAATATCTGTACTGGATGTATACGAGTCACTTGTTCAAATGTCCATAATAAACCCTGCTTGCAACAAGGGCTATTCCAAGGCCATAAATAATAAACCCTGCCTGAGTCCTACACACTACAGTAGTGCTGTTTCTAGTCACTGTCTGAATGGTGAAATTAATAAGAAATTTTTACAGTGTCTGAGAAAGGACAAAGGAATTCAAATGAAATTCAGTGTAAAACAAAATGGTCTGAAAAGGTGGCTTTTCCAATAAGAAAAGTGGGACTGTGTGTTTTCACTGTTTTACCATACTTAGCTGGGCACCACTGCATCCAAGCACACAGCATCTCAAAAAGGCTACAGGCTCCTGTGCTGTTGCAGTTTGTACCCTGTGAAAATGGTCTTTTCTACATGTCCTGAAAAGGAGATTTACTGCACCGCAGCAGAATTCCTCACCCACAGATTCTTTAATAAAATATATTTGCCAAGAATCAGAAGGTTAAAGATGCCAGTTCAGACAAATGCAGATCTCTGGAGAAACTGGCTGGTAGCCTAGAAAAGCATGTAAACCAGCTCTTCAGAACAATAACGACTATCAGAATTCTTATTTCTAAGAATTTTTGGATAGTGATGGAATTAAACTAATTTTTTTTTTTGTCTCAGCAGAAGCATTTACACGGATTGCCAAAGCCATCAATACATTTGCTTTGTTGAACTAGCTGTGCCATGTGGTCTGTGGCACCTGTAGGTATTTGTTACCCGCTAGCTCGTTCTATCCGGATGGAATGTGCTCTGCCGTCGTGAAACTCGCCAGCCTCTGGTCTGATGGTGATTCTGTGCGGATCCCGGATCCCAGTGGAGATGTGCACTTCCAGCCGACCTCTGTTCAGGAACACGGCGTAGTAGGCCTGCAAAGTATATGTTGGAGTGAAAAGGTAAGTTATGTTTGGAAAGCAATTATTTCACTTAGTTTTATGTTAGTGTGTGTGTTTTATTGTCTTACACTGGCTTTTAATTTGCTCACCATAGACAGGACACGGCTGTTTCAGTTCTGCTGCTGCTGCTATACTCAGACTCTGGCATTTTTATAATGAGGGAGGGGTAAAACGAGGTCATGCTGGAAACAGCAACAAAAGATTTATCTCTCTACCTATTTTCAGGCAAGGATGGAGACTTCTTATCTACAATTCTTCTGATTTTTGTTGACACTGCTCTTAAACTCATCAAGCCCTGAAGCGCATTGATCTCAGCTTGAGTTCTGTGTTTGGAGGGCTGGCAAATCATGCCAGTAGTTACTCCAGCACCAGTATCACACTGTGGCAGATTTCAGGATCGAAACTCCAGTTACTATAGCAATAAGTGGTCATGTTCACTTCTGTGACCTGCAGAGCTAGGAAATGATAAGGGAGCCCCTACCCTGAAGTTAATGTCATCCAGGTGAGCCATTACAATGTGTTGTCCCTGGAGTGCATTACTCCAGGTCACTGAGAGCTCCCTTCCAAAATAGGCAGAAAGGAGAATAATGAAATATCATTTCCCAGAAGTCCCGAACAAAGAATTCATCAACACATTCTGTTTATTGCTGTTGTAGTGTGTTTGTCTGTCAGGATTTTAATCAAGATTAATCAAGACCTGAATAATTTCTAACAATTTCTAGCAATCACACTTTTAACAGTCACTCAGACACTGTGGACTTAGATCGTAAATTCGTATTTTATGAGAGAGAAGGAGAGGCTGGAGCACTCAGGTCTTAAATTCCACATCAGTGATCCCAAACCAGGGGCTTATCTTACACTGTGTTCACCAGCTTTTTTTTTTTTTTTCTTTTGGTCTCAGGGAAATCAGAATGATCCTCATTTATGTCTCTATTAACAGGAATGCGAGAGTTTCCAAGCATTAACAAGTAGTCTTCAGAATGAGTGAAGAACAGTATGATTTAATATTTAGGTTTGGTTAAAAAACCCAACACGGAATATAATAAAAAACCAAATCTGCTGCTTAGCAACAAGCAATGGATACCTGACTGTAAATCTGTAAGAGAAACAATTTTCCCAAGGCAAAAAACCAATTCTGAACTTCTGTTAGATTCTACATTAGATAAAGGATAACATTAGAAATAATTTATTCCCAATAACTGAATTTTAACTTAAGCATAAACATTTGACAGTGTCTTGAAACAAACCATAGCAGTTCAATAGAATTGTGGGGATTTTTTATGTTTTGCCAGGTTCCTCATACCTGCCCTGCCTGTCTGCGCTTTCTCCTCAGAGGGGCAGCTTTCCTTGCAGAGTGCCTGCGCTTTCTCCTGGGGGGGACAATTGTGCCACTTGTGCCAAACAAGATGATCCCAGACTCATTCCTGGTGCTGAAGGAGAGATTGATTTCTGTGCCCACATCAAAGAAGACAGGCTGCAGTTCCACAAAACCTGGCTTGGAGAAGCTAACTGTATGAATGTTCTGTAGGAAGGAGAGAACAGGAAAGTGCATTAGTAGAATTAAGAGCAAGCGTATGAATGCACAGGAAGATTTCTTAACTAAAATAATAAACTATGTAAATATAACTAGCATGAAAAGATGGAAAGTAATAATAAACACTTAGCAATTTACTCCTCAGAGTGTACTGCAAACACTAATTTACCTGCTTATATCTGGCATCATTAGTGCATTTGTGGAATCCTGTATTATAGGAAAGCAAAGTTCCAGTTTTATGTTGATAAATCCTCTTGGATTAAAAATAACTGCTTAAGGTTGTTTTTATCTTATATATGTGTTTTCCATTGAGTCAATACAGTTGGAGTTTGCTTTTAAATCTATACAATAGGTAATAACAACCAATATGAACATAAACTAGCTTCTATTATTTGTCAGATGTGCTGAGAAAATACTTCTCATTAATCAGTCACTGTTGCTTCACTGAGCACCACTGCTTTCTTGGTTACTCAGACTCGTAAAAGAAGCACTTGTTGCACATGGTTCAACTCTTTGGATGTTGGTAGCCATTAGCACAATTTAAAGAGCAGAATATGTAATCAAATAATAAATCAGTGCATACTCCCAAAGATTTTCTGTCATCACTGCCAACTCATGTATTCTTCCATATGTGTAAGACCAATCTATAGAAACAGTCACTTTTTCTAAAGTAGTTCATAATTTTTTCAGTACAGTAGAAGTGCTTTCAGGTCTAGACATAAAAAGATTATGCCAGATAAAATCATTGCTGGTGGTGCTCACCTTTCTCTGAAATCTGAGGACATTTAAATAACTGAACACATATCCAGTCTTTATCCTTTACTTTTGCTTCACTTCTTTTTAATTTTCCTACATGTCTTGTTTTGTACAATTAGAATATTTTATTTATTTCCCCAACAAAAGGGTTAATCCAATTAGATGTCATACTCTGAAACTTCAAGTGTTACAAAATAATGTGAAACACAAAGTACTTTCTAAGATTCACAGTGACAGAAGAAAATGAACACAACTATCTTCCTTTCCAGTTCCAGAACAAATCAAAACAAATATGAACCTCTCTATCAAATTTTTGCTGATGCCAAATCTTTAAGATTTAAAAGCATTTGAACAATCTGCTTGTTTACAGTTTAGCTTTACCACAAACTTGAAATCTTAATATACATATCTTGTAACAAATCTAGACTAATAACCTCAGAGTCCTACTGTTGTGTACTTTTTGCTCTGATGAAGGCCACAGGTACAGTGCATAAACACAGAAAAATAGGGCCCTTGTCTTTATTTTGGCCTGGCCAAGTTCCAATTACTGTTCAAAGTAAATTTTTAATGTTTTGTAGAAAAAAGATATTTGGAGATCATCAGGTTAACAACAAATCATTTGGATTTACTGTAGTGGTATCTGATATGAATCTAGATCTTCCATCTCCTAGCAAAACTGTCTTACATAGTAGAGATTTCCAGGGAAGAAATACAAAGTATTTATTGGGACACAAATATCAGTGGAAGTATTTTTATATAAAAAGACTTTTCCATGGAAAGTTACTACATTCTCCCCCAAATTTCAGAGCAGATTCCTTGAATTCTATATACACGGAAAGCCTGTTAATCGTAAGCTGCAGCAATTGAAAATAAATACATTTAAAGCAAAAATAACAACACTAATTTTGCACATTCTTAGAGATCAGTGAGAAATGTGCCTTTCAGCTCAGTGGTAGCTCATGACAGTAAGTATTCATACCTGAGGTTTTATGTAGTGAATGACTTTATAATAACAATTTAAAAGAAATTAAATCCTGGGGTTTTATGTGCATAATTTTTTTTCAGTTTTTGCAATGTTGTCAGTGCCTATCCTCATTAATGTTAGTAATTCCCATTTTAGTCAGCTGAAACAAAGCTAAATCACTGCTAAGCCGTTCAGAAAATCCTACTCTTTAGGGATAGAGATATCACAAGCGGCTAGGGATACTCTCCAAGAAGTCAGGATCTGAAAAGCTGGTCTACTTGCTGATCAGACTTGCTCATCTTTCTTTCTCTTAAATGTAACTGGATTTTAAAATTAGATTCTTATCTAAGCGATATACCATATACAATTAATCTACTATGTCATAAAATCAGAAACCAGGAAATACTTACACACATTAAGGCCAAATTACATGGAAATCAGACTAACCTCTAGTGTGCATCCTTTGGTTAGACCAACGAAGTCAGGACTGCTCAGTATGTTATAAGGTGTCCTTGAAATTTCAATGTCCTTGAGGCAACCTGTGTATTTCTCTAAGTTCACTTCAGGCCTAAAAAACATTTAGAAGTACAACGTGTTTTCAAAAGTAGAGTTTAGGGAGAACAGTCAGCCAGACACACATACGTACACTCTCAGATGCACAGATGCTTGATTTTTATTTTAACTACACACATACACTCTAATCCATGTTGCCTTCTACCATCTATCAGCACACATTGCACTCTGCCCTGCATCACTCAAAGGTGTTACAGGAGGTTCATCTCATCTCCAATTGACAACAGACCCCCTCTCAATTTTTTCTTTCTTTTCATGAAGGGTTTTTGGTTGGTTGTTTGGTTTTTTGTGCTTTTCCTTTGGTAAAGGAGTGCTACCACCTTTGGTGCTAAAACGCAGTGAGCTATGGAATAAGGAAGTTGTTGTTCCTTAGGCAAAGCAGAAAGATGAGGAAATCATCACTGTAAGGAGAGACCTCAACTGGAAGACATTTTTCATTCCTCTTTTTGCACGCTAGATCCAATGAAAGAAGAACTTTAGCAGCATACAAACATTTTGAATAAAGATTTTACCAATATGCTTCAGGAATGCAGTCAGGTGGACCGACCTTTATTTTATATTTCCAGTATCTTATGAAAACTGCTGCACATTTTCTTAGGACACAGCAATACATCTGACTTCTTCAGGCAGTTAAACAAAACAAAGTACTTGTGTTTGTTAAAGAACGTAACTATCCATCCAAGACAGGAAAACATTGGAACGAAGTCCAAGTACCACGTTTGACTCATCAGCTGGCTGATGAGAGGAAATGAGAAACCCCTTGAAAGTAACACCAAAGCTGTCATGTTTGATTGCAAAAGCATGATTTGCCAGGTCTGGGAACACCAGAGTGAGACCATAACTGCTGGTAACACCTGAACCAGGCTTGCCAGAAGAAAAGCCTTATAAAGTCACTTCAGAAAAAAACCTGTCATTCATATCATGGAGAGTAAATCCAAATAGGAAAAAAAAAGTACTACTTATTTCACTAAAAATATTACCCATGAGTGTTTACTAGAATATCTGAATAGTACGAACAGCTCAGAGAGAGAAAGATTAATTTGGGAAATAAAGAAGGAGTTAAAACCGGTGTGGGATGGGCAAGGGGGGAAGCAACAAACACTTCAGTTCCCAGGAAGGAAAGAAAAAATTTTAAAGAATATTAATTACAAAATTAGACCATTTTGCACAGATACTAATCAGCTGCATGTTTTGGCACTGAAAGCCATTCTTCGCATTATTAGCCAACCTAGCGAGCGTGATGTATTCTCTGGCAGATTAGTACCCTCTGCGTAAGTTAAAGCAAGCATCTGGTTACTAAAATGTTCCATATGCTGCTTTATTTACAGTCAAGTAGCTATGGTCACCTTTCATTTTTCATTTTTTTTCCTAGCTCTTCTCCAGTTCCTTTATGGACTTATCTTCCCAGCAGAAGAACAGTTTTGCTGTTATCATTGTCACTGGCGCCTACAGTCTCCTGTCTTTGCCACCCAGAAACCATTCTTGCTATTACCCTCTCCTGCCTTGTCCAGTGACAGACTGTCCTCATCCTGTCCTGCTACAAACATTCGCTGTTATAATTCCCAACCCATAGCACAGAATCACGGAATGGGTAAGCTTGGAAGGGACCACTGTGGGTCATCTGGCTCAACCTCTTTGCAAACATTGAACACTTGCTTGATGTTTTCTTAAGACTTCTTTTTTCCCTTTTTCCCTTCCAAAATATACCAAACAAGGTCCAAGTTCACTAAGATCTTGCATAATTCTTGGTTTGTTTTTCGGATTTTTTTTTGTTAATGTTTTTTTGCCAAGATAGGCCAGTTTTAGGGGAAAACAAGCAGCAATTTCTGGAGCTTGGGAGGAAGTAATCTTTCTGAGGATCAGGGCAGAGGGGCAGGGGTGAAGTTGTAGTTTTCCAATTCAAGCCAGGAATTAGGCTGCAAAACACAGTGAAGTTCAGTTCATATCTGAGCATACCAAAGCCAAAGCAATGGATACAAATAGTTGCAAACTGAAAATGCAGTCAGAAATAGGAGACCTCCCCTTTCTCCCCCTCACCCTCCTGTTCTTAAAATGAGAAATGGCAAATTTCACAAAAATCTCCACCTTGCTTTCATGCTCTCCTCAGTAACTACTTCACTGCCTCTTAGCACGGCGCTCCCCACCTCACATGGGACTACACTGCTCCTACAGCCCGGAGGTCGGAGCCAAAGTCAGCAACACAGCCGGCTGGAGCTTCGCTTCCGAGGCATTCATAAGCAACACACAGCTGAAGTGAGCAGCTGCGTGAGGAGAACAAAAGTTGCTTGTGTAGGTGTGTGCACAGCATGGAACGTGACCGTGGCGAGCACTTGGGAGCAGCTTTGCTGGCTGTGGCAGGAGCAGCTCTAAGAGCTAAGAGCCTTAGCGTAGCAGCTGCTCTAAACACTGCCCGCACTCTGCTGCTGCCGCTGCCGCTGCTGCTGCCGCTGCTGCTGCTGCTGCTGCTGCTGCTGCGGGGCCGCCCGTGCTTTCAAGCTGCACTTTAACTAGACACATGCAAGTCATGCAAATAATCTGATCGTTTTTACCTTGCTTTCATACTGGGGTGAGAAAGAAAGACCAAAAAAGAAAAGAACAAAACGGCATTAATTGTAGCAAATGGTACTTCTCGTATTGTCGTTCCGTGATACTTAGTAGCAAGGTTCAACCATTTTACACTGAAGTGCATGTACATCATTTACAAACAACATATAATAACAGATGAGATTCTATGTACACTATTGGGCTATAACAATTAACAGGTTTACTCTGCAAACAATGTAATTCATCAGAGGGATTTTATAACTTGATACTATACTTGGTCATGAGCAAAAGCAAACCATGTAAAAGAATTTGGCAGAACTGACATGACCTGATAATTACAAAGTCAGGGATACCTCCGTGTCTATTGTTTGCAGTAGCTCAGCTTTGCCCTAATCTCCCTTTCACTACTTTTCATTCTAATTTACCATAACATTAATCTTGCCTCAGGCACTGATGAATCATAGCTGTAGGCAGAATGGTTACCACAGGTCAAAGTAGCTGTGGTGCACTGATTTTCTGGGCAGCCACAAAGGAAGTGGAAGATAATTGCTCTAGACATTTTGTTATGCACTGGTGTAATTTCACAATTACATAATACAGTGTTATATTTCATGAATAAAATAGATCTTAGATCTTTTTATTGCTGGGTGATTTGACATCAGAGGTCAATTGTTATCCTAATAGATTAACAAATATGTCCATTCTTTTAGTTGCAGAAAAGTCTGTGGATTAAACATAGCAGTTCCTTGTGCAAAAGACCACTTCAAGGCTCTCATTATGCCATGTAGTTAAAGCTGACATAGATTAATGGGTTTGTTTCTGTGTTGCTCATCTGTTCATTGTAGCACAGAATTCTCTTGTTCTTTTCACTGCAAAACTGCTGAATATTCATTTAAACTTTAAGTAAGTTTTTTGGTCTATTTAAAGCCATGTAAGAAAGTCACTAAATCCATGTATCTGTTATCCCATTTCTTTAGTTTATTTAAGCTGAAGTTAACATTTATGAATATTACTATGCAATATTTAACAAATAATTACTGGGAATGTTATTTGTGTAAGAAATTAGGATCAAACTTCTGAAGGGAAAAGGTTGTCATATTTCATTCTGCTTACATTAAATATATCAAGAGTATCATGTCATATACTTTAAGTCCCGAATACAGGAGGAATTTTATCTAAGGAGATCAGGAACTAAAATCTACAAATAATTTTTAAATTCTATCTAAGCAAAAGATTTTAATACATATTTAAAGTATACTGACACTAATTAAGCAAAAACATGGATACCCATTAAGCAGTAATCCCATGTTGAGTAGTCTGTAGGTCAATTTTGCTACTCATGCACAAAGTAAACATTTGTCCTTATTTTTGTGAAAGTATTGAGCCAATTCTCCAAACCTGCAGTCACAAATTCTATG
Source organism: Machaerirhynchus nigripectus (assembly GCA_013397975.1). Classification (NCBI taxonomy): domain Eukaryota; kingdom Metazoa; phylum Chordata; class Aves; order Passeriformes; family Dicruridae; genus Machaerirhynchus; species Machaerirhynchus nigripectus. Next base: position 284,772 of record VZRQ01004845.1, on the reverse strand, counting down.
CACCAAATAAATAAATACTTAAAAAGTCAGCTACATCATGGTTCTTGCACAGAATGAGAAAGATGTATTGCACTGCAAGTGTTATTTCCATTGTATCTGTGTAAGGTGAGCTGTGTGAAATACAAAACATGCAAATAAAGCACTATTCTGCTGTGGCAGTACAGGGTACATTGGGAATTCACAATTCACTTACTGCAAATGAACTTGAGAAATAAATGCAGAGAATAAGATTACATTGTATTTACTTCCACTTATCAAGGCTAAATAAATTGCTTTGAGCCACATTACCTTAGATTTCTCAGGGTTGGCAATCCCCCAAAATATATTTTCTCGTGGCCTTTTAAGTTGAGTCCAAAGTGGCTGCCTGTAGAAGTTGTTGCTATGGTCTCTTCTTCATTGGTGTCTATGTCTACAATTGATATGTTGGCTAAAAGACATTTGAGATTAGTTACAAAATATGAGTCATGAACAATGATGTCTTAATGTAAAAAACCAACAGATAAATATTTGGAGGGTTAGCAGGTGAGGGAAGAGGCAAGGAGGGCTGTATTTTGCAATTAAGACACTGGATTTCCACATTGCCAATTATGGGCAGGGGAAGAAAGCTGCACTTTCCTCTGTTTCCATAACAACCTGAAAAGCTACAGCAATTCTCTACACTTTACTTTTATATATTCTCTAAACCTGTTTCAATTTGGTGCCTTCTTTGTGTCACTGTAATTTGGAGCTAACACTTCAGGACAAAGTCATGACAAGAGATCATTTTACATTAAATTTGTGATCTCAGTCCAAAGATTGCCACTTGAACAGGATTTTTTACTGTAGAAGTTTGTTAAGCATTGTCGTTATGTGCCTTAGAGATTGGTGATCAGTCACTCTAAACCATTTTCCAACCCAAAGCAGTCAGTTGCTGTCATGTCTAATCTCAGTCTGGAGTCAGCGATGAGCTACATACAACCAACCTATCTAGGTGCTTGTTCCATGTATATTTTTAATGTATGGATTAATACAGAATATAAAGTTCAATAAAAGAGGTAAGACTCAGTGAACAATGCTGACCAGGCCCCAAGATAGATAGGGATGTTCTACCACAGGGATGAAAAGAAAGGATTTCTTTCCTTCCTTCCCTGAGAACTGAATGGGGACAGACTTTCTGCTACACCTTACCAAAACCAGATTAATTTTCCCTTCATTTCTATACATGCATCTTCTTTATAAACACATTATGTTGTTTGAATGCTATTGATAAATTACAATTACATGACGTATTTTATATTAATACCTCCTGGGTTAAGTATGAACTAAGATAACTGGCTAGCAATAAGACATTCCTCCTCTAAAGGTACAGCAAGTCTGCAAGTGAGATCACAAAATTATTTTGGCCACTGTCCCAACTCCCAAGTCTACTTCAGCCAAATAACAAGGAAGAGGGTCTGTGTATGAGGTGTGAGAGCTGGCACTGCAGGGGGCAGAGGCAGAAGAATGTGTTTAGGGGCTTGTGGCCCAGGAAGGTTCAGAATGCAGCAAAAATTCAAACTGCAAAAGCACAGAGTATGTCACAGTTGCCACAAATAGAACTAATTTGGCTCAGGTAAGATTCTACCCCCTATAACCAGACTACAGAACAAAAACAGGGTTTTGCCAGCATGATAACTAGTAGTCTTTGTGATCTTATCAAATACCACCACTCCACATTTTGTGCCAGTAACAGGTTAAAGAATTAGTAGAATTTCTGGGGATGTTCCCAGTTGTTTCCATGCAGATTCAGTTCATGGCACACTACACATCATTAGGGAAGATAAAGTTGTTGTGTTTGTCCAGTGAGATACTGTACTATCAATACTAAAGTCACTGCTTTTTTAAGCACTTTGGTATATGCTGAGCATGAGGGGACTGTACAGCATGAAAGCCATTGCTGCCCTAACAAAAATCACCCAGGTGTGTTTCATCATTTGGAACAACATCAGGGAACTGATGAGAAGACTAGTTTTTTCCCCACTCAGAAGAATTTTAGAATGCAATTTATGACGGTATAAAAGAATTATGCCTGAAAAATAGGCTACCTGTTCATAAAGTGCAATCACTCACATGCAACTCAACACACCTGTAATCTAAACAAAAGAAGTTGCTAAATCATCAGAACTTGTAATTCCCACAGCATCTTCCCTGTGGTTAGATGGTTAGGTGTATTGCACAGGTAGCTGGAAAAGGCATGGTGCTGACACTACAGGAACTTACCTTGCTTTTGAATTCTTGACAGGGTGAAAGATTTCCATCTGCCATCATTATGATTTTTGCTGCTGATAACAGAAGCTGTACCTGAACCCAGATCATAGCTGACTTTTATACGCCCGCCACTGAGTTCTACACTCATGAAATCCTTCTGTTAATGAAAAGGGTTAGATACACCATTATGATTCTTGTTCATTTTTGCAAGTGGCATAAGACATTAAATAAGCACTTCCTAATTTTAGGTGACAACAGATGATTTTTTCAAACTTTAAAAAAGCCCCACAACTTATGCATTTACTACCCAGGACTCTCATGTATAAAAGTCTGATGACAAGTTCTTTTTTCCCCTTTTATTCTCTTTTGGATTGCTAATTTAGTTGGAATTTTGCTAGCATTTTAGCTGGAGTTTTGATGGGATAGTTGTACTTTATTTTAGACTGAAGATAAAAGTGGACATCATAATTACCTGAAACTAATACTCAGTTTATGTCTGTACTATAGTTAGTGTATTTATTGCATACCTCAGCTAGATTTACACTTTCAAGGCTGAAAACAAAAATAGTAAAGATGGTAAACTCGGCATGTTTTACTAGATTTCCAGAGAGTAATCTATGGAAGCAACAAAGGAACAGAGAGATGGAGACACAGAGAGCTATGAACTCTCTAATTCTCATCAACCACTGACACCAGTATCTAAGCAGCAACTGGAGATGGACGACTGGAGCAACGATATATGCTGCACTATCTACAGAAGTAGAGCTGGCAGGATACAAAGAGCAAAACAAATAGCCAGGGAACTGCACAGCATGAAAGCCATTAAGTAAGTAATGGTGGAGCTATGACCCAGGACGTAAATGTACCAGAGAAATTTTTATTATCATTTTGCTCATGGCCAGTTCCACCTCTTCTCAGAGTAAAAGTGATCAAACTCAGGTTTCTAGATGCTTAGGCATATCTATCTATGCATCATTAGAAAGAGAATCCTCAAAGTTTTTATGCAGTGGGACAGTATCATAAAAGACAAAATATGCCAGGGACCAGCATTTTTGAGTTTTCAATTAAATATTTTTTTTGTAGAAAAAGACATAAATTAACAATAATTATATAAAGTAATCTAAAATAATGACATAAATTATACTTTCAATATTCAATTATAAAAGTTCATTAGAGAAACTACATAAATACTTCATTATCATAATAAAATGCTAGCTTTTGCTATAGTCAGTCAGGAGGAGCATCCTCCTCCTTGATAATTCCAGCTGTTTTGAAAATTCTTTCCAAAATACAGGAATCGGAAGTAAGACTGATTTACACAAACACAGTTTTTGTAAAATAGTGAGTGCTCAGTAATTCTCCAAGACATCAGTGAAAACTGCTGTACATAATTTCTGCCCCATATGAAAAGGCTAAGGGAAGGACACTGTCCCCTGTCAGTCATGCAAATCAGTCTGGATCAGAGATGCTGGAAATGAGTTATTCAGATCTGGACAGGTGTCTTCATAAATAATTTCTCCCTGTTATCCACACACATTTGATACTGTGTGTGGATAAAAACCTTTAAGAACTTTATAACTAATGTTTCTCTTCTCTATTTTAGCTGTAAGAGTCACCAGTTGTAGATACTGAAAAAACATGACCACTATTACATCACTCAGTTTACATCAGTCCCCCTTTAAACCCCCTCACATTAAACATAAACATTTTCTTTGTATCAGTAGGATTTCTATGTAAGACTTGTCTCTTCCCATATTCCCCCTGCCATCACACTGTGATATTTTAAACTATGAACAGACAAACACAACTGAAAAAGTTTACACACATAAACATCTGGAAAAGAGGAAAATTAATTAATAATTTCAGAATAGCTGGAATTGCCCCCAGTCTAACATGATGATTCCAATTCAGTAAACATTAGGTAGTCAACCTCCACACTATAACACTGTCTTCACTTGGCCAGCAGTGAAGCATCACACCGGGCAACATCATTCCCGGACTGTGGTACATTAAGTTACTAATTGTTTTCATGATCTGATGAATCCAGTCTCTGCAAAGATGGCGTGAAATCTGCAAGGAGCGTAGAGGTTAGCTGGCTGTTCTTACCAAGTCATCAGTAGCGAGATACATCAGCAGGGCATTTGATGAGAAGGTCCTGAACTTGAACATGACTGTGGAAATATTGGGGTTCCAGCGGATCGGGCGGCTCACCATGGCGTAGCTGTCACCGTCGAACTGCACCGTCCCTTCACCGTCTGCCACCAGTGGGCTGAAAAGGGGAAATTCCAACCATTTTCCTTTGCCATGTGGAGTTAAAATAAAAAGTGCAAGGCCAGGGAAGTGTGGGGACACCTCCTGGGAGTCTTCCTGAACTTGGTTTGATTTCTTATCAATCCTCCCACTGACAGGATTTCCCATTCTAGTTCGAGAATGCAAACACCTTTCTTTTGTGGGGTCTCTGCTCACTACCCTGGTGACTGTGGAAGTCACCTTGAGGCACTGGACTCTGCTCCATGCCACGTAAGAAGTGCAGGCACCCACAGCAGAGCTGTCCATGAGCCAGACTCAGTCCCACTGTGGTTCTCATGCTCTCTCATGCTTTGACTGTTTCTAGTTACTGGTTGTCAGGAGCCTTTCTATCCCAGCACTGTCACACCAGCTCCGTTCTGATAAAGCACTGACCACATTTACAGCTCAGACTGGCTGCTTCCCGTCTCGGTGGAATCGCAACCTAACTTCTGTTGCATACACATTGGAACTTGATGGCTGCTGTGGAAATTCCTGCTACTTACCATGGAATGTAATGTCACTGCAGACAGGTTCCCTAAAGAAGCACGAGAAACAGTCAGTGCTTTACCTACCTGACAGCACACCCTTTGCAGTCGCCTTCGATATCCCTGAAATTCCAGAGTCCTATGGGTTTGCCGTCTAGAAAGGTTTCACCCATGCAGCCAGTGAAGGTGGTGACCCTTACAGCATCTGACTTCTGCAACAGAAAACACAAACCTCCTTAGAACTGAATTTAAAGCGATCTACTGCATCTGAAAACACAACTGGTACAAAAATCATAAAAATAAATACCATATAACATTCCATACAAAATCATAAAAAAAACCCCATGAGATGCTTCTTAGTATTTTAAATATCAAGAGTAGTATTTAATCTGAGAAGCCCTCCTACAAAACAACTGATCAGTGAAAATGTGAACTAAACTTTGTTTCAGTCCGAGTGAGAAAGACCATACAGATTTGAGACTCTTGAGAAGGACTAGGCAGAACAAGTCCTGAAGAACAAGGAGCTGCTTTGGCTTCCACCACCAGTTTTCCTGGTTGTTCAAAGAGGTGCCTGCTCTCACCTGTTCAAAGCCTGCCTAGCTGAATTTTGATTTAAGACTTTCAAGAAAGGACTATGAGCAATCTCACTCACGATACAATAAGCAAAGTGTTTCTCTTGTAATGCTTGAAACCCTGGAAACTGAGCAGACTGTCCAAGCTAAAAGAGAGACTGAAAACTCAACTGTTACACCTGTAAAGTTCAAGCTGAATTTTGGATGCAGAAAAAAGTGCAGATGGCAAAGCAATTAAAACACGTCCCATCAGAACTCATTAAGCTAGGGTCAGGCACACAGAGTAATGCTCATTAGAACATAACATGGTACCATGACGAAGGTAGTAATAGTTGACAGTACACAGAGTACTCAGCTCAAAATTATCCTTCTAAAAATACCCTGATTAATTTAAATTTCAGTTCATCAATATGAGCTGATTTAAAATCTATACACTTAGCTATTTCAGATAGACAAGCACCTGCTGTTTTTACAGCAATTACAAATATTAAGATCTTGCAAGAGAACATGGAGAAGTGCAATTTGAAAATACTCAAGGAAAAATATGACTCAAAAGACTTAATGTGCTACTGATATTTCCCAGGGTAATTGGAAAGGTTTTAATTAGCAACAAGTATGAACTTAATGTCACTTTTAAAAAATTCATGACACCTAAGTATCATAGTCTCCTACACAAGACAGATGAAAGATGTTTTTAAAAACTGAAAATCAACTTTCTTTTTGAATACACTGCAGAGATGCATGCAAAAAGGAATGTACAAAACTGTAGGACAAATCTAAAGCACTCCAAAACCCAATAATATGAAAAAGCAGATTTCTGAATCAACAGCTTAAGACGTATCAGCGATCTTGATTAAATATCCAAAGAGCTGCATAGTTTTAGAAAAGTCTTGGTTAAGGTCTTCATTTTGTGAGCCTTACAACTGTACCACATGACAGAAATTAACTGAAGTTATATTTTAATTCAGAGATTGTATTTGAGCAAAACAATTCTGACAGTGTTTAAAACTCTACATGGCAAATATACCAGTCATACCAAACTTGGAGCAGACTGCCTTCCTACTGCTGCCCTTGTCTTTATTTATGTGAAGAAAAAGAGAATTCAGGAAGATTTTCCTGACTAAAATGAAAAAATAGAGGGTTCTTCAAAAAATTGTTCGACAACTCTTGAAGTTTTGCACTTTAAATTTTTTACATATTGTGTTATTTTAACACTTGAAGACATATACAAACTTGAGAGTAAAAAAAGTTCAGTGAGTTCACTATTTGGGAAAGTCTAAATTTTAGCTTCTTTTCAAATGTTAAAATATTGATCAGGAACAGAACAGTCAATTTAAATTGTTTTGTAAAGAATGCCATTAGAAAATAAGTGCTAATTAGCTTTTATTGAAGAACCTTTTTTTTTTAAAGATTTCCATCTATTCTATGTGGCATAAATCTTCTATTCATCCCATGAAGTGTAGCAAGGTAGAAGAAGCTACCAGAAAACTAAACAGACAAAAAGAAGAGAAAATAGATTAGGGGTATGATGCAGATAGCAGTTAAAAAGATGGGTAGTACAGGGGAAGAAACTGGAACAAAACTGAAGAAAATAAAGAAAAAACACCAAAAGTAGACTGCAAAGGAGGAAGTGATACTGTGAATATGAGACAAAGGGAAAACCCTGAATGCAAACAAAAATATACTGTTATATACATTGTTAGGAGACTAGAAATGTATGGAAACAGAAATGAGTTCCTGTCACTCAGGAACTGAAAGCCTGTCAGGGCAGCAGTATGCCCAAGGTAAAGCATCCACCTACCCAGCAGGAATTACTTGTTTGGGCTAAATGCTGCATCGATACAGCCAGCTACAGGGTTCTGATCAGAAGATAACATCTTGGGCAGTGAAATCTCACATCTGTGCACCTCGGTCTAGGCAAATGCCAGTAATCTTTCAGAAGTGCTGGTGTAGTACTTGAGATTAAAGCACTGACTACAAGGATACCAGCATATTAAAATTTACTATTTCTATTTTAAGCAATAACAAAATTTGTCCACACAAACAGCCAGCTAACACAGTAACATCAGACAAGGCATTACCTTAATTTTTTCAGTCAAACCACCAACAAAGAGCACAGCATTAACATCTACATCCAGAATGGTATATCCAGGCGGGGAGACAGCACTGAATGTGGCTGGCACGATGCTGGCTTTAGGACCATCCAGAGCTCGCACTGATATTGTGCCATTTTTCCCAGTCCTAGATATTAAAAAAAATTAATTTAAGCATACAAAGTCAATAGTTACACCAAACATAGGAAAACTCTATTTTATATGGTGCATTTTAAGAGAAGCACACGTGACGGACCTGATTACGCTTAATTTTGATACAAACAAACAGACACTTATGCCTGCATAAGTGAAAGACATGATCACAGAACGAGATTTGTTCCTCACCTGAATGTCTTTTTTGAACAAAATTCACTATACACATAATGTGGACCTTGCATTGACTAAAACAATGAATGTTTACTAGACTATATTTGAACTGAAATGAAGTGATAAAGCACTTCAGTTTCCTTCACTGTGAGGCATAGAATTTGCATTTCCTGCAGTGTAGTTGTCAGGCTGCTTTTCAAACAGGCACAAACCCCATTATGTTCAAGAATATTGCCTCATTGTCCTCTATGAATCACATCAAATATTGATGGCAACACAAGAGCAATGGACTTTGCCGTTTATTAACAGTTTCTGCATCAGTTTGTCTTCTACTCCTTTGGTTATATTAATGTAGTAATTGGCATGGAAGGAGTTTGCTGACATATTTTTACAATAGAAGGAACACAGTGTGGAGAAATGTGATTATTGAATCCTCCTTCTGAAACTTCTTGCGGATGGGTGTCACATTTGCCAACATGCAGCCACCTGGGACCTCCCCAGCTGAACAGGACTGCTGGTATATGGTTGAAAGTGGCTCCCTCAGTAGTCTTGGGTGAATCCCATCCCCGTGGACTTGTGTGGGTCTAAAGTGCAACTGGTTTATAGCAGAAGGTTTACTGATATGAAACCTTTTAAGGGATAAAAGTTCTCACTGTAATAATTCTTGGAAGACTAAAAGTCACAAAAAACTTATTTCAAACTGCTGAAATCTGATGCTTTCTGAAAGAAAGTTATTGGCATTTCCAGCCTATATTGTGCTGAAATCAGTGTTACAGTTTAAAAACACTCAAGTGCAATAATGCAAAAGTCACAGAGCAGACTGACACTTTTTAGGGTGTCTAATAATTCACAAATAGTATGGATGTCTTTCATCTTCAAACAGACTGAAATGCTAACAATGGAGTCTTTTCTATAAATAATTCTCTCTTATTTAGAGAGGACAATGGAACTTGACGAAAGATCTTGGCTAACTTGACAGCAAAAAGACATTGCTACCCTATGCATGACAAGTCATCAGGTTGGAAGATATTGTTCTAGTGATAGTCAGTTCTGTGAAACCGGAGGATTACAGAGGATGTACGAGCACTTTGTGGCTGATATGCAAAAAGACACTGAAAGGACACTAAATTGGCAGGAGCTGGCAACTTCCTCGAGGGCAGACAGGCCCTGCAGAAAGACCTCGACAAAGTAGAGAGATGGGCAATCACCAACTATATGAAATTTAACAAGGGCAAGTGCTGGATTCTGCACCTGGGATGGGACAACCCTGGATGTGTGTACAGACTGGGGAATGATAGGCTGGAGAGCAGCCCCATGGAAAGGGACCTTGGGGTCCTGGTTGACTGCAAGTTGAACAGGAGTCAGCAGTGCCCTGGCAGCCAGGAGGGCCAATGGTGTCCTGGGGGGCATCAGGCACAGCATCGCCAGACGGACAAGGGAGGGGATTGTCCTGCTCTGCTCTGCACTGGGGTGGCTTCACCTCGAGTGCTGGGGTAGCTTTGGGTGCCACAATATAGAGAAGACTATAGAAAAGCTATTAGAAAGAGTCAAAGCAGGGCCACGTTCAAAGCAGGAATGGTGAAGAGTCTGGAGGGGAAGCCTGTTATGAGGAGTGGCTGAGGTCACTTGGTCTGTTCAGCCTGGAGAAGAGGAGTCTGAGGGGAGACCTCATTGCAGATTTCACCACCCTCATGAGGGGAAATGGAGGGGCAGGTACTGATCTCTTTACTCCTGTGATCAGTGACAGGACTTGAGAAAATGGCATGAGGCTGAGACAGGGAATGTTTAGGTTGGATATCAGAAAAACGTTTTTCACCCAGAAGGTGACTGGGAACTGGAACAGGCTCCCCAGGGCAGTGATCACAGCACCAGCCTGACAGAGTTCAAGAAGTGTTTGGACAACGCTCTCGGGCACATGGTGTGGCTCTTGGGGGTGTCCTGTACAGGGCGAGGAGCTGGGCTTGATGATCCTGATGGGTCCCTCCAACTCAGCATATTCTATATTTCTATGAAAAATTTATGTAATGTCATGCATGCAGTGTTCGCTCCTTAAGTGATACATGATATAAATGAGATGACTTTTGCAAATCATCAGCATTTAATTATAAAATACTATGTAGAAACCTCTGTTCCTTGACCCCTTGGAAGCACAGAAAATCTTCCTTGAAAAGCATGGCTTACATTTGCTACAGTACTTTCAAGGCTGAATTGTTGCTGAGCTAAACTGATGTGTCTACAGTGAACTTGTGATTCGGGCATCCTTTGTCCTCAAAGGAAGGGCACTGCTTAAACTCTGTCATTAACAATCAAAACAATGGTAATACTTCAATCACAGTTGATTAAAATCACAGCTAATCAGGTCCTGCTCCTAACTGAGGCCTGCTGAAGTCAAGTTACACTGATCTAGTGAGTCTCAAAAATATTCTCTTATCCAATTTGACTGTCTCACAAAATTGACATTATTTTCATGTTGTAAATCTACTTTAAATCATTTTGTCACATACTGTTATGCCCGATTTTCCTTTGTTAATTGATACTTGAATTGATTGCAGTTCTTGATGCCAATCAGATTTGCTTCTGTAAGCAGGTATTAACTCACAAGTGACATTTGCTAAACTCCTGTACCATCAAAGTATAGGGAATTCCTTTAGAAAGTCCTATAGGAATGAACAAATTTTACTTCAATTCCATTCAAAAGAATTCAAATTATTTTCATTATAACCTCTGAAAATACAACAAAATGCAAAGGATCAGTATGCTTTAAATAAAAAAGGTGATGAAAATTAAAAGTATCCCTGGAAAAGGGATGTGGTAATTATCAATTTAGTCTAACTAACCGGAAATTTTGGTGCATGCATCAACTAACCACCTCTGATCATTATTCAACAGTTAGATTTTTCATATTTAGATTTCATCCAGAATGCTAAGTGAACTTGAGAATTTTCCAACCTCTGTGCCACAACATCTCTTCTTAAGGCCATGTGGGAACCTTAAGAACGGCTATCTATTCTATATATCTATATATCTATATCTATTACCAAAATAATGATATGGTGGGTGTGACCACCATATCATTATTTTTGTCAATCCTTGGCACCACTGAAAACAATGGCAAAATTCAGTTAGGCCAGAATTTCATCTTATGTCTGCATGCTAAGCAGATGCCTTGCTCCAGCTGCTCAGGCAGTTCTGTGAGGCTGAAAAAGTCTGTGGCTGAAGCTGAGCAGAAATTTGGAGAAAATGTGTGAGGGAATGAAATAAGTAAAACTCTCCAACAGCTTATGAGAGGAGTTTGAGGAGAGCTATCAAACAGACGAAAATGTTCAGAGTTGAAGACCCTTCCGTAGGGTATGTGATTTGTGAAGTCTGCCTTAAGAATGCAAAATCAGTCCCAAGCTCTTCATCTTAATCCCACAAATCCAACTAATGCCTCTGCAATGTAATTCCCCTAAACACTGCTCTGTACTTCTGATTTGTGCAGCTGTAATCATTCTAAATTGCTGATCCAGCACTTTGTTCAAAACTAATGGCATGCACACCCTATATATCCAGAACAACCAGCTAATAGGTAATGGGCTTTTGTAGGATGTGTGAATTTTATACCATGTCCTGGCTCCATATTCTGCTGAAGCAGCTTTCTTGTAAATGAAAGCCTGGCATTACTGTGTCATGAAGCTGCTTTGGTATGCATAATATGAACTGGTGAAGATTTCAACAATTTGTATTGTACCCCAGTTTGTATTTTCCTAGCAGTAAGATTTCATTAAGCCAGTTTCTGGAGACCGTGCCATAATTTTATTTAATTCTCTGCTCTGAATGGCTGATTTTTGTGATTTCACTATATTATTTAAACTGGATGCCATTTCCTCCTTTGGGAGTATGCATGTTACTGGAATTAGAGTGCTTTGTTTTCTTCCTCCTTCATTCTCTCATTTGCTGACTATATTATCCATTCTATGTTTAATACTATGTGAAATGAACTGTAATGATGCAGGAGAAATTACTCAGCTTTCTATCAAATTACAATACAGCTGATGTTATCTAAAATACTAAGATCTATTCAAGATAAAGGCTATAAAGTTATGCAATCCTTATGCTGTGATTACTACACCATATGCCATGTGTTTGCAATTTGAATGGAAAATACAAGCTTCAACTAACAAATGTGGGGTTTGAATATTTATATATCTATATTTCTAAAGTTCAAAGGCAATAAACAGCTGATCTGAAATTACAAAACATATTTTAACTTTCCAGAATACCTCCTTCTACAGTTTTCATAAACTGTATCTTTCGTAAATATTTCCAGTTTGATGAGACATTTTGCCTATGGAAATGGCATTCTGAGTAAGAATCAAGATACTGCTGTGTGTCAAGACCACTCATTTGTAATACTGTATCAAGACCAGAAATTCAGAAAAGCTGCTCCTCTTTAAAATTCAAGGAGAAAAGAATAGTAGTTATTCGAGTGCTAAAACCTATAACTGATTTTAGAAGGAAGTCAGTTGAAGAAGACAATCGATAGAGTCACAGATAAACAAAAGGGAATAAATATAAGCAGTCATAGACTGTTGATGCTAGAGGGGAAACATGATTAAAGTAAATTCTTGACACAGAACAACTGACATTTCAGTAGTAATTGTAGTGCATACACTTTTGGTACTAATGGATGCAGGTCCAAAACCTTTTGTTAAACCAGACTAGAATTTCTCAGGTTAGCCATTTTTTCTAACATCTTGGAAGTGAAATACTGACTTACCTAGAGGCTTCAATCCGGTACCAAAACCCATCATCAATGGCCAGGTCTGGATACTCTACCCGTCCAACTCCAGATCCCACATCCCACAGGAAGCTCACCTTGCCCTTGCGCATCTCTATGGCCAAGAAGTCAGTCTACATGCAAAATATGAAAGTAGAAGTGATCTCATTCTTTAATTAAGGAAGTTTTCCAGAACTTTTCACTTTTCAGACGGTCTAATGAAGCATCAGAAACCCACATGTAGACAGTAGCAAATTAACATTAATTCTCACATTGCCCTAAAATGAGACTCTCTTTTTCCTGTTTTTATTGGTTTAAACAAGGAATCTTAAGCTAAAGACAGCAAATTAGTTCTCTCAGTGATATGCAGTAAATGACTGCGAGGCTAACAGAAATGTTAATATTGCAGCCATCAACAGAAGGATTTAACTCAGAGGAATGCTCTGAAACATCCATTGGATGGCAGAAAAACATTGGGATACATGATGCCATCTAGCCTTTTCATTTTGTATTAGGTAAATAAAACACATAGTTCAAAAAGTTGGAAATAGAATACTTTCCCCATTTACTGAATTATTATTGGTTATTCTAGAAGTCTGTCTGCTATAGGCCTCATGGGAAACTGAATCATTCACCATTATTATGCTTGAAATTGTAGTCTTGACTTAAAATTACAATAAATAGGAGCTTTGACAGATGCAATATGATTAGCTACTTCATTCCCAAGGGAAAACCCACAACCAACTCCAAAATTACTCTGGTTGCACTGTGAGTTTTAAAGCTCTAATGTACTTCATGTACAAGCCTGCTATTTCATATCTAGTTAAAATAAAGATATATGTAAAAAATTTGGTGGTCATATTTTAGAAATCTCTATATTAATACCAAAACCAGTAAATGTCTAGATTATCATAGACCCTCTGCTACTGCTTTGAAGCCCCTGGGTGAAAAAAAAGCCTTTCTCATCTTCTTTATTTGTCAGTAGTCTGATTTGACCGAGCAACTCTGACATGAAAGGCAGGAGACAGACTCACAAACTTGGCACTTCCAAGGTAAAAAAGCAGATTGTCAGCAACTACAGTCTTCACATTGACAATGACAGTGTTGTATGTTCCTTTCTTTATTTCTGGTCGGTACGTGCGAATACAATTGCCTCCAGAGGACACGGACACTTTGATCTTCAAAAAAAGCAAAACAGAAGAAATTCAGTTCAGTGCTTATTTTCCCAGAATTAACCATAGATGCTTTCAAATAATTATAAGACTACTATACTATTTTCGCTTCATATTTTTTTTGTTTCATGTACCAGGGAGTCGGTTGGATATGCAAAGACTGTAGAAATGGAATTTTCTTTCTGGGATTGTTCAGTAAAAGGAAATAAAATCTCTTTCTGGCATTCACATTTAAAGGATGAACAGTGTAGATTAAAAATAGCTAGAAGTATACTGGCCTTATGCAAGTAACACTGGAATTCTAGCAGTACAGATAGCCTATAAGTAGAATATGCAGCTAGGAAAATAAGCGGCGCTCCTGAAGGAATTACAGCATATTGCTGTTGGGTAGCCAGAATTATCTACTTTTCCCTTGTAATATCTTTGATTATGCCAATTTAAGACACCTTTTCACAATCATTTTTAAACCAACAGTTATGTCTATCACTGCTTTTACATAGTTCCTAAAGAAGTTGGCATTCATAACTAAGTTTTATTTCCACAGCTGAGTGACACATGCATTTGGATCCATGTGCTGGTTTCCTCAGGCTCTGAGTACAGATAAAAACACTTCACTGTTTGCTTTCATAATGCCAGCACAGACATAATGACAGTACAATGGTGTTTCAATACCAGCTAGACATGTTTATGCATTAGAGGAAATGTACGTAATGGTATCACCTCATGCTTAGGGCAAACTCTACTACAAAGGAGATCCATTACAGGACCAAACTCATAATTTCCTTATCTCAGAAATGCTGAGCAGTTAAGTACTTCAAAGCCTTCAGACAGAACATGAATGCAACAAAACATATCATTACTTTAGCCTGTCTTTCTATTTTGTGCAAATTTAATCACATATGCGCAATACGCTTCTCTCCCAATATCTTATTATTTTGTATTTTTTTTTCAACTCCCTTTTCAACCACTTCTGAGGAAGATTTCTCAAGTACCATCTACAGGATTCATTTCCCTTTGCTATTTATATCACAAGCTGAATAACCTCAGTATTAACCAGATGATCCTAGAGTTGACAGTATTACTGAATGAGGGAGATGGATTCTGAACTCACTAAACGGACTAAAAATATATTCTTAACTCAAGTTCTAGTCCTTAGCACTGCTACTGGACAGAGAAAAATCAAAAATATGGGAAAAGCAGATATACACAGCAATTTCAGTGAGTCTGAGATGGTGCCATTCTTGAGTAAAGTTAAGTTCTACGAAATGATATCAGTGCTAAAGCAGAAAAATACATTTTCGTTTTCACAAAAATCAATGATATTGTGACTCTTATGCTGTACTATCACCTACAATACTTCTTAAAAATAACCTTTTGAGATCCATTCCTTCAGATGTTATTAATTTAACAAATGAATGCTTTAAATGAAGAAACAAGACAGAGTGAAAATCATCAGAATATTCTCTTTTTATCAGAGAAATTATACTCCATTATTTGCTCTCTTTACACATGTTTAGATTTAGGAAGGATTCACACTGTAGATAAGAAATAAAAAAGAAGAAAATAAAATCCCATCAATACTCAAAAGGTAATTTTTTTTGAAAAATAGGACTTACCGAATTGGCTTGCTTCCGAGCTTGGTTTATCAGCTCTTTTATCTGAGAAATGTTTTTCCCTAAGTTATCCTGAAGTTCTTTGATTGGCTTGATTTTATCTAACAGGCGATCTGCTTCCTTTTCTAGGTTTTTAATACTGGAATCTGCATCAGCAACTTTATAAGAAAGAACAAGACAGAGCTTTAGCGAATAGTGTCAGAGACTAATTATACATTGCAATAATAAAATCCAAGAAAATTCTGCATACATAATGCTCAGGCGATTGCATATGCTACTATGAGGTACACACAGGCCAGGAAGCTACCTGAACAGAATAAAGCCATTTCAGAATGTTTAGAGGCAAGTTAAAGTAGCTATAGTAGCAAACACTGGTGTTAAAGCAGGATTTTGAAGATGTAACTATGCTTCAGGTCAGGATGATAGTTATGGAAAACATTTCCTGTAGCAAAACACATTTGTGAATGAAATATTTGCTTTCTTCTTTTAAAAAACCCTCAAATTTGGAAGAAAAAGGCTAGATTAATCAAACTGGTTAGTTTCCATAAGTAATTTCTGAAATTACTGGGTTAAAATGAACCTGAAATTAATTCTTGATCTAACTATAATAGGCACAAATACAAAAAGGTTTTATTCTGGTCACAAGCTTAAAATTCTGTATGTGTACTGAAAGCAGATTTAAAAACAGTGGCAGTAAAACTGCAAATGATTTTGGTTTTTTTCAGGTGAACTTAACAATTTTACCAGGATATTTTTGCCTCTCTTTTTCCTTAAGCCTCAAATTCCTTTTTTGCCTCTCCTACAACATACAACTGGTGAATGATAGCCTCTCTTTGACAACTCATCAGATCTAAGGATTGCAACACTTGGCTGGCAGGAGGGTGTGGGTTTTTGTGGATGACACTGAAAGGGACAAACATGCGTTTACCAGAAAGATGCATATTACATGAAAATAATAGTAGCAATAATAGCAATAAAAATAATGCTTAGATAAAGTATGAAAAACTGCATATCTAGTTTTTTGTCCCAAACACTCACACCAAAACCTTCAAGATGCTTCTTAAGGTTTCATGTAAGTTAAACTAGCTACCAAATCTCTTTATCTCAAAGTTTTCAAAAAGAAGCTATTTAGCTATTTCAGTGAATGTGAAACATAGAGGACCATGCAGAAGCTTTGGTGGTAAGCAGTGAATCATTGTTTACTGGAAAATACACACTAAAAGCTTCAAGTAAGAAAAACATACGTACAGATTTCTGCAGGCAAGATATGGAGACAAAGAAAAGAGAAAAAACAGAAGATAACATAAGAGACTGTTTTGAAGACCTAAACAGACACGTAAAGTAAAGTAAGGGACAGGATGAGTCTATAAATAACGTTTTATCTTTTAAATATTGCATATCTATCAAAATGAGAATTCAGGGCCTGAATTTTGACATAGAAGAGAGGTTATGTCTACTTTTGCATGTAGTCACAAGTGCCAGCATACTCACGTTATACATCTGGAATGGTTCATCCTACATTACTTTAATCTCATTCTGTAATCTGAGTATCATTAACATTCGGAGAATGATAGAAGTGTACTTCTAGAGAACATCTTACAGTTCAGCTTTATCTGACATGAAATAGTTGGCAAGTGTTAAGACCACTCTTCAATGCAAACAAAATAATGGTGACTGGGGACAACCAAGAGATTAAATTTTAAATTATCACTCCTAATCTCAACTAAAATGCTAATTTACCCACAGACTCAGAATACTTGGGCTGGAACAGATGGCCTAGTCTAGATTCAGCAGTGCCAAGAAATGACCGCTTTAAGACTGCTTCTCAGTTGTTTCCCACTACCCTGCAAGAGACCTTACAGATCTCCTGGTTTTACAACCTGCTATAATCTAACCACATTATTTCAACCAATAACTACTTTTCCTATTGTCTGAACTTGTATGGATCAGTCCACACAATGGGAATTGTACTGGGGCTTACACATGTATCTCATCTGATGAGGGATGGGGAACTTGCAATAGGCAGGCAGGGACAAACAGCCAGTGGGAATAACTTCTTTCACTAGTACAGCAACAATTGGAAGAGGGTATTTGCCCATAGAATGAGAATGACAGCCTCCTGAAGTGTGTGTTTTTAGGTGCCCAGCTTCATCAAGGTGACAACAATCTGGGGAGCCCAGAATAGCTGAGAAATTAGTTCTTCGGTCATTTTCTAAAGACACTCTAGTTCTGTGGCTGTATGCTCCTATACGATATGGATGGTCTAGCAATCTACCATAAAATGTATTGTAATCTAGAATTCATTTTTATCCATTCTAACCAAAGTGAAAATGCTAATGTAACTGTCACATTTGATAACAGAATTTATGGAAAAAAGCAAAAAAGCAGACAAAACCCCATTCCCAGAATCTTCTCTCTTTTTTAAAGTGTCTTCAGTGCTGTACCAAAAATAGCAATGTATATGAAAGAAG
The DNA here is from genome assembly GCA_013397975.1 of Machaerirhynchus nigripectus. Lineage (NCBI taxonomy): Eukaryota > Metazoa > Chordata > Aves > Passeriformes > Dicruridae > Machaerirhynchus > Machaerirhynchus nigripectus. The sequence goes on along the minus strand of VZRQ01004845.1, from coordinate 266,765 downwards.
TCATGCATTTCTCCCAGGACTGATTATCTGATTGACTGAAGATTTAGTTTGGGGTATTTTTCTTGAATCAGGCAGTGAATTGCCAGTTAGAATCTTTGATTATTCACCTCCTAAATACTTTAAAAAGTAGTCTGAGGAACAAATCTATCCATTACATGTTCATCCTGCTGACATTAGCTTTTCTTCCAACTACTAGCACTAGTCTTTAAGATTTAAAATTCTTTTCACAGAATCACAGAATTGTTAGGGTTCAAAGGGACTTCTGGTCCCTTTTCACATATAAGAGGCCCAGAAAATAGAAGTGATAGTCCTTTTATCCGAGCATACTGCAGTAATGCTATGTAAGTGAAATTCTGGAGTGTCTGCTTCATTTTGAGACATGAAATGAACACCACAAACTGAAAAAAACCACCACCAAACAACCTGAAAAAGATCTTACTGTTCTTGATAGGATCCTTCACAACTGCATTTGCTTTGGCCACATCATCTGTAAGTTTACTGTAGTTTTTTCTCAAGCCCAGGAGATTCCGATTGAGGTCTTTAATCTGAGCCAGGACATCATTTGCAGTATCGTTGGCTTGCCTTGCTTTGTCTTTGGCTGCCTGTACCTTTATAGCTGTATCTGCGGGTGGAAAGTGATAATGAAATGATTGCCCAGAGTACAAAAGTAACTTTTTTGAGTAAAGATATATTTTATCTGTGCTCCAAAAAAACTCCACCTTTATTTCTGAAGTTTTGGCTCTGAAAAACCCCAAAAAGTACAACAGCACCTCAGAAATACGACTGAATCTTTAATAAACCATTATCATTGTCAGTCCTGATAAAAGAAAGAAAAGAGAACCCTGATTGCCTTTTTTCACTTCCTTTTTTCGTCATATCTAAGTATTTCCTTTTGGGTCATTATAAGAGGTCATGCACCTTTCTGGCTGAGTGAAAGTTGGAGTTACTGTGTTATTTCCCTTTATTAGTCCTACAAATTATTTTCAGCCACACTTTAAATTATGCCATCCCTGTGCATGTGGGTCCTTTTGCCACATGTGATCTGTCTATCTCATTCTGAATCTTTCTGCTTTTATCTGACTATTAGTATAGCAGGGACACAGGAATTATTAGTTTAAGCTGCTCTCTGCTTTCTCGAATCCTTGAACAAGACACATGACAGGGTCATTTTCTCTCCCTTCTTCATTTGATAATTTTCCTGTTAGACAACTAATTTACTGCATTTTCTTTTCCATGCTATGTATTTGCTCTGAATTTCATTCTTAACACTCATCTGCTTGTTTTTATGAGTGTCCTTGTGCCAAGAGCAAGCACCCTGTAACTCTAATCTGCCAAGAGTTTATTACATTGCTAATGATTGCATATTTCATATTACTTTTACTTGTTCCATTTTTAGTATTCTGTGTCCTAAGGTTAACAGGCCTTAGCCATCCATTTTGGTTGACTGAGACATCTATCTGTGCACAAGAAGACAAATACCCATGTCAGTATCTTGACCAAAACCCAAGAAAGGGTACATGATGAGCATGAAATATTAAACAATTTATTTTGTGAATGCCCGATTTCAATGATTATTAAATCTAAAACAAAACTTTTCAGTTTGCTGGAATCTTAAAGCCACAAAAATGTACAAGATGAATAGCAAATTGTTTCTCATGCTAAGCATTTACTTGCAGTCTGAACCTTCCAGACCATCAGAAATCAGAAAGAATACAGATATTCTTCAGAGACTTTACTCAAGTCCTAACTTCAGTTTACAAAGTGCTCCTTGGAGAAAAATTCATTGCAAAATACATTGATTTAAAACATATTTTAAAATACTCATTTTATCTTTCACTGCCCATTATAATGAAACTCCCTGTCCCTTGCTATCAAAATGCAATGTAGCTAACATTCTGAGACTTCAGTATTTTAATGAGTATTACATTAAAAAAAATAAGTCTATACACAACGACAAGTGTGCATATGTGAGACACTGAAATGTTAAAGGTTAATGTCTCATGAAATGGTCCATTGGCAAAAGCAGCAGGTTGTTATGCTGAGGTCCTCAGACTAAGGGGAGGAACAGAGTTTTTGAGTGTGTGGTGGTGAAACCTCTGATTTGCCCAAGAACAGCCCAGGTGTCTCACCCATCGTTGCAGGATGACCCAAACAAATCGACCTTTGTGAAGTAATGGGGTTTTTTTGAGCCAGATAAGGAAAAAGGCCGGTAAGAAGCAAATCCTTTGGAGGTGGGATAATGCCTTTTATCATGCCAATATCCTCCCTTACTCAATTGGCTCGGTGTATAACTCGCCTGCCCCAGGGATGTATGGGAACATCTACACACAGGCTTGAAGGTGTTCCTCCCTTCTGAGAAGGCCGTAAGTGGCCCAGCTACACTGGCAGGAGAAACAGCAGTCATGTCTTAGAAAAAGTCATAAACCACCAAAAACCCCAGACTCATATCTCGGGCCTTCCACCAGAGGACAACACATGATCCACAGTGTTGCATCACGCAGCGTAAAACTCCCCTCCAGGAGAGGTTCCTTTACCCACTGAACTTTATGTTGTATGGGGTTTCCCCCACCCTGGATGGATCAAGACTGTGACCATCACTTCAACCAAGGAACATCTAAATTGCAACAACCAAGTCTTGCTGATGGATCCACATGTAGTGGTGTCTTTCCTCTCCACTAAATACTCATTTTCTCCTTCTTTTTTTTTTTTCTTTTCTTTCCTTTTCTCTTGTCTCTTGTCTCTTTTCTTCTCTTTTCTTTTCTTTTTTCTTTTCTTTTCTTTTTTCTTTTCTTTTTTCTTTTCTTTTTTTTCTCTTCTTTCCTTTTCTTTTTTCTTTTGTTTCCTTTCTTTTCTTTTCATCTTTTTTCTTTCCTTTCTTTTCTTTTCTTTCCGTATTTTCTTAAGTGATATTTTTATACTTATATATTGTTATAGTTCTATAGTTAATAACCAAAATGGCTACATACCCCCTTTCTATTGCAACCAATTTGTTCTAAAATTAACCTGCCATATATATATATGTACATATATATGTACATATACATACATATACACATCTATCTATCTATCTATCTATCTATCTATCTACACTGGTCATTCAGTGTAATTTCACTGTAATCTGCCCCAAGAGGTGTATTAACAAGAACCTCAGTCACCCTCGACTTCAGGGGTGGGTCACAAGAGCACAGCACTTCAGAGTTCATTGAGGAAAACCTGTTCCAGTTCTAAGCAATTTACAGGCTAAAAAAGATGTACAACACCAAACAGTGGCTGGAAATGTTAAGAGTGGGTAGAAAGGTAAGACAGAACCCAGCAAATTTCACCCTTCTTTTTCTGTAAAGTCAGTAAATCTTCTTGGGTTAAATTCTGGTGAAATTATAGTGTTTCATTAAACAGTAGCTTCAAAAAGACTTTTCACATACAAACCAAAGACTGTCTTGGAGTGTATCATAGTTCCTTATATCAAAAGTATTCTTTTTCAGAAACCTTCTGCAAACTGCAGAAGCATGGTACCTTTTACCATCCCAGAATTCTAACTGATACCACATAACTGTTTTCAGTTCAGTTTTCCCTCTCACATTACTCATCTTCATCTTATAACATCCAATGGTCAAAGTGGACCCAGTGTGGACACAGGCAAAGATTGATGAGTTAAGTGTTAAATGATGGAAAAAGAAACAAAAGAGCAGGACAGAGTCAAATGTTGCAACACTCTTCCAACTTACCATTAGGAATGGCTGACAGCTTTCCTAAGGTTTCATTCAAAGCTCTCAGGAGAATGGAATTCTTCTCATCAGCATCTTTCAGCCTGTTCTGTGTGCTGTCCAGATTATCACCCTCTTCTGTAAACAGTGCATATAACACAGAAGCTTTAACTTTTTGTTTTCACTATCCTTTCTTTGCACATAATTTAAAGTGCATAATAACAAGCAAACCATTTTTCATTAAGATATCAAATTGTGTAAATAAGGCAGTCCAGCAAAATTCGTTGTGGGGTTCACTGATCATCTTCTCTGGTTTCTTTAAGTTCCCTACTTCCATACTTGAGTTCCTTGTACTGTTGCATATTTATCATAGGTTTTTCAAAGGTGTGCAGAGGAAAGAACTTGTTGTTATGATATTATGATTTAGGCAAATTCACACAATGACCCACTGATAGATTCAGCAACTGTGATGTTAGTCATAGTTTTCATTCCCAGATTAAGCTACTGCCTTTCTTCTTAAGCTGGTTGGCTGAGCTGAATGAGTTTAATGTGAAAGAGACAAGACCAATTAGGCCAGCTTGCTATTGCAATTAGAGCGGCCAGAGCCTAGTTCTCTTGGATTTTCTCACAGATGTTGACCTAACATCCAAGGAAAACACAAGTTCACTAATCATCAATATGAGATGAATACACTAAGAACAGGTTTTTATGACACAAACGTTCTAAATTCTTTGAGGAAACTCCCATCTAGTAAAAAACATTCATAGTTAAGAATTTGTTCAAATCAAAGGACCAGTACAAATCAAAGGCACAGCTGTGTCATATTTGGTACATCACAGTTGAAACTGACATCCTCATTTACAAGTAAGTTCATATTTTTCAGCATTTACTTTGCATAAAAATTATGCAGGGTCTTTTGAACTGTATCCAGCAGAGCAATGCAGCAATCTCAAAACTGAGATTCTAGCTCATGGCTTTTGAAATTTGAGATTTCCAGCTTTATGGTTATTGAAACAGACATTATCCCAAAATTTAGAAGTGAAGTTTGACTCAAAAAAATGTAGTTAGTGCTTAAACTACTACTGTAGTGGGTGTTTTTCATTATTTCTTTGTATCAATATGAAGCTCTTTGGAACAGACAGCTGGTTATTTCTTACCTTAAAGGCATATCCTACTGGGAAACTAATTCAACACCACTGAGCTTGATAGTTGGAAGAGAAGAATAGTTTGTAGAAAAGGAGTTCAGGATACAAGCTATGACTGTGACCTTCAGGTATGTGACAGGTTATTGAAAATAAACACCTATGTGGTTCACATTTCACAAATTATAAAAAAGTATGGTTTCTTAAAATTAGATGTGCAAGAAGCAATTTGTAAAGAGAAAAATCAAACAAAATTTATATTGCCTACAAGAAATTAATAATTAAATTTTCCAAGGCTATGGCAAGGCTGAAACAGCACATGGAATTTAAATGAATTAAACAACTTTTGTTGTCAGACCTTTTGAAATGTCATTGAGGAAGAAATCTGTTTGCTTTATTAAAATTAGAGCAACACACAGGACTGCAGGAGTGCCCGGAGATAAGCCTTCACTCCTGCAAAATGTTCTGCAGAAGAACAGGACATTTGTGTGAACTGTGAGACGCAAAGTTGTCATTAGAACAAAGTTTGGAAGAATTGTGTATATTATATGATCACTCTTACCCTTAAAAACAGCTTTATTTTTAAATGACAGCTTTTGTCTCCGCTGCTGAGTGAGGCTGCTGGTAATGTGATATTGCTAAACCAGGATGAACTCATGAGATTCTGGTCTTGTATGCCCTGAGATTTTATCGGAGTTCTTTTCTTGTTAAGTCATAATACTGACAAAACTGCTTTGATTTCTGCCATTTACTTCTGAAGTTATCAGGTCTGCCTGATAATTTCTTGGTGTCTCTAGTGGGATGTTAATGTTCATAAAGTGTGTCAATATTTCTGAGAAGTTTGACTCATTTATGGTGGTAGTGTTCTAACTTTGTAGCGTACTTTCAAATTACCTCTTTTTCTCCTCTCTACTCTGCCATATCCAACATGCTAATTATCCCCTGGTTATATTTCTGAAGAATCATGTTTCCAGACTTCTGTTTTCAGCTTTGTAACTATAGCAGCAAACTGGTTTTTATGGAATTTAACAAGGGAAGTTTCTCTACACGTCCTGAAATTGAATATTGAGACTCTACCTGTTTAATATTTTTTAATTCCTCAAATACATTTTTACTCTGTGGGGGGTTTTTTTAGTTACAATAATAAAGCCATAAGTAAGTGTTCCTAGAGGGCTCTTACACAATGAGAAGTGGGGAGATACTATGTCCCATGTCAGCTTTTCAAAGAAATTGTTCATTTTTCACAGAGATATTAAGTTTTATTTTGAATTAACTTCTTATCTTGTAATCCAGATGGCCTCTTCATAAGCACTGAAATTTGTTGCACGAATCACAAACTGAACTGACTTCATGTCAGCTTTTCCACATCCTTGAACTATTAGCATTTATGAAACAAGCTGGGGCAAGGATTTGAAGTCCCAAGATCCTCCAGTTAAGCACTGAAGTTAGTCAAAATACAGGCAGCTACAGTCGTAAGTTTTTCCAAACTACAGAGCCTTTCTGACTTGGAAGAGGTTAGTAGGCCTGCACTGAAAGATGCCAGGCACTGTCAGCCCTCATTAAAGCACAGGTTGAGGAGTATCATGAGAAATTTATCTCAATCCTGTTTCCACTTGATTGGCTCTGCAGCGAGATGGCACAAGATGCCAATAAATGCAGTGTTTGTTGTTCAGATCAGCAAAACTAGTCATGCATTGCTGAAACTAAGCTCTAAAGAGTAAGCAGGAACCTGAAGGACTTGGCATGTATCAGCCTTTAGGTTTGCTGGCTTGGTTAACACGAACAAAGTTTTTCAATTTCTGTTTATATTAAACAGAGCATTACAGGGTAAAGCATCATCCCTTATTCCCCTGAGTGCATAAACTGAAGTGAGTCAAGTGAAAAAAACTCGAACAACCCTTTGTGCATGTATTTCATCTTAAGATGAACTCAGGGATTCAGTTACTTACTGTTTATACAGAGTGATTTACTCTTACAAGAGACATGGTTTTACAAGTCTCTGCAGATCACACACATAGGTGACACTGGTTAATTGCTCATGATGCACCACCATCATGGTGGAACACATATATAGAGGAACATAGTGGAAACAGGTATCTTCTGACAGTATGGATAAATGTAGTTTTTCCACATGAAACTGTCCAGGAAAACGTCATTAAGGCTATGCTACCAAATACACGTATCCCGAAATCAGACTCAAGTTGGAAATCTACCATGGACCAACAAATGCATCTGTTTTGATTGACTGGAAACTGCAGAAATGAACTGATGGTTACACACATCCCTTTCTGCTATCTTTGTATTACTTCTTCCAAATAGCATTCTTGCTCCCCACAGTCTTATAAAGAGGAACATGGGTCACAAGCTGCATTTTTTTTCTGTGAATCATGCAAGACTTAGAAACTAGCATTAGGAACAAACAGAAGATAGAGATATAACTAGAGAAATGCAGCTAATTAAGTTTAACTTTTTAAAAAGAGTACTTTCAGCACTGACTGTAATAACCTGATGAATGCAATATGCCAGGTCAGCAGAAAGACAACACAGAGGAAAATACACAAACAAGGGATCTATCAGCTGGATATGTTGCCTATCAGCTGGAAAATGTTTTAGCTAAAAATATTCATATGTTGTCAGACAAGACACGTCCCCCTCAAGTTGTCAATTCTTAAGCAAAAGAAATTACATGAGCAGAATTTCAGTAGCCACCTGACAGCAGTCTCCAGCTGAAGAGGAGTTTATGCATCTTATTTTCACTTTTCATTGATCAGTTTTGACAAAGTCTGTATACAGTCTCAAATAGGCACGGGGGTAAGTATATTTTTAAAACTATAAACTCAAAATTTTAAGGAAGAAAAATTGCTCCTGGCAAACTGAAAAATCCCTCAAGGCATAGAGAAAATGAAGCTAGCAGGCAGCAGCATTTACTCACTGGTAGCCCAAATTTCAAAATTCCTTCTTAGCCACAGTACTACATACAGATTTTGTTTCTCCCACCAGGGTTATTCTTTTTAACTCCTAGCCCCATACAGAGAGAAATTACTAAATCTCCATTTTAATAGCTTCTGTCAGAAGCTTTGCTTTGTAAGGACTGTTTCAGCAGTCTTTGGTGGTAATATAAAACATTTTAATGATTAACAGCCATTTTATAACTCAGGTAATTGGCCACAAATCAGGGGAATGCCATAATGTAAGAAGAAAACACTCCCATCTCTACCATGGCCCAGGCTGGATTTTTGGAGTGTATATTAGTTGAGTGGCTTATGGGTCTTCATTACTTTAACTAATGTACTTCCTGTAGTGCAGACAGAGAAATTTTAAGCTAGTGATTACTTCTGTCTGCCAGATCTTTACAGAGTGCCCATTAGCCACCCTCCACTTCCAGCTGAGACTCTGAAAGGGTGGCTTTATAAGGATTCTAAGAAAATATCTATTAGTTTGACACTGAACTCTCACTTTCTGTCATGGGAGAATCAAGACATCCAGAAGGGATTATGTTCATAATACTAATAACATATGTTCTATGTTATTCACAATACTAATAATATCACCACTTTGGTGCAAAAGCAGAGTGGGGAATAGAAATCTGTCATGGCGTTTTCTTCTTACACATCCGCATTCTGGGCACAATGTTAACTGATCTCCACAGGTCGAGCTGTGGAGCATGGACATGTTTTATTAGATGTAAAAAGGCATACTGTTCAAGTTCAGAATGTTTTTCTCCATGAAACACTTTAAGACCTATCAGAGAGCATTAAGAAAGCTCATTACCCTTCAGTTTGGGGCAAAAACATAGACAAAGATCTAATACCTGCATTTTAAGCACTGTCTGCTTGCATTAAGTTTGTCTTATGAATCTTTGGGCTGTTTGGACATTTGCTTCTGAATTATGAAACTGTTTTAAACTTAAATTCTCATAGGTACAATGGGAAAATAATTTACTTTTTTTTCCAAATTCTCTGCAGTAATGGTTGTAATCTGTCTTGTCTCAGGGTTAAATTGAAGAGTCTTGTAGACACATGGAATTCACATCCATCCTCGAAGAGATACTATTTTAATTTGTCCTTGAAAACAGGGCACTGTGCTTTACTCCATTACACCTGCCTGGGGGGCACAGAGAGCCATGGACTCCACCTGGAGGTGTCCAGTCTGCTCACTGGAATGCTGTGGTACGGGAGAGGCGGCACAGCCGTTTTAGTGTTTCTTATGCACCAGCCATGGCAAACTGCAGCAGTTTGCATTCCAGAAAGCATCACTACTTTTTCCTACTGCAGCCATGCTACTGAAATTGCACACTGGCCTCTTCTCACAGTCTTGTGATTTTCTGTAACATATTTCCTGAAATATGTTCCTCCAGCCCTAAATCTGTACTGAATCTGGCAGTAGAGAGCCGCAATAAAGAAGACCCTAAATATATATCCAAGATTTACTAGTAACTCAGACACATTTCTTTCGCTCAGTTCAGCTACAAGAAAATGATGATGTTTTTCACTTTCAAACAGTGTATGACAGTGAAATGCAATTAATGACCTTATGAAACATTATGCCTAATGACCTTATTAAGCATTATGTTTACTTGTTAACTAGTTCTGCAGTTGGAAATCCTAGAGCTGCCAAAACTAAATTAAAGTGTAGTAATAGCCAAAAGATGACTAAGCCGTATGGATCACCTCCTTTATGCTGTATGCTCTTAATGTATCTCCCAGGAGGCCAAAGAGAATTTGGTATGCAAAAATATGGAAGACAGGGATCTATTATGAAAATCTGTCTTGTTTCTAATAAAAGGTATTTTAACTAAGCTAGCAGGATAGGGAAGCTTCATGTATCATCTCTGTGACAAGTTTAAAACTCAGCCTCGAATATTTACTGCATGCGACTTTTCTAGTTCTGATGCACGAAACAAAAGCCTCCCAAAACCCCCCAAAAACCCAGCCTGATTTTCAGAACCTATGATGAACAAAAAACATCATATCATAGCTATTTTTTCCCTTTGTCTTTATTCCTTCCAAGTCCTTAATCTGTTTTCTCACATTGATTTTCAAATGTTATGCTTCTTCCATCCTTGTGGTTAACTCCAGGTTAACTCTGTTATAGCTTCAGCCAGTTCAATCAGACTGAATTATAATGCATTTAGTATTAAAGAATTTTTCAAAAACTACAGTGGCTGGACAGAAGCTTCCCAAAATATACACACCAAAATTTCAAATCGCTAAAAGGAGGGGATTACAGTGCACTAACTTGAAATAAACCACAAAATCATCAACTTGAACTTATTCTTTCTGGAATGAGAATTCAGATGGAAGAGAGTTGTACAGAGGGCTCAGTTAACCGATCCTCCTCTCAGACATTACTATACCAGTGGGACAAACACACTATGCTCCTGAATTTCTTTCTTTGTTATATGTAAAAACAAAGTAATTAGAGCAGTAATATTTAACATTTTTCACAAAGGCAGATGTGTGAAACTTAGTGTAGCCCTACTCAAAAGGGGATAATTTTATCATACTTATTTCCCCTCTGGTTTTGTAGAAATGAATTATTTTTTCGATTCCTTCCTAAGAGTGCTGTGGAGAAAGAAGTATTGAGTACTGTTAAACAGATGCTTCACTAGTGCTGCAATAAGTATTTTCTTACAGGACCTATAAAACAACCTGTCTGGATAAAGACCCAAGAAATAAACTGATTTCTGTTGCAAGGATCAGAAGATCATTTAATCATAGAATTATGAAGTATGAAATACTTCTTCACTGAAGAAGTATTTCTCCAAAGAGAATTCTTCTCCTTCTAACCAACAGCCATTCCTCCTGACGTTCATCTACGCTGTTTTCAAATATTTTCAAAAGTCATTTTCTCCCTAATCTTCTCAGCCATCAAATACAGTGCACTCCTGTATTTTAATCATAATGAGGATTCTCCTAATACGTGATCGGTATCAGTGTATTTGAGACATGTTAGTCCCATCTTCTTTGGAGAAACCTTGACATACTGAGAACTATTAAATCTTCTTGATTATTTCTCTATCCACATTGTAAATTGACATTATTTCAATCTTTCTCCTCATCTCTCCTCTGCTAGGTCACAAACTAGTCTTCATGACATTTTCAGGACGCTGCAAACAACCTCAGCCCTCATGAGGCTCAGTGCCCAAGACTGTAGCCGGTATCTCAGCTAAAGCACTAGAAACCCTGAACAGCATGAAAGGATTGTTTCATGTGTTTTGGAAAGGGTGCGCCTATTCATGCACTCCTCTGTGACGTCTGCCTTTACCACCTCTACCCGACACGATCCATGCGTCTCTTTAGTCTTGTTTTAGAGAAGTGCTACTCAGACAACTGCTCACCATTCTGCATTTCTGCAGCTGATTATTCGTGTAAGACCATTTGTGTCTCTACTGACTACTGTCCTACCATCTCACACTATGGCATTCATCAGGAGTACTCCCATTTACTTATGAGAAAATATTAAGGACATGCTACACATAGTCTGACCTGAACTACCAGCTTTTACATCTCACTGAACACCATGGCTCAAAGCCTTATATTTTTTTCCCCAGTGGAAAATGTTGAAGAGTAATTAAAGATGTTTTATTTTTCACTAGGAAACTGAAGTATTTGGTTTGGAATCTACAAATCTTATGACTTAACCTGCATTTACCTGCATTTAGATACGTACTGATGCTTCAGGAACATAAAAATCTTCTTGTGTGCATGAAATCTTTTCTCTACAGACATGTTTTTAGTATTTCATTTTCTTTTTTAAGGAAATGCTTAACAATTCTCACCAATTACTCTGTCTGGCAAACAACTTCATTTGACCTCCCCATGCTTCCACTTTCAGGCAAAACCCCTTACATACCCTCAAGAGATGTGGTATCTCTGGACAGCATTGCAAAACCTGCTTTGTATTGACAGGAATAAAAATTTAATATTGGGTTCGATTTCATACTTGTCTTCTGCTAGAGCAAATCAGAATCAGTATTTCTATTCCCCTCTTCTCCCCCGTTACTCTTGCCCTTATTGTAGTTGGCAAGAGAAGACCTAAGTTCCCTCCTCCTCAGCCTTCTTGTCCAAGAAATGGATATAGGGGACAAGAATTCCTGCATAATGCCTGGAAACTAAACAGGAGAATCTTCTTCATTGATACATTGATACATTGATACATTGTTCAATGTAGGTAATGTTCAAATCAGGCAATGAATTATACTTTTTTCTTACTGATACGGCTTCTTCATAGCAGAAGCATAGCAGTATCTCAGTGGTTTTTTTTCTCTGTTTAGTGGGTCTGAATGCCATATACTGCACATACCTTTAACATCTCTTTCTAACATCTTGGCTTCATTAAGGGTCCGGAAGCTTTTCTGAAGAGAGCTCTTGGCACCATCCTTCAATGATCCTTGAGGACCAGACGTCTGTAGACAAACAAGCAATGTCAAACATACAGGAAAGTCCGAGGTCATAAAAGACAGGCGATCATGATCCAAGTGAACAGTCATCTAAATTTAAAGTTCACATCAGTGGGTTCTGAATTACATCCCATTGCCATTTTTCTAAAAGAACCAAAGTAAAAAATTCTCTATTTTTTTTTTTCTAATGGGAAGTCAGATCCCCTTTGGAATACCAAAGATGACTTCAATAAAGAAAGACAATATTTACAGTATTAGAGAAATGGGTTTGACTCCAAGAGCAAAACTGTCCAAAACCAACAAACAAAACATATTGCAACTTAAATATGTATTTATCCTTCCTGCTATGGACAGAACACCACGCAATACAGTATTTCTCTCTAACTGCAGCTACAGAAACTTTAGAGGCCAGACTGGATCTGATGACTCTAATAACGACAACTGAGATTCATTCATGGTTAAATTAAAGAATTATAATTGCTAGGTGAGTAAAGAAATAAGAAACAGACTTTTAAGAGAAGGGCAAACTGCAGTTAATCTGAAAGAGTTTTATTTCTAAGTAACCATCCTTCATCATATCATGCTACTTAAAGATCTTTCTTCTGAAAAACATCCGTCTCTACCTTCAGTGAAGAGACTGATCAATAGATGGAATGATTTTTCCAAATTAGATTAGTGTTTTCAGTCAGTAGGAAATGCTCCAGGTTCTGAACCACTAACTGTTCAGTTTGTAAGACTGAACTCAGGTCACACATCATACTGAATACATTTCTTTGAGAATACTCCTGACAGCCAGATAACATTCTATATTAGTCATGGGTCATAGCCTTATAACTGGTATGTAATTAAGAAGCAGCTACTTTTCATTTTCCAGGGCAGATACATATACTCAAAAATTAACTGTGTGCCAATTAAATGACACAATTATTATTGCTGTTCATTATTTATATAATGAGCAAGCCCAGAGGTGACATATCACATACTGCTGAAGCTCTGATGTTTTTCAACGACACTATAAAAAACATATAGTGAACTTACTGTTTCTTTTTCTTTTAAAAATCTTAGAGAATGCTTTGGATACTTTCAAAATTCAGAACCAAGCTTTTTGTTATGGGATATCTCATGCTATACATGTTGCCATGTCACAGGGATATAGCTATTAAAGATTCCTTGTATTCAGGTGGGATGTAAACGTAAGCTTTTATGTGATTTTAAGAACAAAGGCACACATCACTGCCATTTTCCAAGCTCACCTGCAATATTAAGTTGTGTACACATTCCTTTCAACAATGACAAAAATATATACATTCAAAAGACGAACAAAATTAGTTTCTTATATATTTTCTCAACCACATAATAACAAGCAGCACTGGTAACAGAAAAATATTAAGAACACCAGGAAAAATTCAAAAAAACTATCCAGTGAAGCAAAAGACTGCTCCTGAAGGAAGAACATTTGGCCAGATTTTGTGACAGATGCATCTGTCAAATCAGATAATACTTTTAAATTTCTTTTCCCACTAGAAACAGAACCCAGGGTAGGAGGTACGATCACTCTGTGACCAAAGATGTCAAAAATAAGGATTATTACTATTATTATTATTATTACTATATGACTAGGCATGGTTGACTGGCATGCTTACAGTCAATGAAGCAGCTTACAGTCAATAAAATGAAGTTGGAAGGCCAGACTTACAGTGCAAAACCAAGAAGTTCATCAAATCAGCAACAGTAATTGGGCATGTGCTGACAATTAGTCAGAAGCAGATTTCAGCATCAAGTTAATACCAGAAAAGCCTTTTCAGAGAAAAAAAAAAACTTGTACTGATTAAAAGCTTTATATTTTTTAAAAACAACTCTGAAAATGAGGATTAATCAAGACACCTGATAGAAAATGTACTTTTTTTTACTAGTTTTTATTGTGGTTCATGAGACATCAAGTTATAAAGCAGTCAGTAATTAAAACCCAAACATTTTATGACTCTGTGTAAGGTGAGTTTGTATGCTTGTGGCAAGCCTGGGTCATGGTAAAACACTTTATGACTTAGTAGGATTTACAGCCAACAGTCTCTGATGTTATTTTCTAAATTGGGACAAATACTGTAAAAAAAAAAAAAGAAAAAAAAAAAAAAAAAGATTGTGATTAAAAATAAGTTTGAAAATTGCAGGTCGCTGGAATCTAATTTGTTCTAATTCTGCCTCTTCCAAAATGTCCATAACATGTAGATAGTACCTTCCTCTCCCTGTGCCTTTCTTCATAGCCCCTACCCTCCCCATGCAAGCTCTGTGCAGTTTGAATCTCTGCTGCATCTTCTGGCAGAAGTGGCACCACATTATAACAGTGCTGTCTTAGTCATGGTTTAGAGGCATCAACGCACTGGGGGAGTTTTGAGAATCACATGACCTTACACAGGTACAAGGTTTTATAGGCCTAAGTGCTAATTCAAATCAGTTAAAAACAGTTCTGCCTTATTCTTAAATTATTTTCTTTTCACATACACTTATATTGTGAAGTTTTCACCTATGCAAGACATAGCGTTAGTCTCATTTCTACCAGTCCTGAGGATAGATACCAAAAATGTTACGGATGATTTGCACCTCAGGACATCCTCACAAGGATGTCTAGGCAGCTTTATGCCGTTACATAAAAAAATCTAGACACCCAACAGAACTGCTGGGGTAACACCTACAAAGAAACTCAAAATCAAAGAAGGAAGCAGGACCCTAAACACTTGATGTGTCCCCTGTGCTTCAGGTCACGAGCCAGTACATCCTCTCTAAAAAGCCTAAGAATAATCACACTTTTTCAGGATAAATTGTAAAACTGTGATTCCGATCTGTGAGATACAAGCAGAATCTGTTGACCTGACTCCTTTCTAGTCAGGTACTGCCTTAGGTAAGTAATGGAATGCTGAAACTGCCGGAATGCTAAAGATTTCCCATTTGTGATGAATTTATTTTGCTTTCAAAGGGGAGAGCAAATCCATCATAAAAAGCTCAGGAGGAATTTTTCTGTCATATTTTTAATACTTTTTTTTCCAGTCATTTGTCAAGCTTCCTGTAACCACGATGGATTTTGAACTTTTCATTCATACTTTTAGCAATATTAGCTTGATTTGAAAACGAAGTAATTTTCCCATTACTAACTAAAACCCAAAAAGCCCCTGAGGTATCACTAAGGTTCTTGTAAATAATTTGATCTGGTGATGCACAGGAGAGAACCTAAAACCAAAACCTGCCCCTACTGTCTTTGGTTCATACACCAGCCAGTTGCTGTTGGGAAACCTTTGCCCCCCTGCCCCAACACCTGGTGACAGGGAAAGGTGAGGATCAGGGATGCATGTGAGCTACAGCACTTCTCTCCATTATCTGCTAGCAGCTGGAACTTGGAATCTTTAAGAGAAGACAGGCATCTACAACAGCTCTCATACAGAACAGAACATGGCTCCATCTTTCAAAAGGTGGGGAAAGACATGATCTCTTTCTTCTACACAGGGTCCCTAGGGCAACTTCTCAGAAAACTGGGGACACAGTTCCTAGGGGCTTAAATTCACAAATGCTTCCTTCTAAGAGACTGAACCATTGTGCTCCAGACAGCCCTGACTGAGCTACATTCCTGGTCTTGTGCTGAAGCTCAGCTAAAAGCTCCTTGGGACCTCCAGAAAGTGAGACCCTGATTTTACCTGGTTACCAGTTAAATTATTCACCTAGGATGGGCAAAAATTCAACAGTCTTTAAATAAAAACAAGGAAATAGAATAAAGAAGTGATGACTGTAGTTCACAAGTGACATATTTTTAAAATCTGTCTCAAAACCCTCACATGATAATTTAAAAAATAACAGCTAAATCTATTGCTCTGCAGCAATTTGACGGTAAACCACTGATGACCTCTATATCAAGTCAATTACATTTAAAAGGCATCAGCTGCCTCAATTTTCTTCCTCATCAACTAGATCCCCATTTCACATATACTGCTCATAAAAAAACCAAGCTCCCTATAATGAATACATGCAATGGAGATGCTGAAAACATCACCTTAAGATTTTCATCTCTTTCCTTTCTACTCACTTGCTTCTATTTACATCATATTGTCCATCTTGACCTCCATCACTTAAATTATCAATCCCTTTTCTCTCTATGCTGTAATCACCCAGTGATATATATACTTTTGTCACCATCCTGTAATTGTTAGCTTTGTTTCTTTACTGCTCTGTCTTCTTTTTTCCCTTTTCAATCCCCAAAACACCTACCTGTCTCACTCATTCCAAGTTGTCAAAGGAGAAAAAGACAGTATGTATTAAATCTTAATGAGAAGGAAAGAAAAAGGGCCAGACCTTATTTATTTCTGTGGTATAATTATGCATTCTGGTGAAACAAAGAACTATTTACAGAAAACTAGCATACACTAATGTGTGAGGTGAATCTTTTTCATTAAGAGAGAATACAGTAGTTAGTGTTATTTGAAAAAACACTGAAAACGCAAAGAGCCTAAAAATATTAACATTTTTGTGCAGTAGCTAGATCACTTTATCCCTCTAATGAATACAGACCTTTACAGTATGTGATTGATTCTGCTGTTCTCGTAATCCATTTGACTGAAGTAGCTCTGCAAGCTACCTTTATTCATGTACAAGTGCTGTAACTACAAGTTGTTTCTGTTCTTCTATATGTTTCTATATCAAATATAGGTTCTGGCAATCTCATATTATACTGTCACTGTCTCATGTTTCTGTGTGCCTGTGAATTGCATGTCTGTTGCTCTCTGACTGACTTCCACGAAGTAGCCATTAACTCCTTTAATATTTGACATAAAAGATAATTTTTTCTATGGTCAGAATGTTTTCTGCTCACAGTGTACGCATCGAGGAGCCCAGATCCTCATTAAGACTCAGGATGGAGAGCTAACTTTAGCTTACAATCCTATTTTTAAAAGTTCTCTTCATTTTCTCTGAAAATTTGCATGTGCTACCTCACAGTGAGAATAAGATTTTTCTGCAAAAACTGGTAGAGTTCACAAAATGAATAAAACTTTCCACTCTTCTCCAACAATTCTCCATTTCTACACTGGCCAGGTGCATGCAGTTCATCTGATGTGCAGAGAAGTGCCTCCAAGCATTTTCATGGAACTAGAAGAGTTAATTAAGGTATGGAGTTCTTAAAATTTAATGAATGTATTGGCCACATCTAAACTAGCACTATTGAATATCAAATGGCCTACACTCCTGACTCAAAGCAGTTGGCTTGAGCCATACACAGAGGCCAAAAGGTGGTGAAGGCAGAGGGAGAAAGGATAGTAGATAAAATGGGGAAGAAAAGTAAGGATTGAGAGTTAGGAACAAATAGGGATATACCCCTGAAGGTATATGTAGCTCTGACAGGGGCATACCTTTCTGATCACAACACAAGGATGCTCACATAAAAGGCCTTCACATAAAGTTTTAAGATGGAAAAACATGGATCTGAGATAAGGTGTAGCATGTTCCACAGAAAATCTAAACCTTCTTCTCAATTTACTAGTTTTTCTTACCGCTTGCATAGCTTCATTTGCAAGAGCCTTGGCTTCCTTGGCAACTCTTTCAGCTTCGTCTGTATAATCCTTGATGTTAGTATAAGCATTGAAAGCACGTGTGGCATTGAAAGAGAGGTTTTTGGCTTCAGTAAGGATTCTGTTGGGATGGGAAAAGTAAACACACCATTAAACCTGCTATCAGAGCGCAACAGAACAGCGTATCCTACTTTTTCAAATCCAACGGCCTTATTTCTAAGGTTATTTCTGAGGTGTTTCTTTAGAGAGCAATGTTACACTTGAGATTTCAGGAGTTCTGGCATCACGTGTTTAATGGAATTCACATTTTATCTGTGCAGAAAGACATACAGAACAATGTTCACTAAAAGAGGCGGTTCTGTGAGATAAAAATAAATCAGACACTGAGAAGATAGCACTGTGCTTAACGCTCTAATACAAGGCACATATTCATAATGTGGGTTTCTAGGCTATGTGCTGAGCCAGGCAACTCGATGAAATTTGCACTGTATGAACATGAAGGGTCATCACAGACATGTTTTAGAGTAGGATTTCTGAACAACAACTGATTTCTTGGTCTGGCTGCCAAACACAGAATTGCCAGTTTTGAAGGAGATCTCACAGTCTGAACCAAATCCTAAATGCTAATCTTGCTGCCAAAAATTTAAAACATAAGCAGTAATGCTTCATATTGAATGTGACATTCAATTTACATATAATACTTCATTCTGATAGCTATAAATAGATTAAAAGGTAATTATAAACAGCTAGTATTTGCTGGTGCAGGGACAGAGGTCAGCTAACCTCCTTCCTAGGGGAATTTCTAGCCAGCAGGCTGGGGAAATAACTTTTCTTGCACTCTCTCTGTATGATATATTCAAATATTTTCTACAAAGAATTACTGCACCTAGAGAATGAACTTGAAAACAACTATCTCAATGGTCATTATGACCAATGCCTGTGTTGAATTTACTGAATAAAGTGTAAATGGGCTAAAATCCCCACTTGAACTGGATAAGAATGGATCTGAACTTGGATTTTTGCCTCTCTGGGAAATTCTTTAGCCATCCAGGTGTATGGCAATGTAAGAGAAACAGGGATTACTCCTGTTGGACCTGTTCCAGCTTGTATAAAATAGTCATTGAGACAGTGTGTGTGGAAGAAAGGAAAATTCATCCTGGTAATTTATCGGTTCTCTGGAGAACTGTGACAGCTGGGCTCTGATCCTCGCATCAATTACTTACTGATTTCTACAAAATGCCACAGGAAAGATAAAGTGGACAGAAGGTATAGTCCCTGGACTCAACATGGAGTTAATAGAGGGACAGAGATTCCCTTTAGGTTACTGCAGAAACTGCATGACTGAGCTGCCTCTGCATCACTCCTGGAAAAGCCTATCTCCTTCCTCAACTACAGCTGGAGCTCACTAGGCTACTCCCGAGTTTCTGTGATGCTCTCTTAGACAAACATGCAGCCCAGAATAGTAACCTAGCAAGTAGCTCAAGTACTGTTTATAAATGTGGTTTAAATCCTTTCTGGTTAGGAAAAGAAACCCCTGAATTTGCCAAATACCACTGGTGGTTATTCATGAGCAGGCAATTAGCCATAAGGGAGAAGCCTATACTAATGCTTCCTTGTACACAGCAGAAATAACAATTTTTTCTAGGTTAAATTCATGAATGGTTCCATGTTCCAGCACTCAAGAGAACATGCTCACTGTCAATCAATATATTATTTGAATCCTTAGAGGGTGACTGGAGAGACAGGGCTCTCCCCCTATTTCTCCTGTAAGAAGAAGCAGTAATCTACACCAAATTCAGCATTGTCTGAAAAGACACTCAAGTGCCAGTTGTGAAGATACATGCACTTTTTAATTCCTCAAACTGATAGAGACTGTACATGCCTGTAAAATATAACTTTCTTGTCAGTGTACAAAGTAAACAGCTTTGTTGTGATGCAGGATTACACAGCACCATGGTGTTTCATTGTCCTTTTAAGTTATGTATCCATCTCACCACATCAGAAATTTTAACTTTGAACAATCTGCTCTTAGACATAATTTTTAATGTGTTTGATACAGCACAGTTCATTGTCTTTTTTGAGAAACTGAGGCTGATGTCTGGATCAGATATAGGTATACATGGTACTGTTATACTGATACAGCATTTTAAACACTACCCTAAGCTCCTTCAGGCCAAGCTGTCAAACTACATTAAGACAGAAGCACATACACGCACCCATAAAAAAGTCTATTTTGAATAGTTAAAAACTTCTGTCTCAAAACATGTCTTGCCAACATATGATTAGAATATACAATATCCTTTTTTGTCTACATTTTCTCTCTTTCTTAGTTCCTTCATGACAACTTTCCATGCATTCGGATATTTATATGTGGTTGGGTGTGACAATGAAGCCACTCATTTTTAGAAACAGTGTTCTTCAAACTCATTTTTACCCAGAAAACCACAGCTATCATTACACTATGCATGCCTCAAAACAAGTATTACACTGGGTATCTAGAGCAGTGTAACTACACTGTAAATGAAGCCAGTAATTTTACAAGTATCAGAGATAATTTTCTGTCTTTTCCTCAAAATTACAGATGCTGGCAAGAAAAAAATGTGTCAAGCATCTGCTCACAAGTATTTGGGACATTCAAGTCTTCAGGTACATCTAAAAGATGTAAGCAGCAAAAAAGTAGCATATTGTTGATATTTTAAAAAAAAATTTTTCATGCAGCGCTTTAATAAAATAATGAAACTCTGACAGGTCCAACAGGCAGAATACCCATGGTCTATTTCTGAGTATTTTAAATATTCTGAGCTAAGGCAGATTACACTTAATATTTATGGCTTGCTTTCTTAAGTGCTGAGAATGCAATAAAACAATAAAATCCCTCTCTTTTCCCCCCAAAATTCCAACAAAACCAACAAACAATTGTTTTATATTCTTTCCAGGAAACTATTTTCATGATAAGTTATAAATATCATTATTCTGAGAGAGCTGTGGTCATATATATGAAGGGCATTGCAATTCTCACTTATATTTAAGGATGTGATAGTGCTAAACAGAAACTGAAGTCTCTGTACTTGGGTTTAAGCACTTTGGTCCAGGCCACCTACTTGTTTTGGGAGAGTGTTTTGAAACCAGTAGAGGAATTACTGTCCATCACTATAGGGGATTTCTGACAGTAAACAATTCAGGATCACAATAATAGTCTCCTACCAAAACGGCCATCCTAAAAAGGAAAATACTACTTGTTTTTAACAAATGCACATGAAAACGTGTAGTGAACTCTTTAAGAAAAATTTCCATTTTTTCACAACATAGCAGTAAGCACATGATAAGTTAAGCTGTGCTATGAGTGCATCTGAGGCCGCTGTTTGCTGTCCATGCAGCCTATAAGAACCACAAGATGTATGAAACCATTTACAAGAGATACACAAACTGACCAGCTCAATAGTTGTATACTCGTACAGATCACAGATGATTTTTACACCCCCAGTGACAGATGTCAAAGTCAAAGCAGAATGCCCTTCAAGTTCTGTGAAGCAATTTTGCAAACCTGCTTCTTGATTTTAGCACTACCAGTGAATGCCTGCCTTACCCATCCAGCACTGCAGATGATTCATTCAGCTGGCCCGCATGGTTCTCAGCTTGCAACACCTTTTCTGGAAGCATCCTGTCACGGATTTCTTGTGATAAGTCATCTATTTTATCTTTCAGCTGATCAGACATTGGCTGTATCTTATCTGCAACACCTTCTACATACTGGAAATGATGAAAGAAAAGCCTTTAAATTGCTGAATGCAAGCATTCCGCAGCACTACTTATATGTAATGGTGTTTTGTCTCTGCTTGGGAACTGTTATTTCAACTTACCAATGCATTAAAACTTCAGGGAACTAATATAGAAAGAGTAACAGGCTGGACTAGAAAGCAGAGAGGAGATAAACAATATTCCAAGAGCTACTTGCCTCTCAAGCTTAGTAGAAGCCTTTATTTTACAATTAAGGAACTGCACAGTTTAAAAGCATATAAACCCTAATTTGGATTTGTTTCCTAAATGTAGATGTGTGCACAGTCATATTAAATTGTTGCTGTGCTCCACAATAATAACTAATAAATGGCAGAAGTTTCATGTTTCAGGACTCTTTGAGTGACCACAATGTCTTTCTGCTTATTAAAGCATCTCAGTAAGAACTATAATTTTGAAGACCTGCCATTCCTGTTCCAAGATGCAGTCTCACTTTGTCTCCTTTCCCATTTCTCTAAAGAGCATTTTTCCATTCATTATGACAAGCTTCAATGCATGCTGGAAATATCTCCAGAACCAATGATACTTCAAGAAACTTTTTTTTTTCTTTGTAGCTAAGGCACTGATCTCAAACTCTGTTGATAAAACTTTCAAGGAAGAATTTTCAAAAATATTACGCAAAATGAGAGTGCAACTTTCTCCCTGATCTATCTAGACTTAAAATTGTGGCCACAGGCAACAAATTATTTCTCAAGTTTCCTTGGGATATACACACAGAGTTTTTGTGCAGATAAATCTACATCTAGATTTATCACATAGTCACAGTGAGACTGTGAATGGGTCTGCTGCATCTATAATTCTCAAGATAAAGTCAGTACCACAATCAGAATACCATATTTATTAATGGTAGAGTCCCTCAAACATTATGAGCTAGCTCATATGTAATCCAACAAATCACTTACAACTCCAAGTTATTAATTTTTATATACCAGACTAGCTTTTCTGCAATACAGCAATTAAGAATTATCCCAAGTCAAATATTCTGATATTGATAAACACAATGAAAAATTGGGTGTTACTTTAATTATCGATTTTGGTTCCATAATGATGCTTTGTTGTACTAATTCTCAGGTAAGGACGATAAAATACTCACCTCTACAGCTATGCTGACGTTATTTGCAAGTTTATGGGCTTCATTAAGGACATCATTCCCTTCCTGAAGGGTCTTTTCAACATCCCATCTGCCATCTTCTACATCTTGCTTCCTTTTCTATAGGATGAGTTCACACATAGAAAAAGATGAATTGTTTACTAGAATCGTTCAAATGCCAGCATCTCAGTAGAAGACTGCATTTTGTCTTATACCATGCCACAACGCCCCTTCTGGAATTCCCTGAGCTCTCAGAGCTGAGACAGTGACAACAATAAAGCACATGTAAGATATCTTTCCTTTGCCCTCCTATCCCCAGCTTCGTACTGTCCTCTCACAGGGCAGGGTTTTGCTGCTCCCCAACAGAGGCAATTGGCTCAAGTACTATTGCAAAATGAATCCGAAAGTTTTAAATCCTAATCATTACCCAGATGTGTAAGTTCCTCATTTTGTAAATCACCTCTGACTATAAAGGAAAAATTTATAAAAATATACTGCTGCTTTCCTACTTCTGTCCACTGGTACTTCCCTAGCTATTGAATGCAAAATAAAAAGGTTTGGAGTAACCTAAGGATTCCTGCTTTTACAACTAGTAAAACTACTGCATATTGTGTGGTAAGGATGGACTTCTGAATAAAAAATTGGCAGTTTCCTGGGCAAGATCCACTGAGTATCACAGATTAGTCTGATAGGAGGCCATGGCAGCCATGTGGGCAGGACTGCTGGAAAGGCACAATGCTACAATGATGTGGAGAGTATTTTAAAAACAGAGATAGCAGGTAATTTCTCCAACCTTTATCCATTTACCTTTGGGAAGAAAATGCACAGAACAAAGACCACCTAAATTTGTCAGATCACTGCATTTCCTTAATTCAATCAAGCTCAGAAATGTCTGCTGAGAACAGAGGTCTCAAAACTCTAACCTCATATTGTACTTGAGGTGAAAGCTTACCGAGATACAAACAGAGTTGAAACATTTATCTTCATTAGGTTGACTCTGCTCTTTACGTCTTGGTTAAATGCTTGTTAATGTACAGTCTAATATGCTCTTTAAGTCTCTGCAATTTAAATTAAATCACAAGCAGACCCCTCTTCTATGAGTGAAATAATTTTTAACAGCTACTAACTACCAAGGATAGAGTTTGATTTATAACTCTGTAATATCCACATACCCCCTTCAGTCTTCTTCCCAGGGGTTGGAGAAGAAGATGATTCTAGAAACAAATACATGCTAGCAAAGATTTTAACTGAACTCCTATTTAAATATCGAGCACATGATTTGAATTTTACATGACTATTTATACTGGGATGAGTTTAATTTCCTCCAGAACAATAAATCCAATATGCCTTCCACAAAGCAGATGATATTATTTCAAAAAAGCTGGGGAGTAATCCTACTTCTAAAAGCCAATGCACTTCCTCATTCTGAGGAACATGTTTAAATTACATCAGATATAGTTCTATTCTAATGATACTTTTTTTGGCTTATATTTTTGTTTCAATTTTTAATCATGCAGAGGTTCAATCCTTCATCAGAATCCAAGTAATCGAGGATAAAACTTGTCAGCACTCACCTCTAGCATGGTCATATTTTTTTGGTTGACTGCAGATAAACGATCAGCCTCCCAAATTTTACTTGCAGCTTCTCTTAACAGATCTCGAGCATCATCAACTTTGCTGTGGTAGTTTGCTAGTGTGTCCCGGACCTCATTTTTGAGATCCTCATTTTTCTTGCTGGGCTCACCAAATAATTTCTTTACCTTGTCCAAAAGGTCTTCTGCATTCCTGCAATACATTGCCACCCATGAAGGCACTGAGTTCATATTCCCTACATCAAATAATCTGAATACTCTCAATAATATGCAAATGAAACAGAAAAACTAAATCTCAAAGAAAAATTAAAATAAGTCTCAAAGTAATTTTCAAGATGACACACGCTTAATAAAGTGAAATGACAGCTGTTTTTAAGCCCTTTCTTAAAAGAGGTTTTTAAATTCCACTAAGGTCCTATTTATGAAGCAGAATATATTCAAATATCCTCCACTGAAGACTATCTTTTTTTTTTTACTTTTTTTTGGTAAATTTCCATTATCGAGATCTGACTAGCAAAGTGAGGTTTTCCGAAACATTTCAACTTGTCTAAAAGATTTCCTTCACTCACATTAATGTGACATGGGACACAAAGTGGTTTCCTTCCTTGAACTGAGAAGGATTTGTAGATTTGCCCAGTTTTAAGCTGCCTTGAAGCAGACAATTGCTTTAGACTAGACAGTCAAAAATCATAAATGGTTTCTGGTGAAATAAAAAAACCAAACCCAGATCCTTGGATTTATGACTTCCAGTAGTCAAAAAAATTTTGCTTCTCTAAAAGGAATTCTGGAATATTTTTAATGGATTTTGCTGACCCCAGATTAAAGGGACTGGAGTACTGTCATCTGCCTGCCTCGAATCAGTTTCACACAAGGCAACACCACTGTGTTAATCCAACAATATGTCAAGGGCAGGAAAAAAAAAGGCACTTCAGGCACTTCCAAAATGATGCCTTAGAGATGAGAAAAATCCTAAGTAAACAGGAACCCATAGGATAGATAATAACTACAGAAGAAATTTATCATGCTTCCACCTAGGACAGATAAAGTTTTTCTTCCTGCTTCATTATGCCAAAGTGTGGATTTTCTGAAAAACACTGCTGTTTGGCCTGCCTATTCCATTATCTTCAAAAAATAAACATGTAAGTAAATGCACAGCAAAAAGGTATAGGAAAGGAGGAAAAGATATGCTGACACTGGACATAATTTAGATGAAGGGTCTGAAGTGGAGCCAAGGAAAGTCAAACTGGTATCTTAGCTTTGGGCTTTTCTGAGATGGATTAGGGTTTTTTCCCCATCAGTTCTGCCATTGGTTTTGACGAAAAAAAATTATTCACATTTTGAATTCACAGCTTCTGAGGACAAAATATTTAATCAAAAACTAAATCCCAATACTGACACCCTGTCACAGAAGTGTAGAAAGGAATCATACCTCCTCCATTATTCTTCTATAAGAAGCTCCTGTCTTACACTTCTGGCAAATTTTGACACCCTTATGACTCTGCAGTACTGGAGGAACAGTACAAACCAGATGGATTTCCTTTTCATTCCCTGGCCTCATAGCACAGTTCAAACTACTTAT
The DNA here is from genome assembly GCA_013397975.1 of Machaerirhynchus nigripectus. Taxonomy (NCBI): domain Eukaryota; kingdom Metazoa; phylum Chordata; class Aves; order Passeriformes; family Dicruridae; genus Machaerirhynchus; species Machaerirhynchus nigripectus. The sequence continues at coordinate 240,915 of VZRQ01004845.1, read as the reverse complement.
CCATCCAGTAGTCTAAACTCTTCCTGGGTGCTCTAAAGACAACACTTTTGTATTGATCTGTTGTGCATTTTCCCTCTGCTCCTTCTAATGAAGTATGAGGCAATCTGTTCCATGTAATCCCTTGCTTTAGAATTTCTGTGTGACTGGACTGCACCACATTTCATGAAATGCTCTCCTGTACATTTAAGCTGTCCTACTTTCACTGGATACCATCCTAGAAAAAAAATAAAAATACACAAAATGTTTGAAGTTTTAGAAGAAACAATCACAGATCTGGCCTAACACCTGGAATGCTGGATGCTCAGGATCCTCAAAATGAGTGCAAGAGAACAAACAAGATTAGAAACTGGTGAAAAAATGATTAAAACCCACCAACTGCATACTTTGACTCTAAATCTAATGTTTAAATATGTTAGAATTTCCCTGTCAGGAGAAGAAATAAGGATTGTAACACCATGAATAGCATGGATAAGGTGATCAACTGTCCAATGTCTGTCCAAAAACAAAAATGAAAATACCAGGAAGCAATGTCAAAACAGAGGAGGCATATCTTCCAATACTGTACAGCTGACTTATGCAATTCAATCTTCCAGGAAAGTGGATGACAGAAGTTGACAGAGGCTCAGAAGCCATCAGACAAATTTGTGGAAGAAAAAGTCACACAAAAATAAAGCTACTCAGCATACCAAACAGAAAGAAAGAATTCTGGCTCACAGCACCCCTTGATACCAACTCAGTGGCATCTGAGAAAACATGTAGGAATGTTATACAATAGTGAAAGATTTATTTGATAAATATGAAAATCATGGCAGTTCAGAACAGCAACTGGTATATTTCTCTATATGCTCTTTTTAGAGTGAAATTATTGACTAATGTGCAATTTCAGTACATAAAGGCAATCAGATTACAGCCTAGATTTGAAAAATTTGAAGGAAAATAAGGGAAAAAACTGCATATGTAAGAGAAGCTTTGCCATCTATGAAAGCAAGAAGACTTCATTTAAGTTCTGAGAATTCAGAGAAAACATAGGAGAGAATCCACTGAATGTTGTCATTCTGTTTTTGGACAAAATTCTGAAAACAGAATACAGTCACTGACAAAAGACATCTCACCAAAGAGTAAGCGTGATTAACTACTTCAAAGTGATCATGAGGCTGCCAAGAGCCTTACTTTATTCAAAAGTAAGAATTTCTAAATGGGTCTGTAGAGAATACATATGAGCACAGCGATCCACACGCATGCAGGTGTGCCTGCAGAGTTCTTAGAATGATTAACTTTTCTTCATCCTTCTTCCTTGCACAGTGTATCCTATCCACTATCTTACTACTTATTATTTAAACAGTTTTATAAGATTTTTCTTTAAGAGGCAGTTTCCGAAAACAACATCTAGGGTCCTTTCCTCCCTGTAATGCACAGTGACTAATTTTCCTTCTGTTGAGTTTCACTGCCAAAATTTCTTGGATCTCAGTGACTGCCTATAAAGAGGTAACCCTATCCTTAATATAAACCATACAACTTTGATTGAAATCAATGAATATACTAATGTATCTCTTAGTATAAAATATATTTCTTTATCAAGAAATTGAAACACTCACTTTGTACTTTTCAGGAAGAATGGAAGAAGTTCTTTCCCTCAAAGAAGCCCTACTGCATCTTCTACTCTAGCTATTGGGCTAGAGTAGGAAATTATTTCATTGTAGTCTAACAGTTTAATGTCGGCTGTAGCATTTGAAGACTAATAATACCTTGTTTGAAAGGTCCTTCTCCAGCCTGTCCTAAATTTGCAGACAGCACTTTCAAAGGTCTGGCTAAATTTTTCTCATTCCTACTTTTTCCTGGTTTATTTCTGTGTGTGAGTAGAGAAGGCATAGAAGAGGCTCAGTGGAATCAGATGAAAAAGCAATAAAACATTCCTCAAAAGTAAGCTTGAAATATATTCTTTCTCCAGAGAACAGAAAGCAAAGCTATCAGAATTATGGGAAGAAATACTGTCCTGGCAGGATTTCCAGAAAATTATCTGGTTTATAAAGTCTAAGATAGGCAGTGCAAATCTGATTCTATACCTCTTGGAATTCTTAGCTAATTTTGTATTCCATTTATATCTCCTTACAGTATGCATGCACCTGATAACTGACATTTTCAGGCCTGAATAACTCTATCCCAGACAGTTTTCTGATCCATCACAACTTCAATGGACCTTGTCCCTGCTCAGCTGGATTCCCTGATAATTGTTTGCACTGGTGAAGAGCTAAACAAAGTCTAGCTCTAGAAATTTTCCCGGTCTTACTCATACAGAGGTAACAAACTATCAGAACTTTAACTTCAAGCCAAGCATTTCTCTGAATCAGACACATTTTCAGCATTTTGCATAATGCTTTATAAACAACTGCCAACATAATCATATATATATATATATACATTTATTTACGGATAATTAAATAACCAAACCCTGGGCTTCTGAACGATTCCACAGAGATGGGATATTCTGACCTACACTATTATAAACATGGCAAAACACATTCTTTTGAATGTCTACACTACTGAATAAACTTTGCAGACAGATAATATTTTTATTAGACCAACTAGTTTTCCAGGAAAAACCCCAAGCTTCCAGATGAAATTTTTAGTACAAAAGCCATTCATCAGGTCTGAAGCAAAAGCTAAAAACAAACTGAGAAAAATTAGATTTCAATTAGAAATGTTGCTGGTACCTGTGGAGCAGAGAAGTAATTTCCTAGGGATTTCTTTCCACACATGTAAGCATTTCCAAAAATGCAAATGCTGTTTTAACAGATATAAAGTATTAGACTTTGTTTTCTTTCACATTTCTGTAAGCCTCAGCTAGAAAACTCAATTGGCAAACATGACAATCACATTTACAAGAGTCAGACATGGTCACTAGGAGGTTGAAGACTGGGGTCTCTCTACTCACTTTAATTCATCTTGAGCTATTTTTTCTTGCATACTGAGATCTCTATTTCTCATCTCTATGACCATTCTTTCAGCCTCACTCTGCAGTTCTGGAAGACTCTTCTCCAAAGTCTTGTCTTGAGTTCTGAGTGTCTCATTCAGTTTTACAGCATCTTCATTTGCAGCTGCAGGGGACCAAAATGGATTTATGTAAGGAGCCAGTAATTAAAAACAACAAAGAAGCTTTAGCATCTGCCCATCAACTCTATCAGCAAGTGGAACACAACTTGCACTGGTTATTTGTGCTGTGAAATATAATGGATGGTTAATCCAATGATCAGTAACAAATGAGAAAGTAATATATGTTTTATCAAACCTTTTAGTATAGTTCACTTTTCAACACAATAATTAAAGAAGTTTTTATATCCAGTATAAGAAATACATTGCTCCCCTCCTCCTCCTTCTGAAAGAAAGAATTTGCACTGAACCTTCCAAACAAGTAGAAGATAATTTGCTATACTGCTGGTAGAACTAAGGAGCAGGCAGTAGAAGCAATGAAAATTAGACTTAAATTACTTTTGGAGAACCTCAAAATATGTCATTTTTAGCATTCAGACTTAACAGTGCTAGGAAGAATAAACAATTGTGAAATTTTAGAAAATGAGGCAGAAGAGGAGTGAAAGACACCCACAGCTGTCTGAACCCACTCATGTGTTTAGAAGAAGATACCCAGAAATGGAAAAGAAAAATATGGAGGTTAGAATATATGAAGGCGTACTGCAAATATGTTTGGAACAGCTGAATTACTCCTAACTGCTAAAGCTGTACACAGGGCATCATATTCAAGGACAGACTAAAATCTTTCTGCCACAACATACTAGAATACACACTTTCAAAAGCAACTAGGCCATTTATAACAATCAGTTCCATCTTCAATTTTAAAAAGTACTGCTGCCCTTCCATAGGTACAGAGCTCCCAAGCAAGTGATTTCTCCAAAAAGGCAGTGTTCCTGGTCACATGGGTACTTCTGAATATTTTAAATTAAATCTTTAATTAAAGAAAGTAAAATCAGTCTTTCAACTTCCAAATAAATTACTATTTCATCTACACATCACATCGGTTTAGAGCAAATTAAGAAGAAAATTCTCATCTAATGATATCTTTGATTAGCTGGTGAGAACTGAGATTTGTATCTTTTATCGCAAGTGGTTATGGATGGAGTAGTGAGGTCTGGAAAAAGACTACACTTTGCTCAAATGGATCGTGGATCACTTCTATATGTAATATATTATGTATCTTTACCAAGTTACCTCAGGCCAGGAATAGGCCTATATTATTTTTTTTTTTTTATTCCTGGAATAAAAAAATTGTGAGTAACCTCCCTGAATATTCACTGTAAAAGAGAAAACGAATATGTTAGCTAAACTTTTCTTAGGTTCAGAAAAATTCATACCTAGTTTCATCCTTCTCTTCTCTAATCATGATTTGTTTTGTGTCTTGGTTTACTGCAAATATCAGAGTCCAGTGGTGGTAAATGATTTGGGTGCACTGACATAGACAAATGCTAGGAAGTGCAAAGCAGGGAAATTCTGTAGCTAAGAAAGAAAATTAGTTACAGCTCCTCAGAAGTTCAGAAAGTCAACAATCAGCTCAGTAGAAGTGGATCAGCAGTCAGAGTATGGTCATTAGAACAAATCACTACAAAATTCTCACTTTCAATGAGGAGTTTCGCCAGTTAGAGAAAAGGTATGAATGAGAAGAATGTAGCTGTGTTGTGAACCACCAGTGGCACCCAGCTGTAAAAAAATGTTACTGGGACATTATTAGGAGAGCTGACACAGGCAAGTTTTACTCCTTCTGAAGAGCAAGACACTGAAGAAACCTCATTTCATGCTTTTTACCTGTGGCCAGGAAACACGGACATAATTTTCAACAGAGGAAGGGAAATTAAATGAAGGTGAGTAAGAGATTTGGGAGAATACTCTTTCATGTGATTCAGTCCAGAAAAAAAGGGGCCAAAGTGGAATATGATTCCTCTCTGCAAACATAGCTAGGGGTGGGGGAAGAAGCACTAGGGAGAGGAAAAAACATCTATTTGAACTAAAGAAAAAGGTTTGCAAAAGAACACATGATGATAAACTAAACATGAATATTTTTCGCTAGAAATGTGAACTATTATAATTATGAAGAGTACTGAAATTGCATCCTATCCAGATTGTGTGTATTTGTGGAAACTACTTTAAAGATGAGGTTTAAAAAGTTTTTGATAGTAGGGGAGTAGATGCCTTAACCCACAAGGTATCTCTCAATCCTGTGCTCTACTATTTCATGTATTCCTAAAATTTTAACTTGGCTACTAGGCAAACACATTGATTTTAAAGTCTTTGTCTACTTCTATAATACTGCATAAATTTACTTCACCCCCTCAGTGTTTTCTAACTCTGTATTTCCTACTTCTAAACCTGCTTGAGGAAATTTTTATTTGGGTTACAAACACTGGGCATGAACTTTGTACAGTCAAAGAATGCATTTTGCTCGTCATCCCAAATTCATCCTGAAATATGAGGAACATGGTCTTTCATTTAAAAAATTCTCAAAAACTTGCTCATTTTTTCTCATTGCTTTCCCCACATTTTTTTCTTATGGAAGTTACAAGTCCTAAAGATATCCTAGATTGCTGTTCAGTTCACCTTCCAAGCCACATATAGGGATGCGTTACATGAAAGGCAATATAAAATGTATTTTATACCACTTGGACAAAGGCAAAGCTTTCCCTTTCAATGAAATGGGCCTTCAGAAGCATAGCTACTAAAATCAGTACTGCTGGGAAAATCTGGAGGAGGAAAGAACTGATAAGTATTTTTCAAGTAAAAAACCTGCCTGTATTTGCCAATTAGCTTCAATTTTTTTTTCCAGCCATTATCTTATTTAATAGCTTTATGCAATATATAGGTCTTGCTTCTTAAGGCCATCTACAATCCTTTTCTCATAAGTATTTACTGCAGTGTAAGTGCAGTGAATCAGCCTGTGGAAGAGAGAGCGTTGGCTTGGCTCCATGCTTAGGTAGGGTTAGGAGTCACTTGCAAATTCCAAGCAGCAGATGTTCATTAACAGCAAGAAGTAAATGCATTTTTGAAGTAAAGTGGGGAATTAAGATGAAGTGTTAATGTACCAAGTACTGAAATTACATCAAACTTTTTAACCAATACATATTTTTAACTGCTTTGAAAATAAACAAAAGCTAAGCCCTGTTTGTTACTTCATCACAACAGCTCTTCAGATAACTGCAAAAATCCTGAAGGAACATGCTCAGTTTTCTTCTAGTCTTTGTTGATAACTACCAATACACTAAGTGTTTATATAAACTGCATACACAGCTTTGAAAAAATATAAAACAGTTTACTGCCTTTTCTTCACTCAACATTTAAAGCACATGATATTTTTCAGCAAGTAAAATCTTCCTCGCTGTTTCTCAGACTCTCTTCCCCTGCCATCCTCCAGTTTTCTTGAGAAACAACTCAAGTATTTTAATTTTTCCAATACCTTCAGCAGCTTGGAGAATGCCTTTGACGAACTGTCCAAGAGATTTTGCTCTGTCATTAGTCCTCTCGGCATCCTGCCTGGTCTGCTCACCATCTGCTGTCACCTTGGTAGCCTGGTGATACAAATTCAGGGAAAATATAATTAATGAACAGGACAAGGCTACACTATGTTATATTCCTACTGGCTGAATTCATGTACAAAACTTTCCTCAGGCCAGAGGCAATCAATGAATTATTGATCGGATGCATGGGAAATGAAATGCTCTGTTCAAGTACACAATTAAATTTTATTATCTTTACCTTTAAATGGAAATTGGAAGGCTTTATTTTAGGTTCATAGAAACCCTACTTGTGTGCAGCAGCACACCAATGGAGACAGGATGAAATTATCCACTGAATAATAATATCTTTGCTTAATAAAATGTTGTTCGGAACCTTTTAATAGATTCTTTGGGGAATGCTTTCCATAGCTTCACAAATGTGTACTTTTCGACTGACAAAGTGCAGCAGGTATCATGACCTCTTTGCTTCTTCCCTGGAGGTGTTCTCAAAGACACAGTTCATTCCAACAAGCAAGAAGAACTTTAAATCAGTACATTAATTTGACCAAGAAAGAGAGAGAAAACAAAGAGTAGTTTTATTCAGTTCTAATGCTTGAAGTTGTTCGTTTATAACATATTGGGGTGCTTAGTAAATTTTAGCTTTGTGTTACTATATGCTTTATAATTGTATTGAATCACAGCAGCAGCAGGAAGAGAGACACCTGCTGCAGACCTAAAAAACATGCTGAGGTGCCGCAGCGCTATCTGGCTAGCTAGATCTAGCGCCGGGTATCGTCCGTGCGGGAGGGGGAAGAAGGCTGGCTCGCAGGGGCGCGCGGGGCTGGAGCACTCAGGGAGGAACAGACGAGACGCCGGGACTCTTGGCGATAAACACGGACTTTGCTGCATCTTGAGTCACGTGGAAAGAGCCCCGCCAAGCTGTTACCGACCCTTGTTATACCCTTAGAGGATGGGGAGGGGACAACAGACAGCCAATAATGCAGGGACACAGCATTTGAACTTGGCGGGCAAAGGGTACAGAGCCAATGGGGGACCGCGAGGGACGGGCCAAATACCGTGGGCCAATGAGGGATCGAGGGACACAGAACCTCCGGGGGAGAAACCAAACACGGGGGGGAAAGGGGGGAAATGGCAGTGATTAATATCCACAATGCACTGTAACACTGAGGAAAGGAATCATCTGAGGACATTCTACTTAGCTCTTGAGGTCCCTATTTACAAAATGGACCCTTTTTTATTAAAAAGAAGCTGAACATTTCAAGACACAAAGCTTGTTGAGCTATACCATAAAGCCAAAAAAAAAACAACCCCAAACAAAACCCAAAAAAACCCCAACAAATAAAACCCTAGCTTTCTTCTTTAGGGATTACATTCCCACAAAAATCTCGAAACAGGGCATTATGAATTTCCCGGTCTCTGTGAAATGGCTAGAAGGTCAATAATTCAAAATGAGCTTAGGTTTTCCCTGACTTGAACTGCACAAATTGTTTCTCCCTTACAAAAAAACCCCCACACTTTTCAGTAATAGTCAGAGAAACAGTAGCACTTAAACACATTCATTTTTGCCTGATTATCTTCTAGATGGAAGCCCTCAAGATACTTTAGGACATCTGGCTTTCTGAAATGAAATCCCTGGCATTATCATACCACTTACAGTTTTGGGCTACTTCAGAGTAGTTATACTGAAAGTAATTTACACTGAACGTAATTTATATGAAAATGGTTCAGGTAAATAGAAGTATACAGGAAGAATTAAGAAGCCATGCAGACTGGGGGAAGTTTGTGCCATTCCATCCCTCTATCAGTAGAAGATCATGTCTTTTCACACTGGCACAGCTTTAATCATACTATTGATTACTTCCTCTAAGATTTACAAACCCTTTTTACCTGCCTGGATACAGAACTAAAATAGTTACAGTGAGCTGTAAGAGGCAATTGGGATAGTAAAAAGGCAAAAATTCCAAATGGTCTCTATGGGCCACAGCTCTAATACTGCTTGGCATTTCTGATTTAATTCTTCATGTAATTGAGAATACCTTATTATTTATTGTCAAACCCTCCACAAGCAGCCTTTTATTCTTTGAGTTTTATTTGCTTGGAATATTCACATTCAGTTTTTTATACACTATAATATTTCTAAGTCCTTTGCTCCAAATGGTGTTTTATAACTTACATATACCTTTCTTAGTTTTGATTACTTTTTCCACATTCACATTAATTCAAGCTGGCCACTTTAACCTCTCTATTTATGACTGAATAGCACGTACTACATTTTTGTGAAAATTAATCTGTCACTGAACAATTTTCATTTCCTTTCAGTGACAGTTCTCTTTAGTACTTAAATCCCATTCAGGTCCACTGAAGGCTTTCTGCATTTTGACAAAATTTGCTTAGCTGAAAAATAGGCTTTTACTTCATTATCTAGTCTAGCTTTAACTCCATAAAACCAAATTAAATGGCGAACATCCTTCATACTGTAGCTGGCCATTCTATGACTAATCAAATGTTTTCATTTGTTAATAAGGTCCTACTAATTTTCTACATATTCAATTTACTACAGTTCACCATTTCTATGAGGTAAGTCTTCAGCATCTTCTAACACTTTAAACAGGCCCAACAAACTCTTGCTGTGGGAGCAATAAGGGTCAGCTAGACTGGACCCAGAGCAGGGGTTTTGACTGGATCTTCAAGAAGTTATCTGGACACAAATCAAACTTTTTGGCATAAAGGAGATCCCTACCACAGAAACCAGTAAGGAAGGTAATGGAGATCAGTGAACATGCTTTGGTGATGTCCACAGTGATGGAGGTTCCATGAAAGGCCTTGAAGTAGTCACTTAGCAATTTAAACTACAAGCAAGTATTAGCAACTATGCACACATATTTGTTTTGGTTTTGTTTCTACGTTTATTTAGCCTGAGGACTTAATCAAGCCTTAAGGAACTCCTCTAGATAGCATCTGGAGGGTGTCCTATAGGAATTTCTCCGGCTAGTGAGCTGCAGGCCACAGAAGGAGGTGTAAACACAGACCTCACCATACAGATGGAAGTTCTTGGCTCTCCCTCCAAATGTTTCCAGCTATTGCAAACTAAGTTGCCTCAGCTACTACTTCCAGAAGTTTTAGAGTTAGAGAAATTCAGTACTTTGGGAGAAAGGTAAAAGTTTCCAAAGACAAAAGAAGCATTTCAATCAAGACGAGTGATTCTGATCCCTGTCTTTCTTGAAGGCTCTTGAAGGTACCTAATTAGAAGGGAAGTAGGGGTTTTGACGAAATGCAGTGAACTCACAGGAACTGAAGATCTCAGGCCTTCCTTTGGTGCTAAGTGTGGGAATGTGCATGCAAACATGTGAACACAATTAGTGTAAGAAAGACATGACGATCTCTATATAGCAAAGTAAATGAAGCACAGAATAATGTGAAAGAAGGGAAAGGAGTGCTGCACTGAAGTAAGAGATCATTAGTTGAAAAGAAACCACAGGGAAGCAAAATCCCCAAAGGTTTTGAGGTGACTAAATTCTATTGTCTTCTATATTTTATCTTAAAATGGTTAGAATTTTTTTTTTCATAGAAATAGATTTCTCACCAATCCTCACCAGCTTTTTTCTTCATCAGTACTGATTTCACTTTGAAAATATAGTAATATTTTCACTATATCAGCAAATATATATAATATATAATAGAGCAAATCAGATACAGGGAATAACTCTGGTATCTGTGGTAGTACTGTGTACTCCAAGTGCCAGCTGTTATGTAGTTGTCAGCTGTGTCTTCATTTGGAAATGAAGCCTTGAACACACTACATCAAAACTCATGCTTCTTTTTGGAACATTACTCTTATTTACAAACATAGAAGGAGAAAGGTAGGACCTGCCACCAGTTACCAGTCCCCAAATTGAAAAAAAAAAAAACCCCACCCCCAAACTACTCCAAACAGCTCTGTAAGGATAACTGGAAATCACAAGGCTACTTAGTCACCACAATGATGAAAACCTGCAGAAAGGGAGTGGTGATAATGTGGCCACGACAATAACTCCTCTAAGATCACACTTTTGATATGTTTTTCCTTCCAAGAGTAGTCTACAGAAGGTCAGAATCTGCATTATTTTAGGTCATCTCTATGGGAGCAACTGGAAAAGGTTATTAAAAAGAGCAATTTTACAAGCGGAAAAAAATTGTCTTAGCCTAAGATTGAGAAACCTTAATAGAAAAAATATAATCTTCCCTGCTTGTAGAGCTGACATGGGTTAAAATTCCAGCTAGACTTAAAACTAACACAGTTGTTTCTTGCAGAAAAATAAAAGATCAAACAGAAGTGGAAAAGCAAGCTTTCTCACAATGTGAGTATGTGCACATAGATACTCGTGTATGCATGCTCGTGTGGGTGCCTGCATACACAAACAAACTACACATGCTTTCTTACCTACTTCCCATTTCAAAATTAAATAAAATCCACACAAAAAACCAGTTTCTCTGAGAATTTTAGTTCTGTAAGCCATGTACAATTTAGAGACATGACGCTAAAACTGTCTGGAATTTATGTGATTCTCTGAGGTGTATATTGATCAGTACAGTACTCTGCATCTTTTTTATTTGGTTCTTTCAACTCACAAGCATGACTTTTGATAGTTCTTCACACCAGTGTACTTTGGACAGCTTTAGTTATACTGAGGCTAGTTCATTTCTCTACTTTTTTCTCCACTAGGTGGCACAATTTATATTATTTTCTTAGACAGGGTCTTTACTGACCAAAATGAGGTCTATATTGAAATAAAACTTTCGTAATAAAAAGAGTACATAGCACACCTATTGAGATCCAAAAGACTCTAACTATTAAATGAAATCTAGAATACATATATTTACCTAAACTCACACACCTCTTTAGTGTCAGCTTTTCCAGACAATAAAATCATTCTTGGGTGCTCTCTATGGACATGAAAATGCCTTCTTACCTTAGGAAGTTTTGCAGAAAATATATGTCAATATATTGGCCCACAAAAAGAGATTGTTAGAGGACTTTCTGCAATTTCTGACACTAAGACTGAGAAGCATCTTATAATTCATCTATTCATTCATGTTTAATTCATATTCAGAAGATTTCTGTTATTATGCAGCTTTAACCAAACCCATAGACCTCAATGTGATCACAGACATACTCTTGTCAGTAGTTCATCCATTTCTGTCACCAGGGTATCCAGATTTTCTCGTGCTAGCTGAAGAAATCTCTCTGGTGCTCGCTGAGGTGAAAGCAAATGCTGTTGGGAAAGAGATGGGAGAGTGAAAAATCTGTATGTAATGGATGTTGGTGCTTCCAAATATTGAAGAAAAGAAGCATCAAACATTTCCTTTTCATCTTAATATGCAATCCCTTTTGTCAGTGACTCGTGTCACATCCATCCAACAGGCTTCTTTCAGGAATCTTGACAACTTTACATAACTTGTAAGTATGGTAAGGAACATACAGTATATAAAATACATAACCACTTTACAGACCATCAGCAGGAAAACTATTTTATTTGTATGCAATATGGCTTTTCTATGCCTGAAGTATAACTCTTTGCACATATGTTCAGAAATTACTGCTGCAGGATTTATTTATTAAAGTAAGTAAAAATAAATAGCTGTAATACTTATTTATCAACCAAAGCAACCCTGAAATAATTAAATCTTGAACTTTTCTTCTTCCCTGAACCTAGTCGCAGCTGTATGGTTGAATAGATTCAAGTACAGTTGGACTGAAGCTCTGTTATTTATGTGTCTGAACACTGCCAACATACCTTTAATTCCTGTGTCATGTTCTCAAAACCATGTAACATTCTATATGGAGCAGGCAGTGGACCACTAAGGTTAACACTCAGGATCATCTGGTTTAGCCGATCCAGGTCATTGAGAAGGAGTCCTGTGCATTCATCATCACAAGCTGGGGGAAGAACAACAAAGCTCATTTCTTCCTGCTAAATATTTAAGGCATATGTTTGATTTAGATATTGTGTGACACACATGCAATTCTATGGGAGGTAACACTAATTTCATATATATTACCCCAAAAGTGTCGTGTGAGAGAAAACGGAAACAACAGCTAGGGAATAGGAAAGCCATTATTGCTTAGTAATGCACAGTTAAATATAAAACACAAAAATTGATAGGCTTACCTCACAAAAAGAGGAAATAATTAATGTTGTTGATTATGGACTAGCTAATATAAAATATTAAATGAGACAAGCAATTTGGATGAAGTTTGAGAAAAGCAGACAGGCAATTTGGAAAATCTAAGGAGCTCTGTAAGAAACATGGTATGCTTATGGATTTGAATGCAAGAAAAAACCTAAAAAAATCTCCATATAACAGCATGGCCAAGCATACTAAACCTGTAATGCAGACAGCTGAAAGCATCCAGGTAAAAATACTGATAGTTTTCTTTTAAAAATGCTTTTCCCTACATCTCTTCACTAACCAGCTTATAAGCTTTTCATGTATGCTTCTTTTCTTGCAAATATCCTTCAGGATGAAAAATATTGTTGTGTGCTGCATATATCAAAAGGAGTTTTCATTTTTTCCCCCCTTGCTTTCGATTAACTATCACAGGAAATTCTCATCTTGTATCATTTATGCAGCAGGCAGGAGAATTCTTCATCCTTTAGAATACCGTTGTGGGAATACCTTTCTGTTTCTCTGCATAAAGACTCTATGCAGAACTGGCAAACCCAAACATGATGATGAAGGAAACTGTGAAACAATGAATTCACGGGCGATGTTAAGAGACATGGAGAGTTGTACCTAAAGTTTTACAAGTGTGTAATTATTTATTCAGCAAAGCTATGCAATTTAATAGCTAAAAAAACCCCACTAAGCAAAGTGTATGTTTTTGTAGAAAAGAGAAGTAGTTTTCAAGAGAATTATTTTTTCCCCTGAAATCTATTTTTCATCTAGATTAAATATTTTCTGTTCAATAAAGTTTTCACAGTTACCTAAATATGGTTCTTATGCTGTTGACTGTTCAATTTAGCAATAACAAAGAGTAGAGAATACAAATACAGAAAAAAAGGAAAAAAATTATTTCAAGACACCATGAAACTCAAGTGATGATTGAAAAGGCGACAAGGTTGATGCTGGATTAGTGTAGTAAGAAGTGGGTGCAGACAGCTAGATACTACTGTTATTTTAAGGCTTCCTTTGCATTTTCAGTGCTTTCATTTGCAGACTTCTTCCTCCTATTTCACAGTATTTTGTTACATAAGCTGAACTGCACTGGAACTGCAGTCAATAACTGTGGGCATGATACATTCTGATTTATGCTTTTACATGAAATTTAACCTCCCTCCCAACTTATTATCATCCCAGTTCCTGCCATCTGTGTGTTTGCCTTTAAAAGCCTGAGAGAATTAAAGGAAAAGCAAGTTTTACAGCAAATAATGTTTTATATAACAAACACCTGTTCTGTAGCTGATCAAGGAGGTAAGGAGACCTGATAATCATTTTTCAGGATGAAAATAAGTGATCTTGGACATGAAAAGAGTTGGCCTTTATAGTCTGTTTTTGGCTGTGTTTTTTTTTCTGGTATATTATTTCACTTATGAAAGAAGCAAAATTATTCACCTTCAAAATTTTCCCAGTGGTTGGTAATAAATTGCTAAAAACTTGTTATGTGTTAAAGACAAACTCAGTTCACACCAATAAGAAAAAAGTGAACAGCCCATGAAGAGATGAAGTATTTTCAATGAGTAAGCCATCGATAAGTGAGTGTTCAGTATAAATTAACACCTCTTGCACAATAATCAGGTTGAAAAGAGGACCTGCATCAAGCGAGACCACAGCTGAGTAGATGAGACAGGACTAAGCTACTCCAGTATGCAGTCTGTAATGTACTGTAGCTATAGGAAATATTTCAAGAGCATGATTGTATTTTGCAAGACTAAATACTTCTGTGTCTATCTATAAAGCTGTCAGGATGAATTTGTGTCTAATATTAATAAATGCAGCACTAAATTCAGATCATTACAGCAATGCAAGCATGTAAGAGGCAAATCATGCAATCAATATTACAACAGTTCAACAAGAAATTAATGCAAATGACTGCATTTTCCATTTTCACCACACTTTTCCATGCACACTAAGTCTCTAAGGATTTTGACTTACCTCTTGTGAGAAGCATGTCCAAAGTATGCGTGCCAAAATAAATTCTTTAAGTTTACAGACATCTAACCACTTATTCCATCTTATAAAGAGAGATAATGTACAATAAAATAACCACATCTGAGTCACAATATGTTCCCCCAATTGAGTGATTATCTGACACAATTTTGCTTTAATACATTCATTTCTGTGAAGATTCAGAAGACTGTGTTATGACTAGGTAACTTTTGGTCTAAGGGCAACCGCGCAATCTCTGATAGGAGGTGGTATCCTATGATAGTCAGTGACTCTTTAGTATCAGCTTCCTGTCACTTCACAATAAAGTGTTGAACTACTGTTAGCTCATTAATCTGTTGGCTGTTGCTTCATTTTTCCCATTTGGGCACTAGTCTCACACCAAATAATAAAATAGCCTTCCTGTGCCTTCCAAAACAGAACCCCAGCAGAGAGCTGAAAGCTTTAGCTTCCTTGCCACTGCTGCTAGTTTCAGGCAGCTTACATGATCAATATGCCTCCAAAACCTAGGAAAATTTGTATCCAGATCAGAGTCTAAAACACCTGCTCAGGTTTATTTCTGATTTTTATAATCTAGAAATCCTCATCTGCTGGTTCTGATACATACTCATAGTAGCTGAGTTTAAAGACTGCTTGAGTTGAGTGAAAGATGGGACTGTGGGTCTAAACTCAATGGGAGCTCATGTATCACAAAAAGGGAGAACAAATGATAGCTTATCAGCTTCTAGGCCAACCAGGGATGTTCTAATTGAGCCCATGCAGCCCGAGAAGGAGTTGTCCAACACAGAGGTAAATTTAATTCTTACAGCTGAGATACAAGGACAACAAATTTTGTTAAACTCAGAGCACTGCAGAAGCTAGTCCAAGGCTTCATAGATACGGTGTTACACACCGGACCTTTCTTTTCAGCTCACTCTGTAAAGTCTTGCAATAAGAAGCTCCCAGCTCCTGCTGAAATAAGCACTGTGTAGGAGCTGGGAGAGGCTTCATTTCACAGATTCTACAAGATCTACCTCTGACAGAAACAGCATCTCTGCCTTGTTCTGAATTTGGAAGGGCTGAGATCATGGAGCTACTCACTGTTTTAAAGGGGAAACCTTGATTCTGCCAGGAGCAGTGGCTGGGAGCTCCCTTGTTCTTCTTGGTGTAATACTGATTGGCAGCTGGGAAAAAAATTCCCTCTCATTGCAAGCATCATCTTGAGTGCAAATACTTAAGTGCCCAAGACCTGGCATTAAAGGAATCTCATTATATAAGTTTCTCCTTCTACCAATATTGAATATTGAAATTTATAAAGATGAAAGTTTGTTGACTGCAGCAAGGCTGCGGGTCTTTTTCTTTTTTTCACCCCACAAGACTGAGTTAAGGAAGAATTCCTGGCAATTAAATATCTGCTTGATCTCCCTGTGTCATGATTCCTTCCTGTTCAGTCACATCACCTGCTTTACATTTAGGCTTTTGCTTGACCCCAAGGAACATTTGTGACAGGAGCATATATCCAAGGAAAGGTTTTTGTATTTTGTGTTGCAACAGAGCTCAAAACATTGAAGACATCTTTTTAGAAGTCTCTTTTGTGGTTATGACAGATACGTGAAAGCACTCAGAAGGTGAGTTCTGACTTGCCATATAATATATAGAGCCACACAACAATAAAGCCTTGAAGTTCTCACTAGGATTGTTTTGTTCTGTAAATACGGCACAGCAGTGAGCACAGTCACTGTTCCAATAACGTTGCAATCTAGGCGTCTTCATTTATGTACTACAAACTCTACAAGTGAAGTGAAGTGGAATGTCATAAGGTATAACAAAAAACACACAAGAGGATTACTATTTCTAAGAAAATGCATGATTGCTACAGGCTTGATTAAAATTTGAGAGAAGATTTGGGAGAACTTTTGTCATACTTGACAGTATACAAGGAGGCTGGCTGCATTATTAAAATTAGTTTGCAACCATTGCTATTTTTTTTATTGGCTACTGACTTTTTCAAAAGAGAAGGTAAAGTGAACCTACAAAGTAAATTACTTGAGTCCAAAAAACTGTAAGAAAGTATTCCTCAGCAGAGTATTATGAATATTTGTAGAGGAAAACCTAGATGGTTACTTTAGCTGGGGAAATAATCCAGCTACTAGCCATACTAATACAAAAAACTAGAATTTTTATGATGTGTAGTAGACCATACTCTTGTATTATTTGTAAAAAAATATATACTTTTTGGACATAACTTTTCATTCCCTGATGGCATCCTAGAGAAAACAAAATTGTTCTATTCTATGAATATAATGGGAATGGAATTCTGTCTGTGCCATGCACCTATAATTATCTTACCATTGTTATTTATCAGTAAGTGAAATCTTCCCCTTTGAGCAGCGGCTTTAAAAAAAATATTCTATTTCACCTGTAGCTCTCTAAAATATAACTGTTATAACACAGCACTGAAAAGTGACATGCACTAAGCAACTACAAAATGACACATTATGAAAAAAAAGGTAAGAACTGGGTAAAACAGATTTTCAGCTATATCAGAAATAGATCACTTTAGTGAACATGCATGCTTCTTTGCTTTTTTCCCCCCCACCTTTTCACTGAAAAGCTTCACTAAAAAAATCTTTAGCATACTTATGATAAGGGCTATGTTAAAATCTAAACATTATATTTAAAGAAGAATGCATTACAATATTTTGGCTAAAATACCTCTCTGATTTGATTTAACTATGCATTATTTGGTTTTTCAGGTCACACTGTGTGGTGAGCTTTCATAGAATTTGCCAAAAATTCATTATTCAGATAGTTATTCTTTGTCAAATATTCAAAATAAAATTTCACTTTCTTAAACATTAACTATACCATACTAACAGGACAGCTTAATCACAATATGTCTTATACTGCTTACAAATACACTTTTTCAAACATGAGTGACTGTATTTGCATGTATTTTTTTTAAGTTAGACCACTTTACCATCTAACTAGGGGTTCTTCGACTGTTTGACAGGTACAATGCAATTGCAGTAGCTGAAATGGCACAGCAAATCAGCAAAAGTAGGTACATGCATTCAGCTCATTTTAAGCATTGAATGCAAAAAGGATTCTGCTCTTGACACTAATTTTCTGTACATTAATAGTACCACTGTTTTTACTTTTACTTTTGTTACAACTGAAGTTGGTCAGAAGGGAATTTACTGAGTATTTTGCAATTGGCTGACATATGAATGTAAGAATATACTGTCTACAGAACCAAATTCTCAGCTGCATTAAACTCAGATTGGAACAGTATTCTGAGAGCAAGGAAGGAAAACTTCAAGGTTGCCCCAAAGGTGTTTCTAATGGTTCTTTGACAGGACAAGGACTATTAAAGCACATTAGGGGCTGCAGCAATGAATCCTTACCAACAGCTGCTCTCTGAAGCCCGTGACATACCAGACACTGTTTACCATGGGCAAATTCCCACCAAACCTATGCCTGCCACACTCCCTTTGCCACAGCCCTGTGTCCACCACAGGCTACAGATCAAAGGTGTTTGATCTGGCTTATTTTCTACCATGTCAGGGGCATTGCACTGCATTAGCAAAGGCAGGTTTGGAGTAAATATGGGTGTCAAGGAACCTTTAAACAAGAGGAAGATCATATAGTAAGAACTAATAGGCAAATAAATTGTCTACTGAAATATTCAACTTCAGTCTTTGCAATTTATGACATGGTTGTTATTGACACGGTATCAACAGTAAAAAACTAGTTCCTGTGATAGGGAGATTTAATCCCATCTGTTCCTATAGGTGGTTGTTATCTTTATGACTAAAGAAAAGAAATCTTCTCATTTGATTCCTCACTTCTAGTGGTCAAATGAAACGTCCATATGCACATGTGAAGGACCGTTTTTATGGTGAAAAGTGATTACCTAGTTAAAGTAAAAATGTCACTAAAGATAGCTTAGATATATTTCAACACCCACATTCAAATATGTTGCAGTTAAATCAGAGATTATAGCAAATAACATCTTTCAAAGCAAAAAGGTGGAAAATTTCATTTGCCTGCAAACAGCTTTTTCCATTCACAAAGAGAATATTTAACCTTATTACCCACACAATGAAATAGCCTGATGAACAAATTGGAAAACCATTATAAATGGTAACTTGCACTTAGGCTGTTTTGTAGAATGAAACTCTGTCATCCTGGATACCCAAAAGACTTTTCAGAATACTGATAAGGTAAAAGACTAATAAAAAACATACAAAGTCATGTCTGAGATCGGAAAAATAGGGTAATACTGGCAATAATGTAAGAGCTATTCAGGATATTGAAAAATGAAGTAATTTTCATGGAGAAGCCACTCTGGAAAACACAGTTCTTATTTTAAAATTTTGTAGTTGTAACACTTACGGACTTAACTTGCAATTACAATTCTCCTTGATACATAGAGCACAAAATGGAACTCAAACCACAGTTACTTCAGCAAAGGGACTACTTACTCCAGTTGCAATCATTTTGCTGTTGTTCAAAATAGAGCTTAAGTTCAGAATTAGGTCCTAAAAATACACCATACTGCAGGACATTAGAAGTTTATTGTCCTTGAGTACACTAAGCTTTTAATCAATGAATCAATGCCATGTTGTTAATTGTGAAGAAATAGAAGCAGTTATATCTATATTCCCAGAAATCTATAATGTCTACCTGGGATTCAGGACTAATGCAAAAGCAGTGATTTCAATAGACTTGGAAGCTTAGTTCTGCTGAGTCCTGGTGACTATCTGAGAGCTGATCACAGCCATTAAGTTCAGTGAAAAAATGTTCTGCATTGTGTAGCTCCTGACCCTACGTGCCTAATACCTTCCTCTTTAACCACTCCAAGAAGCCATGCATTCCATTCTTGACTTATATGATGCCTTCAGACATTTTAAGCACTTATTTATTTATTTTTCCAAATTGCTTTTGAAATGTTTGCAATTTGTTTTTACTTTACCATTTGATTTTAATACTAGAGAGCTGTGTGCCTCTGGGCATTAAGGTACAAAAGAAATGAATTCTTTGGAGAAGCAAAAAGAGAAAAAAAGTAGATGGTACCTACTTTTCTTGATGTTACATGTCCCTCACATAGACACCCCATTCTCCATGAAAAAGCTCCAATTAAAGGTAAAACATTTGAACCAGTTCACTGTGCCTTGACAATACACTCAAATAGACACAGATTAATAAATATTATATACTGTGGACTTACTGGAACCCTAACAGTATTCTAGTTTAAATTTAACAATCATGGAATCGAAGGGGAAAATCACAAAAAGGTTAGTCCCACCACATCTGGGGGAGATGTGGAAGAGGAAAATGCCTTACTTCAGTCAGGGCTCACCAAGTGTTCTAGAAAGATTTTTACTTTTGTAAAATACTTTTGTAAATACTACTTTTGTTTTTTTTTTAATAAGATATAAGCATACAACATTACACGATATGAGATTGTGGGCTCAAAACAAGCACTATCCAAATTAATGAAAAAAATTCCAAACAAAAATACAAGTTAATCACTTGGTATGTATCAAAATTGAGGGTAGGACAAAGATACCACTACTGTTGAATGTAAATTGATGGTTTAGGCTCTTAGTTTTCTATTTTTAACAAAAGAAGTTCTTTGCTGGATATAATGTACTGTCATTCTTTACATCTTTTAAATTCCAATGGATGGTCGTTGAACTAACATGATCAGGCAAACCTTAGTAAGAATTCTGTGGGTGCCTCATGGCATAGAGCATTGAAATTGCTGGTTAAACATTCAGGACAACACAAAAAAATTTACCAGGAGCAAATATTGTCACAACATCAGTGACAACCTTTAGCAAAACTACAGACTCCAAAAAGCCAAAAAGAAATCCTTCAAAGTTTTGTTGTCAATTTTCAGTGATAATATTAAAAATTATTGAGAGTTTTGTTAACATCTCAAGGCTTGTGAAAAAAAAAACGGACCAGATGCCAAAGTAGTAAGAAACCTGGCGATTACTTTCAAAGAAACCCACACAACTTACTGTCACACAAGCAGGTTTGAATTTCTGACATATGACAAACACAATCAAAAGTTATCCAAAATTACATTAGTATACGTACAAATGCATCTCATGCCATGGCGTGCATGCCGATGTTCACAGCCAGCACACTTCCACCCCGTGAATCCAGGCCTGCAAGTGCACTGTCCAGTGACAGGGTCACAGGGGACAGGCAGGGAACCATACGGATCACACTCACATGCCTGGCAGGACCCTCCTGGAATTTGTGGGTTTCCTGTGTAGCCAGAAGAACATCTAGACATTGCAAATACAAAACAAGATTTGTCCAGCTGAGATGTAGTGCACAAAGAATACTTGGCAGTATTTTAAATGTAATTTATATGACCATTCATGACCCATTTAAAAAAAAAATCTTTGTTGTTTTATGACCAAAAGAGAAGCATTGCAAACTGTCCATCAAAGGGACGTCTAATCAGGACAGTCTGGATGGAGGAGGTATGCAAAAGTGATTCCACATCCTTAACAGTTTTCAGTTAAACTTCTATTACACCACAACAAACAAACTTCTCCACTATCACTGTTTGGCCTTTAGATCTAGCCACTTGTGTTCCGTGTCAGACATGGAATCTCCTGGTAGACACTTGCCAATTTTGATCATCCTAATCCCCCAGTGTTGTGGTGGATAGGGCAACAGAGGCTGTTCAGGTTATTAATTCACAATTTGGCATTAAAATGTTTATATGTTACAGTCTTTCACAGCCAATGCCCATAATGGCACAAGTCACTAAAACAAAGGGTATGAGTGACATCAAGATATACTATTAGAATGGCATCTAATTTTAGATAAATTTTGTGGTTTTCTGTTTAACTTCTGAGCCCTGGAGGAAAAAAACCCTCACACATCAAAAAGTAAGATTAGGAAAAGATCTGTGATACATATAACATTGATTATCACTTTATAGTGATGTATATAAAAATTGTCCATGTTGGCTGAGTTTTAACAGCATATAAAGAAGAAATAAATTATCCAAAGGCATGTATTTAAACAGTAGTAAATACAGGCTTGTAATACCAAAAACATTTATCTCCTTCATGCCTTTTCCTCATTTCATTGTCCCTCTTTCTGCTTTTTCCATTCTTCCTACCTTTCACAGTACTGGCCTTCATATCCAGGTGGGCAGGCAGTACACCGGTAGTCACTAGGTCCTTCAGCAACACAAGTAGGGCTAAAACTAAAACAAAAGCAAATAAAGAATTTTTTTCTACTCTATTGCGTCATTTCACTTTAGTGAGCAGTGCAGAAGGGCCCAAGAAGTTCCACTCGATGTAAATGGCAGCATTTTCTTAGCTGTTTATAAAAACCTGTGAGAGACCCCTCCTTTCTATTGCAGTTTTTGTGAATGCCTAGCTGTGATGCTTGCAGAGTTTGGACAAAGGCTCTAAGGGCTGTATCCAAGGGGATGGAGTGAGCAGCGCCCATGCCGTAGGCTTGTGTGATTGAACGGTGCTGTCACTCACAGTGATCAAGCAAAGGAAGCACTGGGAAGGATGTTAAACAAAAGATTTAGAAACTGAGAATCTAGCCTTTCCAGTTTGATTTCATTTTATTTTGAATGAAAGGAGGTAAGCTGGGAAGAGTTTACTTGAAGTTAAGATATAAAGAGTATATAAAGGAACCAAAGTCAAAGCTGTGTGGAATCTTCCAAAAAGGCAGCATCAGATGAACTTCTCAAGGATGTATGAGAAAAGCGCAGTCTACAGAGAAAAAACCCTAAAAACTACCTCCTTCATGATCAGGGGGAGGTCTTATTTTAATCACTGATGACACTAAATTATCTTTTCTAAGTCACTTTACTACTGATCGTGTTGTGTACCTGTGGGCACTGTGCAAATTAGCCTTTAGTTGAAATGTTAGTGTATTAAGTGCCTTCACAGGCAGTTAAAACAAACAAAAAGGGTAGGTAGGGCAAAAGAACAGAACTAAATGTTAGGATGGTGCAAAACTGTAAAACTCCTTCAGCTCTTTGTGGAAGAAGAACCAGAAAAGCACAAAGGTGGCTAGTGGTGAGCCCAGAGCTCCTTTATGGTAGAGTACAGTCAGCATCCTCATCTAACTTGCTTATAATGCATTAAATCAATAGTGCTTGAACGAGTATATAAAATTACGCCTTTGCAAAAAATGTAAACAAATTGATCTATTACTCACAAACTCATTATCCAACACATTTTCAACTCCATAAAAATAGATCCATGCTAGGAACAATTCATTCTCTCTGTTCTATTTTTTTTCCCCCAGCTCATAATGTTTGAAGCTGACTGCTGATTGTACAGCAGTATAAACACAGTATTTAAAACTTCTGTGGAGTTTTATACAATTTCATAAATAAAAATAATTGCACTATACCATTCACAAATACTATCATGTCAGTCACGACATAGCAAGGTAATGAGATAGCTCATTAGCTATCTGTATTTCATGTAGATTATGATTACTTGACTACCATAAAATAGATGCAGGTAGATTTTTTCCTTAATAGCATCTTGAGGAGCATTAACTGATCTGCAGAAGATACAAATCTAAGCTCTGATACGCTCATTTTCCACCTAATACTGTAGCTTTATGGAATGGATCTATGCCACTCTATCCATCTAGAAGTCAGGCATTTAGTCTAAGCCAAATATTCAGGCATCCTTTATCAGCACTGGAAAATGGACATGCGCAGACAGACTTATACACACATTTGAAACATCTTCCCTGCCCTCTCTCCAGTGGTGTTTTCCTTCAGGTTTAACATGAGTGAGATGTAGAGTTGTCTGTCCCTACATTTACTATACAGCTACCAAAGTTGTTGATGGCTGCAGCTAACAGGAATAGAAATCCCTTCCATGCTGTCTAGAGACATCCGAGTTAAGCTCTATAAAACACAAGCAACTCTGTTCATGGGCATGCTCAGATCTGACTCCTTTCTCAACAGCACTGAGAAACTGGATGACTATCTCATGATTAGGTGTATTTACTAAATTCAGATTAGATGTTATTCTCTTATCTCCTGTGAAGGTTTATGAAACAAGAGCATGTCATGATAACTTTTATGTAAGCATGACACAAAAGGCTGTGACAACACCCACAGACATGCAGGCTGTGTGACTGAAGGAGGTATGGGCATTTCGCTTGCTCTCCCTCAGGCAGCTCTGTAATTTGAGTGTGCACCTAGGACACCTAAAGGGAGTTTTTAAAAAAAAGATGGAGATAAGACAACAGGGAATGGTTTTAAACCAATAGAGGGGAAATGTAGATTAGATGTTAGGAGGAAATTCTGTACTCAGAGGGTGGTGAGACACTGGAACAGGCTGTCCAGCAAAGTGGTAGATGCCCCAATCCCTTGAAGTGTTCATGGCCAGGTTGGATGGGGCTTTGAGCAACCTGGTCTAGTGGAAGGTGCCCCAGCCTATGGCAGGAGGGTTAGAGTTAGATGATCTTTAAGGTGTCTTCCAACCCAAACCATTCTATGATTCTGTGATACACATGCTACCCATGGTCCACACATTTCTCACCTGCAGAGCATTTCAGCAACACCCACTTCCTGAGTTTATGTTAGCTTTTAGATAAGATAATGAAATAATCTTGGGAGCATAGTGTGGAGAATATGTCTAAATTCTTGTAGCACGGTGCCACAGGCATCCAGGTGAAGAGCTCTGCTCATTATCTGATCTGATACATGTATTTCTGGGCAATCAAAGGCTCCTAAGCCCCAGAAAAAAAAAATAGGATGGAGTATTTTCAGCACTTCATAATGCCAGTAATATAAAAGTATTTTCCAATATATTTGCTGATTTGCAAAGCTGAGAAGATTGGTTGATCTAGTTCTTTGCAACTAGAATGTCCTTTTTTGATACTGATAGACAGAACACATAACCAATCTGTAACAGAAAACGCTCATGAAATGGGCAAAACTCAAAAACTTGCAGTTAAGACTGCATTATAACTTTCTGAGATAAAGGATATTTCTTTAAATACCTGAGATTTGGAAGTATTCTTAAAAATACTTCCAATACTGCTGTGGATGAAAGACCATGATGCCTTTATCTAGTAATGTTTGAGAAAAGACTTTCCTCCTTCAAAATAAATCCAAGACCAATCCAAAATGATAAAACAAAGAAGTAAGAAGAAAAAGAAAACCTTAAATTCTCAGCTGTACTAACTGAAATCCTCACTAAAACATCCTAAAGGCCAGACAAAGCACAGAAAAATTATTTTACAGAACACTTCCAGCTTTTCAAAAGCACAATCAAGAAACACAAACCTGTTCAGAGCACTACTAGAGTATGATGCCAAATATCATTAAGAGCTTCTCAGCAAAACAACAAACAAATCTCAAGTGCTAAAGTATCATCTGTTGGGAACACATGCAGAGACATCATGGAAAGGCTCATTAGCATAAAGCAACCAATAAAATTTATGCTGCAATAACTATATTGCTTTTAAATTATTCTATCTTTCACAAATTGCCTAAAACTCATGTAACATTAAATAAGGAATCAATGAATTCCATAGTGGAGCAAGAAAGGAGCTGTAACACATTTATACCAACATTATATATGAACATAAGACTTTTTGCAGCTCCCTTGTGGCTATATTGTACTTGAGTTCTGCTCTAGCTTCACTTATGAGAATACCTTTATAAGGCACACTCATTATCTTGAGTATTGCATTTTCTAGCACTTATTAATGTATTTATCACAAATTAGCAAGGGAGCAATTTCTGACTTTTAAAGGAAGATCAATTAGCAAAAGTAGATAAGAAGATTTTCGTATCGCTTCCATGAGGCAATTCTCCAGTAGCCATCTGAAAAAGGACAGAGGGAGCCCAGAACAATTGCTGGAAAGGCAATTGTGCACCATGAGCTTGCTTACTTACTTGTTACTAGAAATGGGTAGGGGACAAGCACAAGGCTGACAGTCATCTGGAGAGCCTTGGACAATGCCATAAAATCCTGGTGCACACCTCTCACAGTGGTGACCAGCAGTATTGTGCTGACAATTCTGCCAAGGAAGGAGACAAAATGAAAGCTGTATTTGATAATTACAAGGAAGCAGACAACATTTTGTTCCCAGCCTTAGGGATTCAAACTTCAATACATAATTTCTCTCTCCCTGATAAGATTCTCAGTGGGAATGCTTGCTTTAAGCATCTATCAAATGCCTGCTGAGTAATATATGGGCTTAAAAGGAGAAGGAATACAGGTCTGTAGCTACCCAGGTGTATCCTACAGAATTTTTATCCCTTTCATCCTTTCTCCCCTCCTTTTTTCCAGCCATTGGAGAAGGAGAAATAATTAAAATTCAGTCTTGCCCTACTGGGTCATGTGTATTACTTCCTGTAAGAGCAGAACCGTGTTTACTGTGTAACACATGGTACATTGCTTCTTTGTTTTGAAGGTGTCTAGTTTTTCTTTTTACACAAATAGTAATCCAGGGGTGAAAAAGTACTGCATAATCTGAACTCCAGAGAATCAGACCGGAAAACTTCAAAAGCCTGCTTTTATGACTCTCCCTGAACTTTGACACTTAAGCTACTTAGGCAAAATTGTATTAAAATATTGTCCTCTGTTTTTTAAGATTAGTAGTCCAACTTAAAAATTTTACATTAAGATTAACCTGGTGCATAAGTTTAGAACTGTAATACCTGACAAACTGATGTTTCAGAGTCACACATAGTGCTGTGTCCATGACACTGACATACAACACAGGTGCCTAAGGATTGAGCAGGTGTCCTTCCCGCAGGTGGAGACGGAAGCCTGTAAAATCCTGGAGAGCATGACTGCAATGAAAAAAGATTCAGAAGAAAACAGATCATTACAGAGTGGACTGTGTATGGGGAGCATTGCAAGCTCATCTTTCCAATCACCAGTTTTTACAAGTTGTGAAAAGAATCTGACAGGCTTCCAGCTGTGTTACAAACAATATACAGTACTTTACAGATAACAAGAGCCAGCCCTAATTGGAAACATGGCTGAAAAATCCCTGGAGCTCTCCACTGGCATCAGGCTTTCATGCTACAGCTTGAGAGATCTTTCATTCAGATGCAGAACACCTTTCTGTTCTCACTGTGCATCAAGCATCAGTCCTTTCATTACTTAAGAAAACAGTTTGCTTTCAAAATATTTTTTTTCACGTGGACTGTCGAGAGCAAGCATGATGATTCTGTTTCCTTCATCCCTGCTATGTTTTTCAGGTTCGACAAGCTAGTATCTGCCTACACACTACCTGATGGATAACAAGCAAAAGCTGAATAATAAACAAGAAAATGGCTGCATGGCTGCATTATTTATAGCTATATAATTTAAAGACCATAAAAGTACAGAATTCAAAATATTAAAGGTTTTCCATGTCCTGAGACTATCAGCCCCAAAGCAAGTCTGTCCATCACTAAGTCTCCTCTACTGCAGCTTGGCAATAAAATCCTGAGAATAACCCAAAAATTGCAAGCAAAGCTGACACATGCAAAATCAAACACTTGATCTTTATTTCAGGCTTATTACACAGATCTGTGGAAGCCCTTACACAGCTCTCAGAAAGGACACAGCTACGGCAGCATAAAAACACAAACAGCAACATTTTGACAGTTGAGACCATTTGGGCTAAGTGCCTACAGAGAAGTCACTTGTCCCACGTATAAATCCCACCACCTAGTGGTGCCAGGAGCCTGCGAAGGCTGTCTGATGAGGTCATTTCCTACTGTTGACCACAATTTCTGCTTTTTGAAAAAAATGGGAGTAGTACGCTTTTCACACAGCAATAAAATGGATGCAAAATAAAACAGAAGAGAATCTGGAGTAAGCAATTTTTGTGACCAAAAGCAGGATTCTTCAGTGAAGCACTAGCTGTCATGCTAGATTTATTCATACACCACCACTCTGACAGTTTTATAATCATTGCCAAAACCTCCAGGAGTCTAAGTTATGGAAAAAGCCTAAACACAATTATTTTCTTTAGAATCACAAATAAATTAATTCTAACTCATTTCTGCTTTTCCCCTTTTATTTTGACTTAGACTACATTAAGTTCCCTGAAGCATAGAAACAGTCTATCTTATTTTTCATGGTTTGTGAAGAATTCTAACCTAGATAAATAATCTCAAATGAAAGTAATTATTTCTTACTAAAATACCTTTTTTTTCTTTCCCTCTCTATCCCCACAAGTGTACTTGTCCAAACAAGGTAAAAAACACAGCTTTAAAAATTCTGAGTGACTTCAGAATCAAATTACAAATATATGGTACATCCTCAAACAAAACTAATATCTGGGGGTTTTTTTCTGATATGCCATTGACCGTCTTATCACCTATTTTGATCAAAGCATTTCTGAGATTAAATAAGACACAGACAAAAGATAAAACAGACTGTATTTTTAATTGCTAGTTTGGAAGTTTTTCAGAAGTAGTCATTAGGAAAACTCTTACCACTGCTTTTGCAGCCCACAACTAGATATGGAAAAAAAAAAAAGGAGGGGAGGGTATATAAATGTCACTTTTAGTAAAAACTGCTGTGCATGTAGTCTTCACAATTCTATTATATGGATAAAGCATGAAACAGATACATACACCCTGTTAGCATCTGCTTAAAAAATGCCAGGGTGTCAGATGTTTTTTTACTGCTAAAATTAAATAAACCTTCATGGAACATACCTTAACCTTCACTGAGCACACTAAAAATAAACTAAGTTATGAGCATGTGAAGATCACACAATTAAGAATGAAAGATGAAGGTTCCAATTGAGACATTTATTCAGCCCCTAGTGGGTGTGAATTAAAATAAAGTTTTAATTACATTATTGTATATTTTTCTTCAAAAATTCAATTTGCTACAGTAATTAAAAAAAGAAATCTGTATTTCTATGCAAATGTTGGAGTCCATTAATGTCTCATGTATTTACATTAATTCAGGTGTACTCTCTTATTGAAATAGTTTGCAAAGAAAATTACTTCAGTTTCTTGCACATTTTCCTATGAACTTACTGTTTCAGTTGACTCATTTGCTGCATAACACAATCAAGTATAACATCCAAAGGGAGCAGAGTTCTCACAGATAACAAGGTATCTTTCCCTTCATTTATTTCAATTTTCCTCCAATTGCTAGTTTTGGGAAACCCTTATAATATCCCACTTAGGATGTTTGAGGCATTTGCAGATTACTCAAGGTGTTGTTCCCTGATACCCCCACCTAAAAATTGCAAGCAGTGAATTTAGAGCTGCTAGTGCTGATTAAAAATGAAAACACGGTGTTCTGCACACAGAAAGATTGGCAGTCTCATCATCAAGATCACAGACAGTCAGAAATATCAACTTCTATTCCGCAGTCAATGTATCATATCTCAACACTTTCTCTGGTACCTATCATGAAATCTATTTTACAAAAGTATATACAAGTCAGCTAATTCTCTAGAACACCTGGGCACTTCTGAAATATGCAATCTTCAGCATGAAATTATAAGTAAAAAAATTAATATAGTGCATGTATAAGGAGCACTCAGCTCACTTAGTTGACCAACAGTTTTCTGCTGGTGTTCAGTGAGTTAGAATTTTACTTTTACAAGAGTATTATATCCTCATCTGTTCAAAAAGGCTTGATCTGTTAGCATCAGTCACACAATTCAGCCTCAGAGATGCTGTCCCAGTAAAGCTCACTTTCCTATACTCTTAAGTATTTGCGTCATTGCCATGGTTTCAGTGGCATATTTGCCTACAGCAAAAAAAAAAAAAAAAAGGGCTGAAATTCCCTGTGAGAGAAATACCTGCGAGAGAAAATAAGAAATTAAGGGAGAGTTGTTGCCAGTTAGATGAATTCACACTCAATTACTTTTCACACCTTGCCAATGAATGGACCAGAGAAGGTACAAAGACTTCTTCTGGGAGTTAGGTTAGTACTGTACCTCACAGGACAGACCGGAATAACCCAATGGGCAGTCACATTTCTCTATCAAGTAAGCCTGAGGAGCCATCCCAGACACAGGGCCGCCTTCAGCAACTTCCAATGAGATCTCCGAAATCCTGAAAAAAGGCGCAAACACCTCTAATGAGATTAGTCAAGCACTAACTCAAACCCAGTTACTTCACAGTCTTCTGGCATGGGAGGAAAGAGTCTCATTCGGCTGTTTGTAGGATTCTTGATCTACAAACAACACCAGTTTCTGCATCTCCCAAGAAACAACAAAATTAACACCACCTCTGGTCTCACTTTCTAGTTCTAGGCAATAGTATAACTAACTAAATCTACAGCTTGATTCTATCTCCTTCTTTAATCTCTTTTCAGCCAAACTAACAGAAGTTAACGTACAAAAATTCGTATCTGATTCTTCATGTGGAGGGGACTCATTAAGAAATTGAAGTCACTTACTAACTAAATGCAGTTCCAGTTCATGGATCTCAGGGGTATGGCAGTAAAATTGTTCTCTTAATGAGCTTTTAATGAGGCAACTATTTAAAAAATAAAATAAAATCTATCCTCAGCAACTAAAGCAACCTAGCAGGCTCTAGAACAGACTTCAAAAACACTGGACATTTGTCTTTTGGGCAGAAATTTTAAGATCAGTAGCTAGTTATAATTTCTTTTTTTTTTCTTTAGGATTATTTAGACATATAAACAAACAATTTAAAGCAAACATGAAATCCTACTAGAGAAGCAACTGCTAATATCAGAAAGGGATATATTTCTAACATTTTAACTTTCCAAACATTTAATTGTATTAATAATAATAATAATAATAACAACAACAACAACAATTTCTTTGCCTTCCATCCACTCCTCGTCTTTTCAACATGAATGCTGACGTGCTAAATAGGGTTGAGTACATCATGGACAAAGATAACAAAGATAAAAGCTAATGAAATACACTTAATCCCAGTGTATCACAATGTTGTACTTTAGGCTTACTTCTTTATTTTGGGGATTTGTTAGTTTGCTTAAATGAATGCTATGATCTGGAACACCTATTGCCTCAGAGAAACAAAAAGTGCCGAATAGTGTAAATTTTAAAGCTTCAAATATAATGCTAACCTAAGATAAAATGTCACAGACTGTCTAACTGGCTGAATAAATGTCAATAATGAGGGTAGAGTCTATTCAGTAAGTGTCTGAGCACAGTGCTAATGGAGAGGAGCTCACAGAGATGCTCACCTCTTCCTCATGCTCACAGCCTGTTCATCTACTCCCAGACCTTGATTCCTGAGGGGCTGAGTGATGCTGTTCTGCACACTGGCATATAGGCACCAGTGTCGGGATGAATGGAGGAAAAGCAAATGCCCACCACTGAACTAGACGAGAGTTCTGTGACTGAGCTTACATGACCAGACCCACACCTCTTGATAACCTTGTGTCAATATAAAAATCCCCAAAGCAATCTAGCAACTTAAACCCTGTGCTCTCTTCTTATTACAAGAAGAAAGGGGTTCAGTCAAGCAGGGAAATTGAACAAAAAAAAACCCCAAGCAAACAAAGCCAGGTCAAAACAGAAGACTGAAAATAA
Organism: Machaerirhynchus nigripectus; assembly: GCA_013397975.1. Taxonomy (NCBI): domain Eukaryota; kingdom Metazoa; phylum Chordata; class Aves; order Passeriformes; family Dicruridae; genus Machaerirhynchus; species Machaerirhynchus nigripectus. The sequence goes on along the minus strand of VZRQ01004845.1, from coordinate 209,740 downwards.
AGAGGGCAAAACCATTCAGATCTGATATGTCAATGTAAGGTTACATTAAAATCTCTGTACATTTAATGGGAAAAGAAAATGAAATCTGCCTCTCCATCATCCTCCATAGTGAGGGCACAGCTGAAAAACTTTCTACTGTCATAAAGCTGTATTTAAATAACAATACACTCTAGGGCCACAAAGCTATCTATTGTTTGTGTGAAAACGTTACTTAAGGAAGGTCAGGCTTGGTTGATTTTTGGAAAATGTCTATTAGGCAGCAGTCAAACAACTGCTACCTGATCACTGTTGGGAATATTGAAATAATTTGAGGTGAAATTGAAAGCATACTTCAATTCAAGGAATTTATTATCACAGCCCTGCTGCAAAACAAAATCTAATAAAAACAATGTTTCCATTTAGAGTGTTAAATGTGAAAATGAGGGCAACAAAATGAACAATAAAGGAGAAAAATGTTTGGGTTTGGATTCTGAGCAAAAACCTCTAAATCACTAATAATGCTGCAGCTTTGAAGCAGAAACAACATTAGCATTGCGAGTAAACTGTTTACCTAATAGAGTGCTAACACTACAATGAAGCTATTTTTCTGTTCCCAACTGCTGCTGCTATTGTGACTTTATTTTAAAGTGTTTTTCCTGTAGTTTATCACTTACCTGAAGCTTTTAAACTTTGCAATTGAAATTAAAGCACTATTAAAACCTAAAGAAAAAGTAAAAATACTTCATATATATCTTTTCCTCCTCCCATCCACAGATTCTTTTGCTTTGTATATCTTTTCCTACTATGCACAGTCAGGTGGAAAGAGAAGCTTTACTAGTTTAGAACAGAGCCCTTATTTGGAAAGCACAACACACTCTATTTAAACAAATGTTTTATTGTAAGTCACTTAATTCAAACATATCTTTAAATTTGAGTACAAATATTGTTCTTTAGAAGGTCTCAGCTTATTTTTAATAAAAGCCTTCAATTCTTGTGCAAGGTAATATTCCACTAACCTTTAAAAACATTTTTGGGGATTTATTTTGTAGTCTTATGCAAAACTTCCACTGAAATAATTCAAGATGCTAACTTGAAAAAATAATAATGTATTCCTGCTATATTCTACTTTAAGTCTCAGATGCCATGTGATAAATGTTAAGTTTGTAACTAGACAGATCATAAAAATCCATTGTAACATAACCACCTCCAAAATCAAATACAGAATTATATGCAAGGTTATGACTTCAGATGGAGAGTTACCAGAAAGACCAGATGAACTGTTTGCTAAGCTCTGCTGTCATAAAATGTCACATTCTGAAATGCCATGCTGTAAAAAATATATTCTGGTTCTTTAAGTGACACCTTGCAAACCTGCCTTGGAACTGCAAAGTCCTCCCCTGCTCTGTTCTGCCTCATTACTGGGTAGCCTTGATGAAATGGTGGTGCACTGCAGCGCAGGCCTTGCGCAGTCACAGGAATCACGCGCACCCCGCAACAAAATCAGCTCTGCTGCCATAACTCTCCTTTTGATGCTCGAGCTAAGATAGTATTCAGTTTTTGCTTCCACAGCTGAACTAAGAGCTGAACTAAGGACAGCTAAGCTGTACTGCTTAGAGGGGAGGGAGAAACACACATGAAACATGAATATGCTTCTCAAATTTTCCACATTGCTTTGGAGATACCTTCATAACTCTTTTCCTGGGAATCCCCTTGCTTGTAACACAATATCCTAAATGGACGATGCCAAAAATAAATGAAACCAATGTTAAACACTTATGGCATCTGTTACTAATATGCAGCATCTAGCCAGTGCAAGCTGCATGAATACTTTTCTGTAAATTATATCCTTTAAAGAGAGACAATAGCAGCAACAATGACTATGTTTTCTGTCACACAGTGCTGCCAAGTTGCATGGTATCTGCCCCTACTATTCACCTTCAAACTCCAAAGGCAAGTCTCTTAAAGACCTATTTGTACCCTAAAAGTCTAGAAATAATTTTAGTCTATCACTTTTATGACAGAATCATAAAAAGGACCTCTGGAGACCTTCGGAGTTTATCTCTGATCATTCCCATGTCCATGCCAATAAATTTTGATTGCAAAGGATACTGTGAATTAACTATTAAAAACTTTATGCAATAGTCTATGTAATCTATTCCAGAACTTCTTTACCCCCAGCAGTTTATCTTTCATGTTTAATGTGAATCTTTCCTGCTGAAGTTTAAGATAATTTTTGGTTTTGACTTACCCACCATGGCAACAGAAAACTCATTCTTTCCTTCTATTCTGTGACAAAATTTTAAGTATCTCAAGGCAATTTCTAGTTTCTAAACATATCTAGTTCTTTATATCTTCTCTCACACATCATATTTTCTGACCTGCGATGATGTTCACTGATATCCTCTGAGCACTTTAGTAACTTTTTTCTTGAATTCCATTAACCAGAACCTGATGTTTAGGCTTTACCAGTGGAAATAAGATGTTGGTTTTTTCACTTTGCAGGCCATATCTATTTATACATGCAGAAAGAGACTTAGCATTTCTCAACAAGAATATTGTTCCTGAATCATGTTCACCTGGTGATATGTTGTAAACAACAGACTCCTCTTTGAAGAACAGGTAACTGTTCTTTGTTTGTTCAACTGACTGCTACTTTCAGTGTAAAATCTTACAGCTGACCTTTAGATTGCAGCAGGTTTTTTGTACTGTTCCTGTCATGCTGCTGCCTGATGTTCACTTCAAATTTAGTGTTATCTTTATTTCCTTGCATAACTGATTCATTAATAGATTGAATAGAAAATCTTGAATCTGACCCTAATATATTTCATTTCCCACTTGCAGGAGAAAATTCCTTCACATGCTAACACTTATATTTAATTACTGCATCATGTTTTCATAAAGTAGACCTCTATTCAAAAAATGCACTAGGTATGTTTCAGAATGTTTGTGCCTACATGTGTTTTCTGTTCTAGGATCCTGAAAAAAGAGATTCTGCTTGCCTAGTGTGATTTAAATCCTCTAGCACATAAAACTTCCCTCTCCTGTGTCTTCTGCAATGCCAAACGCTAATTCCTTCTGCTTTTTCTTCTCAGCAATGGCTTATAGCTGGTGTCACGCATACAAATTCTGTTGGGAATAGCTGGGAGATCTACGAGGTTGTCTGTGACTACTGCACTACTTCAGGTCACCGCATGGAAGACTTACCTGCTCTGCCTCATGATATTGCCATGAGTTGCCTTGATAAGAATGTAATGAACATCATACAACACATTCATGAAGTCTTCCCGGGATACAGTTCTACTTGGTCTCGAGTCATCTCCATAATATTTCCAGGTGACATCGGCCTGAGATGTTGTTCTGTTGGGACGAGGGTTACCATGATAGGATTCCTGGGGCACAGTGCGTCTGCCTCTTCGGTCATCACCATAATATTCCCATTCATGCTGAAAGACAGAAACAAAAAAGATAGATTACTGACAATATTCAAAAGAACCACGTGCTTAAGTTTTGGGCTAAAAAAAGCAGATGAAAATGTTACCTCTGTCATCTCTATCTCATGCCTTGTCAGCTGCCCAATCAGAGGGGCAGCCATGTGCCGGACAATAATTCTTGTATTTGTGGGAGGCCCACCTCTTATGATGACTTGTGGGTAGTAAGTAGTAAAACCTGTCTCTTCTCGTGCTTCAAAGTAGATGGCATATTTCAGTTTCCCTCCATAAGCGGTCAGCTAACAAAGCACAAAAAGAAATACCATTTTCAGTTAGCTAAAAATAAATTCCTGGGAAGGACCTAGATATGCTCTGCACCTACGCGCAGCCTGATGAATGCATGTGTGGTAAAAAATAGCAATATGTACTTGTGGAACTGTCTGGGGACAAGGGCTAGGTACAGAAACACTCATCAACAATTTGTGATTATATTACACTAAAACCAATATGTTTTCTACTTCCTTATGTGCGCCTTGGTGTTCCCCCAAACCAAGAAATATCGTAAGTGCAAAATAAATCAATACAGAGGTGCATAACAACATCCAAAAGAAGGTTTATTTCAATAACTTTCTCTCATGTAAGGTACAAATGTCGGGTATTCTCTGTTTAAAAATGAGAGAAAAAAAATTGCAAGAGTGTTATATTAAATTTGTGCAGCTTAATTTTTCAAATAATTTTTATGAGAAAGTTTATCCTGTGAAAAAATATAACACAGATATTCACAGATATTAAAATGCAAAATATTGTTCGTGTTCCTTTATGAATTTCCATAATAACAGAGCAAATAATTTTTAATAACGGAATAGCATTTATGTTCTTTTGAAGTACCTTCCACTGGGTGAAGACATGCTTATTGTGAGGGGAAAAAAGGCACAGTAAAATAGCAACATAAGATTAAAAGAAAAAAAAAAATCCATATCAGTATTTAGTGGAGTTTTACGTTTACCTTTCGTCCCTCAAACTGCTCTGGAAGTCTCCAGTAAACAGGTTCTGACGGAAGATCCTGCATCACCCGTTCTATATTTGCTACTATTTCAGGAGGCTGGAATGCAATCCCTGAAAGAGTGCTACGCTGAAGCTTTTCATCCACCAGTGGCAGAATCATTTGCTCTGGCTTCAAGGTCACCTATGCATATTCAAAAAAATCAAGAAGAAAATTAACTCAATTTTTCCTCATAAAGCGTTAGTCTTTAAATTCTAGTTCTTTAAAAAATTATTTCTAGTTAATTTCATTTCACATCATGCGCAATTTGTCACAAAGCAGTCTTGCTATTCCTTCAGGTATGAACAGTGCTAATAATGACTTTCCCCTTGAGCCTTTTGCACCTTGTCCTCATGTTAACAAAGACCGTAGTAGCACTGGTTAAAATACTTTAACCAACAAATGATTCCATGAATTTTATCAAAGTGATTTTCATAGTGCTATTTTAGTCGCAGGCCTCTTTTGTTCAGACTGCGAGAAATGCTACCTTACGAAGAAGCAGAGTTCTCACCACCAGTTATTATACATCACCAGAGCTGTGAAACACAGTGCTCCATCCCTTGATACCTCTATGCAGTATTCAAGCTAAATGTTCTCTAGGCAATTTGCAGAGAGTGCAGCCTCAGTGAGGCTTTCTGTAACTCTAAATTCAGCTTTACTAAAAATATACAAGGATGCCATTTATATGCTTGTAATTTTCTTAGACTGGTTGACAAAGTCTCATTAGCATTATACTGAAATCACTATTTTGATCAAAAAATGTAGTAATAGTCTTAGTAATTCAGTGCCAATGGAAGTATCACAGGGAATGTGTGAACAGATGCAAAGGGCTGGTATCAATATTGCTTTCTCCCAAAGAGTGAGGAAGACAAAGAAAACAAACGCAGGTAACAACCACTGCATCAACAAACTGGTCATGAGACAGGAGTCAGGTAATGAGGAATCAACCAAGCCCTGTACTGTACTTTCAGTATCCTGCTATTTCCATTTACAGCAGCATCTATGGACTGATCAGACATGGAAGCACTCATAAGATCACCAGCCCTAAGTGAGATTTACTGATTTTGTATCATAACTGTATTTTACTGTTTAATACTTTAGATGCCAAGAAAAGGGTCAACACATTTGAATTTCAGATCATTCATCAGCAATGCCTTACTGTCATATAAGACAGGATTTGCTTGTTTAAACAAGTTTAATGTCATTTGAGGCACCTGAGAATATCTAAAATAGCCACCAGGAGCTGTCAGAACACAGTCTCACTCATTTTACAGTTCTGTATCAATTCTGAAATAGATCAGAGTGCCAAATACTAGAAGGGACATGGACATACACTTCTTTAGATATGAGCATAAATACAAAAGGAAATTAATCAAGAGAAACAAAATCATCAGGAGGTTTAAATTGTTTCCGCTTTGTGCTGCCACAAAGGTCAAAGCACAATTATCCAGCACTGTTGCTGTTATGGAACTTGATTAAATTTTATAACTTGTCAGCCTTCTACAGCCTTTCATCTCCAGTCTAGCAGCGTATGATGGGCAAAACTGAAATAATGAGAAAAACTGGGTCAGATCATAATAAATCACCTCATCCACTGGGAAGGGAAAGAGGTGCTACGGGATTGAACAATGAAGGGGAGAACAAGTGCTATCCATATTATATTAAGCAAGAGAGATTAACTTGATTTCAACCTAAAGTATCCTTATCTAACTGATGCTTGCACATGACTAGTCTGGGGCTATGGCTGATTTGCGTTAGGCAGACATTCCTTCTATGGTTGGCATGCTTTTGAGCAGAGATACCACTGACCATACATGGGGATGGAACTAACCATTTTCCATTAGAAGTCTCTCCTCCAGAATACAACTGAGGAGCTGGCATGGCAGCAGTCTCAATGCGTGTTTTGTGCTTGTTGTACAGATAAATGGAGACATCCAGTCTGCCTTATTTGTCAGTCCAGCACAGGTTTCAAGGCCCTCTTCCACAAACAGGTGGAGAAAAGAGCTCTTTGTTTGTTCTGATGGATTATACCTTTCTGTGCTTGAATTTAAATACAGTTTTGATAAGTTCTTTTTCAAAAATAAAAGAAAACCCCATCAAAAGAACCAAACCAACAAGGAAAATAAACAGATTAACTGAACTATGGGAAATTTATGCTGGACAACAAGCAACTGCGACCCTTGAATACACCTGGGTAAACTGCGTATCATGTACCAGGGATTATGCTGCAATGCATTGGACCGTATAATTTCCCCACATGACTAGCTTGCCCTTTCTTGGGGTTTAATAGCTTTACTTTGGCTGGATGTCAGCTATCCTATCACTCATTTTCTTATCTACTTATTTCCTTTCAATGTCCTGACCCTGATTGTCTAATGGAACATATTGCTCTCACCGCTCCTCAAAGCATAAAGAGGAAAGTGATTGCTTAAATGTTTGGCCATTTTCTAGCTACCTCTCAGTGCCTGACTAAAAGATGCCAGCAGGAAACAATATTATCGCATTACACGGCTCAGCAGTTTCCTACTCACCCACACGCGGATCAGCCCCCTTGCCTCGCTGCACTGTGTAGTCAGGCCAAAGCAATAGCAACTGCTGCAGCCAAGTGGGTTTCTGGCAGAGAGACCAAATGTACCAGACTTGCACCTGTCACAGTGGACACCTTCCACATTAACCTGGAAGAGAGGGAATATTTTTAAAAGGGAAAAAAAAAAAATATCAAGGTAGCAATAGAAAAAGAAAATCATACTGTAATGATAATAATAGGGAGCAGAAAGAAATAATAATTAGCATTAGGAAATATTCAAGGAACTCTCCAGCTTCTTATCACATGTGTATGCAAACATATGTAATTAATGTAACTAAGGCATTTGCATTTGTATCCACTGAGTAGCTCTGAGCAATAGATGCTGGCTTCACGCTGAAAGTTGTAAGCACAGAAAAATTAAATGGCACTTTGGGCATGACATGCTCAATAACTGATTGATAAGATAAGAAAAATAAGTTGTTCTGAAATTGCCCATGTTAATCAAGCCTTCTCTTTAATAGGAATTAGCATTGACATGTTCAGATATTTAAGGTACAGCACTAAATGTTCTTGCTGAGAAACGTATTTTAATGGAAATTCTGTAGAGAAAAGCTTTCCCCTCTTCATGATTGTTTTCCACATCATTGAACAGTATTAACAAGGCTGAAATGTTTCACTGTTGTAATGTCAATGCTTTTATTTTCATTTTTCAATTAGTCCAAATAAAAAGCTATTCCAGATAGGGCAGATACACAATAATTTATGCAAAACCTTTTAAAGCCATTTTCATACTGAGACCAAGGTATTAAAAATAAAAAAATGACCAGTATGAAAGCACTGGTTGGCTTTTCTCCCCACACACCTTTTTTGTTCCCTTGAGACTAGTGTGAAGAAGTCGATCTAAAAAAAAATTAAACTTTCCAAAGCTTATACAAGAAATCAACATTATCCCTGAGGATTTACCACTTTTAACCCTCATTTCCACATGTAACTGTATCAACAAATGTGCCTACACTGTATTTAGCTTAGATTTTGCTGCTTTTTGTCAGGGCTGACAATGAGGCTACTGAGCCTTTGAGCGCTCATTTCTGAAGCTGTAACAGCAGGTTTAAATGGGAACAATTACCATTTTATATTAATCTAGTTTCTTCAATGTATAACTCTTACAAAAAATGTTACACAAAAGATTAACCAACCCTAGATTTAAATTTAACCTTAGATTAAAATTCTGGGGGGGAAAAGTGCATACTTAATTCAGTATTATTTGCCCATTTTTTCTCATAAACGGTGATTTTTACTTGCTTTATATTTTGTTTCATGTCAATTGCACTTCCTTATCATTAATCATCAGCTAAATATATACTATTCATTTGCACTCAGAGAAACATAGAAGCAACTATATTATTAACCTTAAAAGAATCAACAAAGAAACACTTTTATTTTAAAATGCCATAACCCCGACTCTTTCTACTTTGTGCTTACAAGAGCTACAAGAAAGATGACGACCCAGAGAAGTCGTGGAGTTTCCTTTTCTGGAGATAGCAGTCCAGACACAATCCTGATTCACGTGCTTGAAGGGACCCTGCTTGAGCAGTGAGGTTGGAATGGATGACCTCCAGTGGTCGCTCCAACCTGACCCATTCTGTGATTCTGTGACATGCAGGACCTAATCCAGAAATGGGGTACCAAGATGGTTAGAGGGGCTACTGCTTATCATGTATCAAGAGAGGCTGAAAGAATTGAGATACTTTAATTTCTGCATTTCAGAGGATGACACAGGGCAAATAGCACTGAGTTTTATTCAGACCGTCCCTGTGGTCAACTCACTTCAGTTTTCTTATGCTGTCATCCTCAAATGAACCAGTATTTGTGAAATGGAACACAATGTTTTCTGTTCAAATATACCAGAAAAATGGGAGGGTAGTCAAGCAGTTTGCGCAAAGAGGTTGTGAAATCTCTCCCCATCCTTGGAAGTACTGCCTCAGCAATGTCTGTCACACAAGGTGCTGGACACGACGACCTCTGTAGTTCACTTCTAACCTAATTTGTTCTAAAGTTCTGAGTCTTGAAACTCAGAATTAAGTGACTGTTGCCCAATTAACAAAATAATTACCTGGCAATTCAATAATTTAAATTCATCCTTCCATTTTACTAGCTCTTTGTGTCAATACAGACCTAAAGAAGAATGAATCTAAATCACAGAGAGAATCTCTAGGTATCACTTTTAAAAACCTCCTCCTAGAAGCAAGACTATTATGAATACTAGATCAGGTTACCCATGCCTCTTTCTAGCCAGTTCTTGGAAGTCTCGTAGAATTGAGATTTCACATGTTCTGGATAATGTGTACCAGTGCTGCATAACTCTGATTTTTTTTTCCCAATGTCCAACCCAAAATTCTGAAGCTTCCACTTGCAGCTGTTGTCCCTTGTTACACCTTCTGCTGTCATCAGAAAGGACTTGATTCCAACAACTATTCTTTGAAGTGGCTATGTAAGTTGTAACTATATTTCCTCTTACTAGCCTCTTTTTTCAGACTACGACAAGAGTCCAGCTCTCTCAGAACATCCCCAAAGATCATCTGCTGTGAGACTCTTCTCCGGATCCCCTCCAATTTCTCAACAACACTTTCAAATCAGGTTCTAAAACTGGACACCATTTCCAAGTGCAGTCTTACCAGCACTGACTACAGTAAGAGGAGAACACTGAGTAGATAAAGCCTTTCCGCTGCTTGCCATGCTCTTTGTGATGTCCTTCCTTGCAGCTGCATTGGCCACTGTGCTCACTGCATCCAGCTCAGTGGGCAGTTTGCCTTATCTACCATGAGAGTATACGGTTGGCTTATCTCGTGCTTTCCAGCAGGATTGCCACTCAGGATTTTTCCTCCCAAACTGTACTGATTCTTGAGGTCTTTCCACTCCAATTAATGACTTTCCTATTTTCTCAGTCATCAGGCTTTTCATGAACCCTCCAGACTGTAATTCTACTGTTCAGCATGTCGACCTCGACCTCCTCCAAGTCAGCAGTATTTTCAAATGTGCTGATCATTAATTCTGTCATCTGTGTCACTGATGACAGTATTGGCTCTGGGATACACTGCTTGCTGGCTATCAACTGCATATCAAACCACTGATTACTGCCCTGTAAGCCCAGCAATCCAGCCAACTCTCAAACAGCCGAAGTGTGCTGTTCTTCCAAGCACAATTCCAAATCAGAATGCTGCGGATGATGATGCCAAAAGTCTTTCCTTTAGTGATCCTGAATTGGATGCAGTCTACTCAGAACAGATACAATTGCAGTGAATTCTAGTCATGAAATGATGAATATTGACTCCCTCTAAGTCAATGTACTTTGAATTAGCACTGTGGCATACTGTGATTACTGATGTGTTTCCTTTTATTGTGCCCAGTATCTGAACAAGAATTGTATTATGGGGATGAACTGGCAACAGTTCTGTAAGAAGAGAAAGAAATAAAAAGTGGGAAAAAAAGCCTAACAGGATGCTATCCTGGCAAGTGTCAGTATGTGAAAAAGCAACTGATAAGCACTAAAGTCTTTCTTTATGTTGGACTCCTCCCACATCAGTTCGCAAATGCGCTATAAAAGCTAAGGAGATTGTTCTGCATATATTGTTTGAACAAGTAAGTGCAAGTGTCAATGAAATCTGAAATGAACTTCTCAGCAGTTATAAGATCAGTTTACAACCTTCATTGTCCTACCTTGCAGCTGCATTGGCCAGAATGATCAATGCATGAACACTTCCCCTCTGTATCACAGCTCTGTGGATCCGTCCCAGCCAGGAAGCACTGACAAGCAACACAATGTGGATAATTCCAGTAGCCCAGCCTGCACTCAGTGCATTTTTCCCCAGAGAACTCAGGGCGGCAGAAGCAACAGCCTGTATTTAAGTCACACTGAGAACTTAGGGCTCCAATGAGGCTGCACTCACAGGGCTGAAAAGGAGAGAGAAAGGAGTCAATTGCAATTGTGCTTTTGAAAAAAACTAAAACAAACAAAACCAATTTAAAAACAAATATAAAAACCAAAACCAAAACCTAACGAAAAAGCAAATCACCTCTTTCAAGTATCTGTAAATAAAATACAGTAGTGAATTTCCACTGTCTAAAAAGAACATCTCTAAATTATAAGGCCAGTAATTTATTTTTATTCAACAAGGGTCAAGCATTTACACTAAATACATTTACATCACTGATGGGATTTTTTTCAGTGGATATTACTTATCACTGATAAATCAGGCATTGCAAAGAAGTAAACCTAAAAGGGTCAAGGACATTGGAATGCTTTGTGGACAAAATTAACTCAGAAACTACAAGCACTCTCTAAAAAGTATTTGGTATGTAAATTCTCTGCTGGAATGTTCAGAACACTTTCCTAAAATTGGAGTTGCTCAGGAGAAATTGGGTCAGTGGTTCCAGAGGAATCTAGTCCAATGTCTATTACTTATCCATCGGACAGGTAACTATCCTCTTTGTACAAACAAGACTCCTAGATGACAGTAATTTACACAGTAAGGGCTAGAGATTTAGTCATGTGATACATTTGGAAGTGAACTTGCTCACAGAATAAGACTTGCACAGGCAAGTAAGGACAGAAATAGGTTATTTGCCAAGGTGTCTGGATACTCAATACAGAAGTAAGCAGCAGGGAAAACTGTAAACTTCCAAAGAACAGAAGAATCCCTCAGTGCTATTACTGTGGCAGCACTGCACAGTTAATACCAGACACTGGCTCTAATCACACTGCTGTGACCAGAATATCATATGGAGAAGTTCAGCTTACAGAAGCAAACTCAGTGCCAGCAGTTCAGGTTACCACAGTAACTGACATGGATAGACTTGCTAAAATTACAGACACAAAGCTGAAAAAGAGAGGAAAGAAACGTGGATTCAGTTTCCAAGAAAAACTGTTTATTACATGACTACTTAGAGCACCTTTCCTCTGATCTGAAAACACCATTTATAAAGGAAGTGAATATATACAGGAAATTTACAGATGCAATCTTCACTGAATGCCAGAGAAACAATTTAACCACTGGTTAAATATTAGTCTGCAAGACAACTTCCTAACCTAAAAAATAAAACCTTCTGACAGAAAGAACTTTATACTACAAGATACATTTGAACACAAAGCTTAGACAGCACATTGTTCACCATTCTCTGAAATAGCTTGGTGTGCAATATCAAAACCTAAATTACAATCAGATGCTCTGTTTGGTTTATGCAGTGTTCTGCAGTGCTCCCTATCCCAGACTTAAAAGAGCCTTGGAAATCTACAAAGACTGAAAGCAGGAGATTCACATCTCACTTTGCAGAAATTAGCTGCAACATGCTGAAAGAGTTGTGGGCTGATAGATCATCGTTAATTTAGATGGTGCCATGGAACTGTCATACTAATGTGCTCACATAAAAGACAATCAGAGAATATACTCCAGAGCTCAAACAGAGGTCTTCAACCTCATTAGGCTGGTTTCAGAAGCCAAGAGTCTATATCACAGCAGCACTGCAGAGGCTTCACAGGAGATTTTCATACATACAAAAAAGAAATCATTCTTGTCAATTGCTTTGCAGCCTGAGCTACCTGACTAACAGCCTTTTAAGAACAAGTATTAATGGTGTATGACTATGTTCCAAAAAGATACAGTTTCCTGGAGTATTTGTAGCAGTATTATAAATCCCTTATCATCAATGAGCACAGCAGGGAGGAAGAAGGCATTTGAACTGTGCATGTCCACTGTCCACTGTGATGTCCACTGTCACCAGTTTTCAACCTTAACCAAATACTGCGCCCCTCAACTCCAGGGCATTAACAACAGCTTTCATGGCCTCCTTGACATTCTATCATTGTTTCCTATTTCTTCTTCCTTCTCTTCAGATATTTTAACTCTGTGTCAACTCTTGGAATATGAAGGATTTAAAGGCTAATTATAAGGTTTATTTCCTCTTTGAACATGGGAATAAAGTACAATTTACAACTAAGGTGGATGTTTCTTTTCTTTTCTCCTTGCTGTCTTTTATGCACAAATTGAAGCCTTCCTCAAGCAAACTTTGAGTACAAAATCTCAGTGTTGTCACCATTAAGGCCTAAGTCAATTTGTCTCCAAAGGCACTGCCGATTTACCTGTAAATATACATCTGCATACATCATTCTACACTGTGGTAATCTCCTCAGTCACGTTAAACACAGCTATAATAAAATAAGGCCCAAGCAGGACACTGACTCAGTGTGACAGCAGAATCAACAGGGTGTTTTGTGTAACGGGCTGCACACCTGAGACAGAGGATCTGTAGTGCAGCAACAGTAACAGATTTACACCACAGTCTTACACCAAAACTTGCCATATGGAGACAAACCATGACTTACAAATCACAAACTGTGCTCCAGCTATAAATTACTGTGAAAGAGGTAATGCACGTAGAGAAAAAAGAAGTTCACTCACCTTGCAGCCACTGACAATGTTATGGCCCCAGTGATTTGGTGCACATTTGTCACACATCTCTCCAACAGTATTGGGAGGGCAGATACAGCGGCCACTGACAGGATCACAGTTATTGCCAAAACGTGAACACTCACAGGCTTCAAGGGAGACAGTAAAAAATAAAGCAGAGCGAAAGTTATCCCTTTATGTGACACCTGGAGAGCAGACCCTAACGGGGTTAGGATCATTCCCTTACTGTACAGTGAACTCTCAGTTATCTGTGGACACAACGGGGCAGGAAAGATAGGGTAAACCCCAAAAAACCAAAACCAGTAGCAGTGGAACACAGGTTAACTGTGGTTGAAGTAGCTGAAATGAGAAGAGAATGGGAAAAATAACAGCACCAAGTGCAGAAGTGCAGAGACTTCTGAGATGGTGCACTCTTGTGACATAACTGTAGGAGTGCTGCTATACAATTTCTGGGCCCATGCTGTCTCCTCTAAGAAGCCACCTCTGTGCCTCTGAGCCATCTATGCAGGGAACTCACAGTCTATTTAACCTCTTATACCCATCTGAGAAATACCTTCTGAAATTTCTGCTCTTCTAAAGAGACTTTTCTTAAAGGGCAAAAGAGGTGTTTAAGTTCCTTTTTCCCTTCCTATTCCTTCTTTTTCAGCTTACATATCCTCTGCCTTCGGAGGACATCAACAAACTGATGTTACCTCTCCATGGGGAACTGGTATTCTTTGCAGATTATACTAAATTAAAAATACTTCAGGTTCGGAAGTGCCTCCAGAAGCAGTCTTTGCTCTTAAAGGAATTAGTAAGTGAACAACTCATTGGCAGCAAATACAGATTCAAGGTATGTAAGTGATAAGCAGTTATGGGGCTCAAGACACCCAAGTGATTGAAACAGCAGAATTGGTGCGTGGTTGTTTTCACACCCACCATCTACATGAGGTCAGAAAAAAAGCATCATAAGCAAACTGTGACTCTCTGAGTGATAACCCATTCCTCGGGATGTTTAAACAGCAACGTAACTTTGTTACTTAAAGCTTCCTTTATGTTCATTGCCTTTACTGTGAAATACTTCAATTCAGATTGAAACTAGAAAACAAACATGTGCAAAGATAGAACTCCTATCTATAGTCCAAATAAGAAGTGACCTTTATTTTTCTTCACCAATGCCTTCAAGTTAAGGTAACTGATGCAAAGAAGATAGCAAGTTTTGCCTCCATCATGCCAGGAACACAATGTGTTGCATGCTACTTAAAATACTTTCACACACTGTAGCTTGAAGAAGTTTCAGAACACATCTCATTGGGAGACTGAGGCTTTCAGATGTGACAGCTCTTCTATATGCTTCCAGGTCTTACACAAAATTGGCTTAAAAAGCATGGAGGGAAAGGAGATACTCAAATTTATTTTTTTTTATTTTTACTTTCATAAGCATTTTTCAAAATAGGAGGGAAAAAATACAACACAATTGTTGCAAGCACTAGTGAAATAGAAATCTCTTTTGTATCTTTGCTGCCAGAATGTCAACACTGACGATGTTTTCAGGGTTTTTTTAGGCTTTATGGATTTATATTGCACAAGAAAAAATCAAATTATATTCCTTTTGGATAAATGTTAGATAAAAGAGGTTCAATATTTTATTTGATACTTAACTGTCACAATGGAATTAAGTTTTCTGTACTTTTCTTTCCAGCATGATTTGATATACTTCTATTAAATTTCTGATTTTCTTTGTGATTCATAATTTAAGTCTTATTTTTTATCATTTGAAGGAATACATAAGAAGCCTACTAAAAATAAGTGTGGAAAAACAGCACATTGAAAACAGGATTTCTCTCCATCTGTTCTATTAACTTTGGAACTTTTAAAAATCTGAATTTTCTGAACATCTATAGCTGCTGCTGTTGCTTTAAACATTTGATGACCACAGGCTGATACACTTCTATTTAAAATGTCACTTGGATCTACAGTACTCTACCATTTCATCATTGTTTCCTAAACTCTGTCATTTCAAAGTTTTTGAAGAGAGCAGTTAAAATTTTAATGTGCAATTTCATTAATAGCCCTCTCATTTCCTTCCCCAACTGTGGTTATCAACATTTTGTTGTGTTTCACAACAGTGGTGTGCTTTTAACCTGTGGAATGTTAGAATAGGATGCTAATCATAAAAGATAGAATTTTTTGCCCTTCATTTAATTGCTAAAGGCTTTAGGTCTGCAGTTATCATTTGCATTTTATTTCAAGCTCCCTCATCAGTGAGGCTGGGAACCAATCTCTCCGTTTTCCAAGGAGAAAATGTATCTGAATTTTTCAAGTCAATAAGTGATTTTGAACCCTTCATTCCAATGGGAGACAACACCATAGAGCAACATTTTCAAAAATAATCTATAATCCATCCTGTTTCAAGGTTTATCCACACTACAGGTGAAATTGAATTTCGCTGCACAAATGTGGGTCTCGAGGACTTGATGCTTCTTCCACTAAAAAATAAAGGAGTAAGAAAAGACAGAGAGCTAAGCTTGCTGCTTCTGCTGCCATTCTGGATAGGAAAGGAGGAAGAACAGATTACCAGACATTGTGATTTCTGCTTCTGGAAAGAGTATGCTTTACACCTGAAGAATAGCAGCAGCATTCCAGCATCCCTGCAGTCAGTCACACTAGACAACTATCTATGTGTCCTGTGATCACACCTAAGTGAGTCTGTGAGACTTGAAAAACACAGTTCTATCAAGAAAGATGGATATTTCCCTGTGAAGAACCCTATCGATTGAGTTCTTTTTGATATAGCAGTCTGTACTACTTCAAGGATAGGAAGCACTCGTTTCAGTCTTTGACCTAATTTCCAAAAGGACAAAAACAAATGTAAAGAGGTGGCTGGATATATTTATGTGTAATGCTAGAGTTTCAGCAACTAGAAAAGGAGACTTTTTATGTGTTTACACAAGGGACATAGCAGAGAGTTTTACCTAAAGATCTTGTTTTACACAAAAAGTGCAAGTAAGTAACTAAATATGACTGTACAGAAAAGGATTGTGGTAATGAAAGAGGATCAGGCATATAAGGACAATGAGAAGGTTCGGGGTAAAATTAGAAGCAAAGGGGGTTTGTGCATTTGTCGTTGTTTTCCTTTCACACCCCTTCAAGTTGATGTGATTTGGCAAGAATTTTAATCAGAGTTCTATGATACCCTTAACTAAATTACAGAAACTTCATAGAATTTTTTTGGCAGATACTACTTGGAGTAAATGACATTCCTGTTCCTTCTAAATGTAGTAGATTAGCCATAAACTGCCCATAAAACAGCAGAAATTGCTTGGGTCTTTCATTTTTGCCCATCACCACCCTTGCCAAGCAAATGATGTACAAGGCCGTCTGTGAACCCCCTAACTGTCAGGAAAATTTGTTATGCAATCCAAAATTAGCCAAACTAAGATCTTAGGAATAAATAAACAAATAAATCAATCAATCAATCTGCGCTTGGATGCAAAACATTTACATACGAGTACAGCCTCCTTCTTCAAAGTTGTAAAACCCATGTGCACAGCGGTCACACTTCTTTCCTGTCACTCCAGGCTGGCAATAGCACTGTCCGTCTCCATCGCAGTCGAAGGACTTGGAACCAAAAGAGTTGCAGTTGCAGGGAACACATCCTCTGGAAGACTGTAAGCCGAATGTTCCAGGCTGCCACAGAGCGAGGAAGAGCAGTTAGTACGTGCAATGACTACTAGGAGAAAAGAGGAAACGCTGAGAGTGTTGGGAGATCAGGGTTCCTCTTTCCTCTTCATCAGAGAAATACTGCTTTTAACAGATTAAATTGTAGTGGTAAAACTCTGGAGCAAGGGCATCAAATGCCCTACACTGCTGAGAAAGAATAAAGATTTCAGAATGTTGCCCGATGCTGTAATGACTGTTCTGCAATGTAACACATTTCTCATGAGGCTGTGTTTCCCTAAGTACAATTCTCACTTGGAATTGAATGTATGTCAGCACCATACACATAACCCTGTCTCTGGCTGTAAGGTTGTGTCAAGCACAGTTTGCTGCTAAGAGAGCGAATTCAAATTCTTAGCTATGAATGGAGATCAGTTCAGTTGGAAAACCCCCAAACAACTAGATTTTATCTCCTCTGAGCAAAGGCAATATCTGCATACAGTAACTCAAGGGCAATTTTTTTAGGGTGATATATAGGAATAACTTTAGAAGAACATAGAGATAATATATTTGTGTACAATACAAACAAATAATGGGGATTTTTTTTAAGATAAAAACTCTATCTGTGGATTAGGCCTCTGTTTCTCTTCTGTTTTCTTCCTTTTCTTTCTTTTTTGCAGTGATCAATATAAAGTTGCTACAGAACCAGAGTAGATGTTACCAACTATAGTAATAAATTTCCTCCTTAACTTCACCAGTGGAGTGCAAAAAACCAAAACCTAATTTGTATACTGTGATATGGAGTTCTGCACGAAGCTTTTAACCAAAAGATTTCATGGGTTTCACTGCACCAACCATCAGAGGTTCCTTGGAACAAACCATACTTGATATTCAAAATATGAACTCAGTCTTGAACTAGAGTGCTTTAAAACAGGAGTATTTCTCTACTTTTTTTTCAGCCATGATGATTTTCAGAGAACACTGAAATCCAAATCATATTAATAACTTCACTTGAAATTGATATTACAACATTAACAATAAAATCTAGCAGAGAGTTTGCTAGAAAAGCAGAATGTTAAAAATGAGATATTAAAAAGATCACTGCTAATGAATATACATGGAACAAAGTGGAAAATATTTACTTTATAATGTGGCTACTTTCTGATCCAGGCATGAGGTGTTAGATTTTGACCTACTATAAATCAGTAGATCTTCAAATCAATGGATCTATGCTGGCTTTGACCATGGCAGTGATTGTCCCTCTGTACTAAGCACTAGTGCTGTGTCCAGTTCTGGGCCACTCACAACAACAAAAGACATTGAAGGGCTGGAGTGTGTCCAGAGAAGGGCAATGAAGCTGGTGAAGGGTCTGGAGCACAAGTCTTATGAGGAGTGGCTGAGGGAGCTGGGGGGGTTTAGCCTGGAGAAAAGGAGGCTCAGGGGGAACCTTCTCTCTCTACAACTGCCTGAAAGGAGGCTGTAGCCAGGTGAGGGTCGGCCTCTGCTCCCAGGGAACCAGCAACAGGACAAGAGGATGTAGCCTCAAGCAGTGCCAGGGGATGCTCACGTTGGACAAAGGGAACAATTTATTCACTGAAAGGGTGGTCAGCAATTGGAACAGGCTGCCCAGGGCAGTATAGGAGTCATTCAAGCATTCAAGAAATGACTGGACATGGCACTTAGTGCCATGGTCTAGTTGACAAAGTGGTGATCAGTCAGAGGTTGGACTCAATAAACTTGGAGGTCTTTCCCAAACATAGTGATTCTATGACTACTTTTTTATATGGATTTGTTCCACAGTGGAACCCCTAACCTCTTGTATCGGTGAAATCCCTGAAACTTTGGAAGCTTTCCATGGAAAAGTCCTGAAATCTGATCTCTGAAGTTAATACAGAAGTTTCGCATTCACACAGAGAATCTGCTGATAGGTGTCAGAATACAGGACCACATCTGTTGTCAGAATTTGGCCTGAAAATCATATGAACCTAAGAAAATGCTTGACTATAGATGTAATAAAGAATTAGACTGATTTTCACTTCCAAGTTCTATTGAAATGTTTTGCAAATTTCATACTTCTGTCTGAAAAAACATGGTGCATCAGAGAGAAAGAGATAATCAAACTCACTTAATTAAACTCAAGCTTCCATAAACTACTCGACTCTCTCTGAAGATTTCTTTTACACAGGAAGAAACACACAGAAATGTGAATATGCACAATCTCAGAACAGACATTCAGATTAGTGCAATGAAGTAACCAATGCACACCATGCATCTCAGTTCACAGTATAAAGTTTGCTAGGATCTAATAAATTCTGTTTATGAGGGTGACAGTCAGAAAAAGCCTGATATTAGCACTCCACACTGCATTAAGTTGGAAAACACCACCACCATGCTGGATCGCATTCTGTGAGGAGGGCTGTGCACAAAACCATTTTGGTCAGTCATACAAACCCCAAGATGAACCCCCAAGTTAAAGTTCTCAGCAAAGTTTGTTTACACACAGAAATTCTAAGAATCACATTTACTGAGCAAGAGATAAGATCCTAGATTACAATTAGGAAATACAATGAATTTTCTGAATATGTCATTATATCGTATCTCCATCAGTGTACTGTGTGGGCAACACAGTAACCTAATACACGCTTAATGGGAAAAAACTCATTTCTTCAAGGAAATCCATATGAACAAATACAGAATGGGTCCCAGAGTCTAGCTGAGGATGAAAAACACTGCCAGGGATTTTTCAAACAGGGTGTGGTAAGTGTGAAGGTTTTGAGTTGCAGGCAACAACTCAACAACAACATTCCTAAAATACTGCTCTGTAAGAAAAAGTTGTATCATAATTACTTAATTTTAGGAAATAAGTTGCTTTGTTGGTCTGTGATAAGGAATTAACATTCCTGCCATTTTGGGCATTACATTGACATAACTGGCACTGCACTGAGTTAAAAATGGCTCAGATAACTGGCCATATTCACTGATGAGAACTTTTAACATCAGTTATGATCAGTATTTTAAAATTAGATCTTAACTCTTTGTTTCTGGGGCTGATCCCTCTTGCAAACTCCTTAAGCTATTGATTCTTGAATTGTTAGAAAAGGAAGTCTTATGCTTCAAAGTCCAAGAAAATCCCACCAATTCCATTGATTTATGTACATCTCCCATGCATTTTGTGCATTCTGCTGTTGATGGTGCTGTTTTGGGACTTATTCTGGCATCACCACTTGCAGGATGAAGCCCTTAGGACTGGGGAACCATCCTAATATGCTGCTTGTCTTCCAAGCCTGTTTCTTGAGAATTTCTTATATTGTAACATGGATATTAAAAATTAAAAACCCAAGCAATCTGTGTGAGCTCCAAACACAAGCAAACAGGAGACTTCAGCCCATGCAAAGCAGAGTTTGTCATTACCAGAGATGCAGGCCTGTAAGCACCTCGTGGGCACCCACCAGCACTGCTGGTGCCCCACCTCCGGGGGGGTACTCGGATCTGCTGACTGCTTCCTGCATTTTCTTGAAATTTAGGCACCTGTCTGCTGATTTCACAGTGTCTGCCCATGAATCCTGATTTGCAGATACATCTTCCCAATGTGTCACACTGCAGTGACACAGATCCTAAAGCACTGCAGCCACAGGGTACACAAAACAGTTTTTCTGGGGCCCAGAAGTAGTTGGGCTTTAAGAATGAAAAGTAAACACTGTTAGAAAGTGAAGATAAGGAAACTACACCACATAAAAGAGTACAGGAATAAAGACAGGAGTAAACGCTGAAGTAAACAAAGATTAATTCCAATTAACCACCAGTACTGTATTAATGAGCTATTTGCTGGGTACCTTATGCAATCTGCAAATTCCACTGATACCAGCATTTTTCTTTGAACAGACTCTTTAAATACTGTTGAAAATGGAGTGTGAGCAAACCACTTCAGAAATTACATAATTTTGAAGGATGAAAATGATCCTTTTGATTTCTGCAGAATTTTTTATCTGCTTTAAATTAGACACAGGTGGAGGTGTTCTGAGGACACAGGTCTAACTCACGAGTCCTTATGTTGAACTAGAGAAATGGGCAGCCAGCTATAGCATATTCCTTAGGTGCCTGAAGACAACTCTGTGAAAGTTTATGAAACAATATTTCTCTGCAGTGATTTATGAGACAGGAAAACAATGTCAAGGCAAAAAACACTTTCACCAAAAAATAATACATTGTTTGGACAACACAAGAAGAAACCCTAAGAAAAAAAACCATAAAAGCAGAACATTCCAGCAGAGCTAAACTAGCACCCTGCTTTTTTAAAAAAATAAACATCAGATGCTATCAAACATTTTGCAGCTTTCTTCATAGAGGGCTTAGCTCCTAAAGCTGCAATATTTTTAACTAATTTTTTTATATCAAGCATCCAAAATATAAAGTGTATACACTATGTATACAAATGTACTTATACATACAGTGAGGCTTAAAATGCATTTATTGCATGTAAATGCAATGTCTTCTGTTCTAGAAAACCATTAGAAAACATTTAAAAAGCAACCATTTTACCTTTCTCTACATAAGAACAATATATATACGTTCTTTAAGTAAAATAAACAACAGAAAAAAGCCTATCCAGAACCAAATGGTATTTAGTTATGACAAACAGGGAAGAAAGCTGAAAGGACACCCCATTTGCAACCACTCACTTTGCAGACGTCGCAGCGGCGCCCGATGACATTGGCTTTACACTCGCACTGGCCCGTCCGAGAGTCACAGGTCTCTGAGAAGGAGCCATTCATGTGACAGTGACA
The DNA here is from genome assembly GCA_013397975.1 of Machaerirhynchus nigripectus. Lineage (NCBI taxonomy): Eukaryota > Metazoa > Chordata > Aves > Passeriformes > Dicruridae > Machaerirhynchus > Machaerirhynchus nigripectus. The sequence goes on along the minus strand of VZRQ01004845.1, from coordinate 187,877 downwards.
GGCTGCAGAGGAAGAAGAAGGAGATGTTAATGTGTTTCCTGAAGCTAAATCTAATAGCCAAATGTTTACAGTGCAGCTTTAGCCACCCTGAGAAACACCCAGCCTGGGTAAAGCAGGAGGGTGTTGCTTCCATACACTGACACATGAACCTGCCCATATGAATGTGGAAAATTTGCTCCAAATTATTGCAGTCAGAAATTTTGCCTCAAGTTCATTAACAGCTTGTTTTAGATGCTCCTCTCAGATCAAAGCAGGATGCTGGGGGCAGATTACTATTTAGTCCACAGACTTGCAGTGGGCAGGGCAGTAATCAGAGAAAAACACAAAAATGGCACAGACCCTTACATAAGGTGTGTACAGGATGCAGCTACAGCCAGTGAGAGTGTTACTCCTCCACATGCTGGTTCTGCTGTCCTGGAGTTCAATCCCTGCTAATGTAGTCAGGAAATGTTGGCAGGCTGAGAACCCAGTACAAGGTTGACTGTCTACGGGGGCAGTAATGCTCTCATGCCCCAGGCTGCACTGAAACACATACCAAGGATTATCTGCTACCATGACTCTCCAGGATTTCTGTCTCAGCAACAGCATCACAGTTCCCAGAGGAAATGTGACCCAACTGACCAGCCTAACTCATCACCGTGCTGCTTTATGGACTTAAAAAGGTAAAGAAAATGCTGTTTCTTGAGGGAAACAGCAATGCTTCTGGCTCCTGAATTCTTAAGTTTTAGGAGAAGACAAATTTTGGAGATGTTTATCACCCTTTATGTTCTTCAACCGCCACAGACACCTTTGAGTTCTTCAATCCTTTTGGCATGCAGAGATTTGGAAAAAAACCCTTAGCACTCGCAGTAGAGAACAGGGATGTGATTGGTGTCACAGGGACTAAAACCATGCAGTCACTGAATCCATCAGCACGAGCTGGTTCCTGAACATCCTTTTTTTTTTTTTTTTTCCCCTCAGAAGGGAATGAATCCACATCTCTATACCAATTATCAATCTATTCTGTAAACCTGGGCTTCAGTTCACACTTTGCCTTCCTGCAGTGCCCTATCTGCATGTGTTTTTTTTTTTTTCTCAACCTGACACCTTCATTTTAAGAAACACTTAAGAGTCCCAACTGTGAACACATGGCAGCCACATACTTGCATGTCAAAAGGTGCTATGTGAGACAAGGCAGTTATATTTTTCCTATATATAGATTATTACAACAGAACCTTCCTCATTACTCCATTGGACTTGCTAATTTACAATTTCCAATTATAAACTGAAAGGATTGGTGCGTGATTTTTCTCCCTGCTTTTGAGGTATTCTGCAAAAGTTGCTTCTTTTAATGAAAGCAACTTAATGACTTGCCATTCTCTTCATGGCATTGTTTCTCAAACATTTGCAAAAATTCTGGAATAAGTAACAAAAATGTGCTGGTTCTGCTGTTCGTACCAGTCATGTAACACCTTCAGAGATTTTGATCTCCTTCTGTTTTGCAATATATTTTTAAAAAGTAAAAATTAAAAGACCCTTCTGATGTAATTAACTTTGCTTATCTTTTCCTTTCACTCTCAGCTTTCAGTACTAAACAAATCTGTAATTTACCTCTTTCATCATGTACACAGACCTCTTTACCCTGATGTTCATGTTTTAAAACTGCTGACATTCCAAACCATACATGGTGATAAGTATCACATATATGTATGTTTTGAGTATATATCTAATTAGAGTGGTCAGTGGGGAAAGATGATGCTAAAGCTCGGACTCAACAAACTACAATCCTCAATGCAAATTAAAAGTATTTCACCGTTTTATATTCAACTTCTTTATAGAGTCCTCAAAACCCAAGCTTAGTCTGATTTGAATTTTTTTGCTTATCAGGCATATGACAACACAAGAATCAAAAAGAAAACTTACACTGATTTTATAAACAGACAAGTTTGTCCTATTTATATGTTAAAGCAAGTACCACTCCATGGTGCCTTAACTCAGTCACAGATGACTGAGTGCAATGCAGTGGTAAGGGAGAATTTGGAATAACAGGACTTTGTTTTTCTTGGCTCTGGCAGTATGTACATACAGAAGAAACATACAGTCAGGGCTATTCATCTAATAAACTGTTACTCAATCTGATAAATTGCATTTATCTCACCTAGAGCCCTCCCATTCATTCACCTCTACTGGAAAAATTAGCTCTTGTCCAAACCTCCAAATGGTTGTTATAATACAATGCAGCCTGTTGGAGAAATTTGTCTTACTTTCTTCCAAAATGACACTGGTCAAGATCCTTCACTCCCTCTAGATTTCTATGAATATTTATGAGCCTGTATTTAAGATCAAGCTACACACTTATTCTCCTACAACAGTAGTATCCATACACTGGAACATAGGCAGACTTGAATATTTGCTTTAATTTATCTCGTGACACTGAGCTCTATTACCATCAGCTCAACCTCCAGGTATGGGCTTCAGCACACTGAGCTGTTTCACTCCAAAAAACAACCTACTAGAATCAAATCAAACAAGCCTAGGACACTGGCTCGTTGTTCTTAGATTTGTGGTTTTGTTAAGATACACCAAAACATTCAGAGATGCTACGATGATATAAAGCTGTACTGTCATTTGAAATGGTTAATGCACACAACAGCACTGTACTGAGAAAGAAACATTTCAAACAATAATTTGAAAGCAAATTCATGCCTTGCAATACTCTTGGATTTGGCTTTTTAATAAGGAACAAAATTGAAAACAACAAAGTAAAGGCACAGTCCCTCTGATATTGTAGCTGCAGGGCAAACTTCATGGAAGTCTGCAAAGGAAATAAAAAATCATATGCAAAGAAGAAAACCCACATGAAAGGCAGAGAGTAGATGAATACAAGGTAACTGCAAGCACAAGGATATGAATACATTAGGGGGCTCTCCTTTTCAATGATACAACAAAAGCAAAGCTTGTAATTCAACATTAAGCATGTATTTCTTTTTAAAATATTTTTTTAAATTGTATGTTTTCCAAACTCTCCTCATATAAAATCTCTTTCTCATGGACCTGTCACCACTGTGGAAAATGGTCAAAGCATCTGTCCTATCGATGACTCAATAATGGTGACAAGCTACTGGAAGCTATGATTTTTGAAATACAATTCTTCTTAAATCACTTTACACACTTAAAATTCTAACTTACATGACATCATTCATCGTGACCTGTTAACTTATAGACAGAGTATATAGGATTGTCCAAATTTTTTCTGGCATTGTGTAAAGTAGGTACAGAAAGCATTTACACAGGTATAGGTCTTCACGTTTATCTGTGACTTTGTTCACATCAGTGTTTATTGCCCTTAGCTGAGAAACTTGGTGATGTTCTGCATCTTGTTGGCTCCCACACACTCTCAGGAGGTCCAGCATAACCTAGGATTTTCACTTTTAGACTGCAAGTCACTAACAGGGCAAGTTCTGGAAATGGATGCCACTGCCTCAGACTTCTCTGCTCATAATACATACTGAAGACATGGTTCCCATGTTCCTACACACAGAGCAGTAGGACAGTACCCCAGCTCTTTTACTTGCATATTTTTATCCTGTTATAACACCTTTATACTCAATGGAGTTAGTCTTGTGTTTATTATAATGGATCAAACAGGAATAAATCCTTGTGACAGTGAAATAAAATGCTCGGCTCTTTCAGGACAGTTTGTAACCTGTTTTATTCCACTTCTCCAAATGACAAGGAAGGGTACGTGAGGAATGTTTTTTAAGTTAAAAGCACTTCTTCTGCATTCCTAATTGTGCCAGCAATGGCTCAGAGAGAGCCACTGCCTCCTACAGAAAGAAAAGCTCCTGTTCCTATCAAATCTTTCATCTCTACTGAATAATTTTTTGTAATCACTATGGGGAAGTACGTGCTGGGGCTGATACTTGAGTAACATGCCACCACTCAGCTGAGAATTGGTAGCTTGCTGCAGTGCCAGGTATTTTCCTCCAGAGCACTTTAGAAAAATCGTCTGGAGATTTTAGGGTCTGATTTGCAAGTGGGACAATTTTGACCTGTAAGCAGCAGTACCTCCCAACCCTTACTGAGGTTATATAAGTGGGAAACAGGTTAGAAATGCTGCCAGAGCTGGACCCTGGAACTGAAACATCGCTCCCTCCTTTCAATCTCACAAGTGAACAGGATTTTTCTGGGTAGCTTATAGCATTTTTTAGTGAATACTTTTCATTTATTTGTATTTATTTTTGTAGATCTGACATTTAGTATAACCTTTTGCAGCCATGCAATGCTCCGGTTTTTTCCATGTCTGCTTCAACTAGGGCTTTTTTAATAAGTTTTTCTTTCTATTTACTTTAACACCTCCCTTTCCAGATGCAGATGCACAGTGTCATTATTAGAGCTGTAAGTATGCTGCATCATTCTCTTGCTCACACATACAGAGGCACAGTCTTCCTCTCAGGAACAAAGTTATAGGGTAGATCAATACTGTCAGGAGCTGTAAAAGTTCGTGACTTACGTTGACAGTTCCTTGCATGAAGAGCATCACCAAAATATCCTTCAGCACACCTCTCACAATATTGGCCTGTTGTACCTGGCTTACATATCAGACAAGCACCAGACAAGCTGTCACAGCTGCCAGGAACGGAGAAATCGAGGTTGTCATTACACCGGCATGGCTGGCATGATCCCCCTGGTATTAGAGGTTGTCCAAAATAACCTTCTGCACACCTAAGGTAAAAGACATCGTCAGTTAGGGCCCTTATATAATCCTCTCATGAGAAATATTTAATTCTGTTGCCTCCCTAATCACAAAAAAAAATTTGATCTTCTCTCAAGTGTGTCTTATGCATCTTTTTTCTTTCTCTCTCCTTCTCTTTTTTAACAACACTGTAGATACAGTACCAGCTGAAATCCTGCCAGTTCTGCTAGCAATTAGACTTCAGTAGGAGAAAAATCTTGTCACTGGCACTGAAGGTGAGACAAAGCATAGCAAGAAATCTTAGCGGCACTCTAGAGGAAGGGAGGTTGGACTAGATGACCTTGAAAGGTCCCTTCTAATCCAAACTATTCTATGACTGTATGTTAGATATACTTTGTATTTCAGCTCATTATGTATAGATGTTCTGTACTCAATCCCCAGCAAGCCTGATGATTTTTTTCCCTCTACCTTTAAAACTTCTTTAGTTTAGAAAAACACCTTTGGAATGTAATACAGACATAAATTTGTTTACCTAACAAGATCCACCCCCCTGACTTAGACTTCCCCTGATCTACTGCATGGTCAAATTTGCTTAATTAATGGATTGCTAATCTCTGTGTATGGGTGGGCAGCAAAAAGATTGCTCTCTAACACAGGAACTATATTGTTATGTACTATACCTTTCATATTTTAAGAGGGTTGTTTGAAAGTATCATATTCTTTTCCACCTTGCCCACCTGCAATTTTATGTGAGTACCATGTAATGCAGGTTAGTGAATCTGACCTAACATGAGTCGGTATTTAAAGCAAATTTCTACTCATCTCACAGCCTATTTCCTATTTATATTCTGGTCTTCTTTCCCTTTCCGTTACATTTGCTCACACTTCATAGTAAGAGCAATTTGTAGATAGCAAAGAAAAAGAAAAGAAAAATTGCACAGTTCTAGCTAATGAATTTATTCATGTGCATCTCAGATGAACTCCAATTAGTATAAAGAAAACAGAAAGTACATAAAGCACATTGCACAAATTAATTTTTCCTACTATTTTAAAGTCAGTTTGAATGCAGTTTTAATGTACACAGATACCCTCTCTACTTTGTAGTAGTACTGGATGGCATGGTTGAGGAAAGATTTTGTGTATCATCCTAATACAGAAACGTGGAGTTCCACTACACCTTCACTCTTGCTCCTTTGTGTGCATCAAGTTCATCCTCTTCCTTGCTTCCTCGCATAAAGCTTTTAATTGGACCCTAAGCAAAGCTGTCTAAACATGTACTAAACATTATTAAATATCATCAGCAAAGATTACAAAGATTGTAAAAACTAGGTAACTGAGAGCAGGGAGGAAAAAATAGTGGGAACTGATTGAACAGTTTTTTGTAATTTTGCACAAAATAGGATTTTTTCCATCCTCTGAAAATATCCACAATGCAAACCATAGACAAATAATATGTATGAATAGTCCAGTGGTTTGGGTGCATGTAAGCACTCAAGGCCCTGAATAAAATTTCCACAATCTAGCCCACTCCTGCAGCACAGTCATCTCTCAAAATTACCTCCTCATAGCAACAAGACATCAAAATCTTGTCATTAGAATAATTCAGGTATTTTATTTTCAGAACCTGTCATAAACGTAGCAATTTACTGTATTCCCTGCAAAGGAAGACTTAAGTTTTTCTTTGATGGAGGATATCTCAGCAACCCCAGAAGACTAATTTTTAGTTTAATTTTGCAAAAAAAAAAATTGGCTTTTTTTCAGTGATGATATCTCAGTTACAAAGGCCAGGAATGTATCTTAACATGTAACAATTAATAGCCACGTTTTATCAAAACTGGAGAGTATCTGGATAATTTATGCAGTTATCTTACTTTACCTAAACCAGATTATGTCTGAAGTTAACCCACGCTTTGCCAATTTACTACTGGTGTGTTTGTCATAAATCTGTATCTCTTGGTCTTACTAATCTATTTGACTTCACTTAATGTGTGTGTGTTTTCCTCTTTAGTTCTGTATTTAACAGCATTCACAGAAACTTACCAAGCAGTTCCCAGAAAGAATACTCCAATGGTTTGTGTGAAATGCACTGCTAATAATCTCCTTCTATTAATAGCAGGAGACCTCAATAACTCTTTGTATTCTCCTTAGTTTAGACTTTGATAATTAAAATTAGAAAAACCCACTACCGTCACACAGCCATATTCTACTTATGCACATACATAATCTTGAATCCAACTGAAGACAATCCTGAAAGTAGGGGTAAACCAGTTAAAGCTTAAAAGACAACTGTGTACATGTTTCTATGTAAATTCTTTCTCTTTTTCTCCCACTGCTCCTGAAGTTGCAGGGAAAGATTAAAAAAATCCACTTTCATTAGTTCCATCTTTATTCCCTTAAGGACATTCCTACTTCAGCTTCTTTTCTCAGGTTCAAAGCACTATACGTTTGGCAAAGTTTAGACTGAAAAACACCAATAAGTATGTGGCATGGAAAATTACTTTTATGCATTACAAAAAATACATGTAAAAATAAATGACTGCTAACTACAACATAACAACTCTGAGATTAAAAAAGAAACAAAAATAGGAGTAAAAAGCAAAGAAGATTGTGTCCATATTTTCTCTCAAACGCAGGTGTGTCTGTGACTGACACTGGTTTTATTTAGCATAAATGGAGCTAAATACAAGCCTACTGCTTAAATATATGTGTATGAATGTGTACAGGGCCTGGTCAGTACGGAGTTAATATTCCTCACAGCAGTCCGCATGGTGCTTTGTATATACACACATATGCACAGAAACACAGGCCTATTTTATACATTTCTTTATATTTACTGGAAAAATAAGCCCTTGAGACAGAGCTAATTAAGCCTGTAAATCCAAACACTTTAAAGTCTGGAAATACTATTTTTACAGAGTCTTTGAAATTTATGTGCCTTCAACCTGTGCACAAAATCAGGCAAAAGCCCTGTGGAGAAATGGCTTGTGAGCACGCAGTGAGATAACTTACCTCAGGTGCACAGCACAGATGTTATTGTTGTGTGACCAACTATAAATCTTGCATTTTCTAATGTCAGAATGCCTACCTCTGCAAGCTGCAAACAATCCTGCGTAACACATTTGTTGTATCAAATCTCCTGAAATGTTTGACCCTTTTCCCATCAGAACTGCAACACTGGCTTGCTGCTCTGGCACTAGTGGAAGAACTGTATTTGCTACAATGAGCAGCAGCTTGAAGCCACGGTACTCATGAGAGACTGTGGCTGGTGGCACTCTGTGCTAGACTTGAAGAATGGGGGAGGTAGGTGGAAGAAAGGACATGGGTCAGCTCACCCTTCTCCTCACAAGTGAGGGACACTGACCCTCCTTGTAAGAGGAAAAGGTCACTGGAACCATGTACATAAATCATGGAGTGCTACAGGAAAAGCTAGACTTCACCTATTTTACTTCTTTTCCCTAGCAGGACTGTATTTGGAAAATGTGTATCATCATCCTGTAAATGTGCTGGGCTAAAAAGACAAACTTTTGTCATTTTCATACATCCTTTCTATGAAGTTAAGACAATGGCCATCCTTCCTCATATGCCTTTGGAAAAGTGAGCAGTGAGCAAAGGAAAAAAACTTACGTCTAATTTGTTTGGGAAAAACATAAAATGGGAAAGCTGGGCTCTCTCTACAATTATAGATCTGTGATAACTTCCAACACAGCTTATATCTGCAATTATTTTGATGGTGTTATGAGCTGGACTCCTCAGAATATTGAGCAATTATGGCACCATTTTCCTGAGAGTTCTAGTGAGAGAAGTAGCAATTTTTTTTTGAGATTTTACAAATCAGACATGTATAGGTATCTCCCTAGGGAACAGAGGATACATTTTAAGTCCAAATAAGTACAGTGCTGCACACACTCACTTCATGATACTTAGTATGTCATGATAATTGAGCATTGTTCAGCTAATGAATCATGTGGCTCAGATCACTTGTCACTCTGTAGTTGCTAAAATGAAAGAGAATTTGATGTAAACTCTCTCAGCAATTATAAAACCACTACTAACAGCAAAAGGCAACATGCTTTCTCCTGATCATTATTATTGACAGCTGCAGACGTTTCAGAACAACTTGTTACAATTAAAAGCAAATAGTTCTGTGAGCTTTGGAATTAATGGCCTAATTTCCAGTGGATTTATATCTCATGGTTACAAGGCTAAGGACTGATTATTTGCTGCAGGATGCTGCTATTCAGCAGGGAGTAATCCCTCAGGCTACAGCAGCACTTTTTCCTTGCCCTGTGAAAGTTTTCTTATGGGCAGAACATTTAGTATCTCTCTTGTTCTCTCTCTAACTGCTTAATCAGGTGTGAGTTCACACAGTATTCTCCCCCTTAGCTATGACATGTCCTGATTTATTAACCTCTATTCAGCCACTTCTTTTCATAAAACCTTCGGGAACAATTATCATCTTTGAGACCTCCTACCTTCTGCCAAATTTGGTTGAAATTGACCTACAAGTGCAGATGACTTCACAGGCAGCCAGAGAGGCATGCACAAAAAGATCACAGTAGCCTCATTTCCTTAGGAGATCAGGCTAAGATCCAATTTAGCCATTTATTCAAACTCCGTCCTACTGCATCTACAGCCTGTGCTCCACTCAGAAACAGCTCTTGTTGCTAATGGAAGCTGTCAATGACCCTGGATTGACAAACTGCCACCAAAGTGCTCTTGGTGTGATTTATTCCTGCCGTCATTAACTTCACAGCCCACTAGCTGAAAGGTGATGACTTCCCAGACAGACAGGAAAAGACAGGCAGAAATAGCAGCAGCAGGAGCAGACTCGGTGATGATGGGTGGAAACAGGTGACAGCCTGAACTCTCACTTCAGGACAGATATAGCACAACAGGGGATTTAAAAGGAAGCAGTTGTAAATTGGAAAGATGGGAATATAGGGAGATTCAGAGTATGGTCAGGTTTCTGCTTTTCTGGCTGTCTCATACTCTTGGTTTATTCCTACTTCTCATCCCAGCCTGAATATTTTATGTCTTCATTCAGAAGCCTTACCTTATTTTAGGGTTTGCCTTGAAAAAATCCATCAAGCAGCTCATGGAAGTGCCATATGGCAAAAGCCTACTAGGAAACACATGGGCCATGTTTTCATGCCATTCAACTGTCTAGCCAGGTGTTACACAGTTATCTGGCTTCCCCAGCCCCTCTTAAAAAGGTGTCATTGGCAGGGTCACAGGGGACTGAGATCATGGAGACAAAGCCAATACTGATTCATCATGACCTCCAAACAACTAGCAGAGGTTCCCTGGCACACTAACTGCTCTTGAAATCTGTTCCGTCCATGTGAAATCCCAAGGGACCGAAGGCATGCAGACATAGTGGTGATATCCCTTGCCTATGTGGTCTTACCTCCTGTGGAAGGGGGTTCCTGGGAGCTTAGCACTAGCACTCACGCTAGCTCTCTGTTTCATTTAAATTCTCCACATGATCCTTTCAGCATAATGCCTTTGTAAAGCTAGCAGTAAGTGTAGGAAATACATATTGAACTTTTCTATGTATTTGACAAAGAAGAATTATCTTTTTTTTGTCATTAAAGCCTAGTTTGTTCTACTCGCTAAATAAGGACTGCAACAGCAAATGAGAAGTAACAAAAGTGTAAAATATTATTTTAAAAAATAATCAAAATCTACAAATAACTTATTAGAAGAGCTGTATTTTCACTGCATATTAAGTTCTCCAAGTGAAGCATCAGTAATTTACTGCATATTTGAATCACCATGCTCTAAACATTCAAATGACAAAGGAGACAAAAGGTTTCTAAAAATCTCAGAAGAGTGACAGGACAGCTAAAAGAACCTTTTTTAACAAAGACTCTAACTTATCAGCAAATGCTTCTTGGAAACCTTACATTTTACCATAAAACAATAAAACAAGCATAAGAAAAATACGAATTCATGGATTCAATATCAGCAGAAAATGCACAGGAGTTTTTTCAGTGAGTTCCAGAACAGGAATGGGGATGAGAAGGAGAGGTAATAAAAAGGAAGAACAGTTCCATGTGATCAATACTTTTGTTTCAGGTCTCATATGACTGAAAGCACGGTGCCTGCTTACCTTTCACAGCGTGGTCCCACGTAGCCAGCTGGGCATTCATCGCATATTAATCCATGATGTCGGTCAAAATGACATGTTGGGCTGAAGCTGTGTTGTTGATATTGAGAAAGAAGAGGGACAAGAAAGAAACATAAAGAAAAGATGGTTAGCAGCATAGCCCTCTTCTCACTTCAGAGACTGTTAATTTGCAAAACAGTGCCCAGGAAAAGTGATTCTGGTCTAGGACACAGGGTTTAAGTTCGACTCCAGCAAATAGAATTTGGAATGACTCTGCTATTTCTGCGACACTGAATATAGAGCAGTGGATGGCAGCATCCCAATAGCCTGTTATTATGGGACTTGAGCCTGCCAGCGAGTGGTCTGGATACCATTAAAAAGGCAGGAATGTACAGCTGTTTGTTTGTGCCCCCGAGGGCCTGGCAAAACAGTCTGCGCCATAATGTGGCCCCTATATAAATCTTTCTGAAGGACAACCGATTAAAAGCTCAGTTAACTTTGTGTATAGTCAGCTGTGAAAGGAACCCAGTGAACAAGAAAGGGGAGGGGCAAAATGGGAAATATCTCGTACAGCTTCCCAGAGAGTGTATTTGAGTTAATCGAGTGCCAGTGACCTCAAGCAACAGGCCACACAGGCACGTTGAAGTTTAAGAATAGCTTGCAGACTAGAAAGCTTTACCTCTTTGCTACGCTCTAATTATTTTTGGCTGGTTTGGGGTTTTTTTCTTGTTCTTTATAAATAAAGATACTGTAGCCATTTGCAAGCGCACCTCTCAATGCCCATGTTTAACTCCGAACTGTTTTCCTTCACTGTTACCATTGTCCTTTCCATAACCTTTCTCCCTTAACACACTTTTCTGAAGGAACCTCCTGACGCACTAAAAGATACTACACAGAAGAAGAGGCAATCTGTTATTCTGTAATTCTCTAATGATTACTAGAGACAGAGATGTACGAGCATCTTTATAAAGCCTCATCTAAATAATGGTAATCAATTCTGGTCAACTAAGTAGAAAAATAGAAAAAGGAAAAAAAAAATAAAAGAACAGGAGTAGGTGCACAGTGTGGTGAGTATTCAAAGAGGGAAAACAAAGCACCTATCTGAAAGATACTAAATTATCTTTTGTAACCTAGGAAAAGAGAATTGAGAAGCAATAGAATTGCTCCAATAAAGACATCAGAAGGAAGGTATATTCAAGGTAACACTTCATGCTACACTAATAACAAATAGACATAATCCAGTCTTAGATATATTAAAACAGGATATACCATGACAGTTTCTGGAAAGTAATAGGCCCAGGGAGGACAGAAAAGCTTAATTAGCATCATTTAATGTGATTAGCTGCTGGTGACTAGATCCCACTTCTCAGGAGTCATCCATCCTGTGATCTGTCCTCAGTTAGTTTTTTTCTGTGTTATTCCACAAATATAAGAAATCACTAAGAAAAATGTGTGAAGGTCAGGTCCAATAAACATAGGCAGGTGCTGGGATTTTTCTCTTTCCCATAAGGATTACATTTGTGTTGTTTTGCAATGTCATTTACTTAATAATAGATTCACAAATAGATGAAGAGTTGAAGAAACAATAACTATCCATTCTATTCTTTAATAGCAATGAAAGCACACCTTATCATTGAATATAATCAGCATCACCCGACTTAGTTCAAGTAAGTTCCTGCTTGTCAGTCCCAACCACACTCTTTCCAAGAGCTTCATGGGAAACTCTGTACAGATGCTATCACAGCTCATTATAGCATTGTGCAAAATTGACTGTACCAAAGTTCCACCAAGAACTCTGAATTTAACTGCATAAATTTTAAGTATAATAATGATAATAATTATAAGGATGATAACGATGATAATAATAATGATAATGATAATGTACTTATTATTACTAAGCAATAATGATGAATAGTAGAATTTCCATGTTTTAAGGGTTATGCTCAGACCTTGCTTCCTTGATTCTTTCTGTGACTTAATAGTTGGACCACATTTCAGCACTAAACATTAATATATTGAGAAATTCCCATCTGCTTGCTGTAAAGGAAATATATGATAGCAGGCTGAGAAAAGAGGAGTTTATCTTCCTGATTAGTGAGAATTCATTACTCACTAGTGCTAAATACTAATGAACTGTGAGTGTTGATTTGTCAAAACAAGCTTCAAAAAACTGTAGTCCCCCTCTTGATTTACCATTGCTCTTTACAGTTTTCACATATGGTAACAACACTAATACCAGTCAGGACACAGGACAAGTCTGAATACACAGTATGGGTATGCATGTGGTAAGTCTATGCTGGGAGACAGGGCTTCCTAAAAGCTTCCTAGTATGCTCTAGAAAACATCTCCTGAGAATATGTTTGTGATTTTATTTAATTCTCCAAGAAAATACTAAAATTCTGAGACCAGCCCAAATTCTTAGTTCACGTGCTATGAGTTTACTCCTGACCTTCCCAGGCTGAGTGAGAGATCTTCTATCTCCCATTTCCAGTGATAAAACATTCCTGTCAGAGTCTTCGTTACCCATATTAAATTTATGGCTACATCAAGAGAAGAGCAATAATTATCCCAAACATCTATATTTGGTAGAAATGATGGAAAAAAAATCAGTTCCTTTGAAACTCCTTGAGGACTAAGAATGTCAGAACAGTTCCTACGAGTGGTACGTTAACATGAAGACAGAGGACGAAGAAGTCCAGCGTTCATTGCATAGACCATTTATAACATGGGTATTGATCTCATCTGCATCACATAAGCACATATATGGAAATATATGCAAAAAGAAGAAACTACAACCCACGATGTAGGAAACAAGCTTAGACAACTTAATTTTAGTTTCCTGATTTGGCCAAGTGCTCTTTGCTGACATATGGCAAGCCATTTATGACTGTTGTGCTTCAGAAAGCATATGATTGCCTTCAGTGACTGCATATGGAAACTCCTGCCATTAGGAAACAATAAAGGGAATTAGCAGCAGCTAAATCCACTGAAGTCAACTACAGAACAATGCAATCACCACATCATTTCTACAAGGGTCAGAACAGTTCTCCACTGTAGGCAGCATTGCAAAGAAAAAGAGTCAGGTGCTGTGAGAACAGTGAAGGGAGCCACTATAAACATCATAAAGAAATGAGATAATGCTATAAAATATAAAAATTATTTCTTAATAGAAATATATCTCATAGGCTCATTACACGGACAATATTCTCTATGCAGCAGGAACTTAGTATTAAGCTTAGAAACCTACAAATGTCCTATCATGCCATGTTAGGAATTAGATACTTTAGGAATTAAAATCTATACACAGCTATTTATAATAATTTGTACATACAATTAGATACTCGTTCAGTTACTCAGAAAGAACATGGCATACTACATCTGTACAGTGGCATGAACCTGGGAGAAGTTTATTTTTCACATGAAGGAATCTGAATTGTTTGCAAATATTATCCCTAGCATAACAAACTCTCTAGCAACTAAATAAGAAAGCAAAAGCAGTACTTTAACAGCATACAGGTAACATATTAAATCTTTAAAACCTCTTTTTCCTCATAAAAAAATTCAATAATTGGTCTAGAACTTCACGAGAGCTAGAATACAAAGCTAAACTTTGTAGGATTCAGGACTTACACAGTTTCATATTTCAAAGGACATTTATATTGTGTATTTTTTCTGTACCTATATTTTCCAAAAAACCGAAATATTAAAAATGGGACTGTTAGCTTCAAAAAAGAAAAATAAAGCACCCAGAACTATGATGAATATGTAATGGAGGTCTCCAGGCATTTTGCCAATCGTAACCTAAATTCAATCTATTTGACTTGGTTTGTTGCACATCTGTGCAAGGCTGAAATGTGATAGTGTTTTTCCTTCTTTGTCAGCACAGTGTTCTCAAACACGAGAAAGATAGTTAATTATGGAGGCAAGGAAATACCAAGTAATGAGAATGTCAGAAGAACCATGCCTGAGCAGCAGATGTAATAAACCCATATATATATATATATATATATATATCTAATAAAACCAACTCAAGAGCTGTGTTAACAGGAAGGTAGGCTCCCATTCTACAATTACCTGGAATTTCTGCTCGTAAGTGCTTAGACTATTCCTGCTCTGATCAGTGCAATTTTAATTGGATGCAATACCACAGATGAGATTGAGAACAGTTTTCTTCAGGTACATCATGTAAAATGCTGTTGGTACTATCACTTTCCAGGTACTGTCTGTGACAAATCCAATGAAAAAATGTTCAAGCCACTTGGTCTCTTAAGTTATATGACGGAGTAGCATAGACCAGATTTTGTAATGAAGGAAACTTTAGTTTTTAGATCATAATTTTGAATAACTTTTTACTTGTATTTTTATTTAATTAAACAAATTTACAGTATTTTTTCTGAGATATGCTGACAGAATATTTTCACTGCAAGACCTAAGGATGAATTCAAATCCCAAACAAATCACAGAATGTAGACTAGAAGAAAAGGAAAAGTAAAAGCAGAAAAAGCCCACACATCAAATCTGGAAATTCAGCTTTAAATTCAGCTTTAAAACTAGAAACCACTACTCTTAAGGAGGACAGAAAAGCAAATGCTAGTTATCAGTTAGAAAAGCAAATGCTAGTTATCAGTTTGAAAAGCAGTCATCCATATTCTGTGTTGTTTTTTCTAGCTTAGTCTCATCCAGCTTTTGTCTCCATCTGCCTGTCAGTGAAATTAGGCACTCTGTGTAATTGCAAAAATAAAAGTTTATATTGCAGAATATATCATTTGATTGAAAGAAAACAAAAAATCTCAAGCATACTTGTAAAAATACAAATTAAGAAATGATGCAATTTACTAAGCAAAAAAGTGGAATATGCAATAAATATACAACTTACTTGTTAGAAGGTATATTTAGGGGACAAGCACACAACTGACAGTCTTCAGCTGTCCCTTTAGTTGCATCACCATAGAAGCCAGGCAGGCATCTATCACAATACGAACCACCTGTGTTGTGTTTGCAGTCCTAAACAGAAGATGTAAAGTACAAATTGGCAATTAGACAACTTGCATACGGAAAAAGGTCTGCAACATTTATTCTTATTTTCTGCTGCTTGTTGAGAAGCAGTTCTACAGCTTAGCTGTCACAATCAGTGCTTCATATGTTCTTGTGGATAACTTTTTCTACATAAAACAAAAAGAATATTTAACAGAAAACCTTTAAATTTACACCACACAACAGCTATATTATTGTTTTAGCTTGCTTAAAGAAAACCAACTTTCAAAGCAGCATAAAACAGGTTTATGCAGTATGCAGTCTTGCAACAGGCCATATTTTGTGACAAACTGTTTTCATATGTTGATTCCAAAATATCTTGATTCCAAAAATACAGCCCAGGCTATATAATTTATAAAAATGAATTATTACATTTGACATGTAATAATTTGCCATTAGTTTACCTTACCACAAGGTATATGGTTAGCAGTATTTGTAAGCAGTAGCAATGCCTGAATTACTTAATTAATACTTATCTGCTGGAATAGAATCCAGCCTCTATTTTGTGAGTAGAAGCAAGGATAAGCATGCAGTGTATAGGGTGCTATCCAACAGTTTGTGTTCATCTGTGTGACTGCGTAATAGAGAAATTAAGCTGAGCATATGAAACATGCAGTATAAAGATGGCAGTACTCGATTTGCATTTTTGTATACAGCTTCTGGCTGATCTCAAATAAAACAATCTTTTAGCAGAACGGAAATCGGTCCTGTGAGAAAAGGCTTCCCATGATGACTTGTAAGAACCAAGTTTTAAAGAGTAATTACCCTTTCTATTCTTCTTCCCTCTCACCATATAAGATTTAGAAATTCTAAATAATTGCACAGAATCCATAAAAGATTCAGAAAATTACTTTTCTGGCTTAATCTGTTTCCTTTCTTTGCCCCACTTTATTAGCATACCACACTATTCCTTTCACTGCTATTTGCCACAAGATACCCAAGTGTAGCCCTTTCAGGATGAAAAAACAGAGAAAGCAGTAGAAATTATTTTGGATGTTAAATGCCAGTTGACGTGCTTGGTATGGACTGAAAAAAGGATTGAAAAAGCTTATGTCATCTTCAAAAGGCCAAAATGAAAGCCATGAGAGAGATTTTACTTACTGGGGTGTGTTCTGCTGTGTTCTAGACAGTGGGCCAGAACAAATCTAGAATGTTTCATCCACGCTGCAGCTTAAGAACTCTAGAGGTTTCATTTTGTTTGTTTGTTTTGCTGTTGGTTTGTTTTTTGTTTTTTTAAGTGTGGGTGCTTTCAAACTTAGGATTTAATTTAAAATTGCCTTTTAAGAACACTTAAAATTGTTTTATCATTTTAGTAAGTCACGCATATGGTACTGATTGCTATTTAACAGCCTCACTGTCTGGAAGACATAATTTATCCTCAATAAGAAAACGCTGATTCCTTCTTCACAGCTTTCCAGGATTGCAATAATTTGTATAAAGCTTTTTTGCACTGTGCTCTGCACCTGGGCAGCTGAAAAAGCACAATACCCTTTATAGTCATGAGGGTATTGGAGTCAAAAGCATTTGCCTCCAGAAATGCTGTTTGTTGTTTTAAAGGGTACATTCTTATTGCTAGTGCATACTATCAGCATATATTTGAAATGAAAGCCTTAATCACAATACTATATTTTAACATAATTTGTAAATTGTGAGCTAATGCCAACTGGTTGAAAGATTTAATCAACAAATATTATGGCTTTAGAACAGTCAGCTGAGTTAAAACCAACTTTCATAAGTTAATTAATCCATTTGATTGGTATTTCAAGCATTGACATTCAAAAAGAATCTACCAGCCATACCAAAAAAGTAGCCGGGAACAATATGCTTTAAAAGAAGATGTGACAAAAAGTAATTTGTTTCAAAAGAAAAATCCTTTGCAATTCAACTTTTTAAAGACATCATGTCAAATTATTTGTACTTTTTCTGAAAAATAATGGATTCTTCTTTTGTGATGAGTTTAGCTTTAAATATCCTCAGACATATCTTAACGTTTTTGAAGAATATGAACAGTTTATATGTCAAGGATGTTATTAAAGTGAGAGAAGCTAACACACTACTTTAAAGCTTCATATCTCTTGCTGAGTGGTATTTGCAGGTTCTGCTTTTTTTAAAGTAAAACACCTGAAACCTTCCACTTTGTAGGAAAACATTTCTTGTTACAAAGACCTGACCGCCTTCACTTTGATGAAGTATTTTCTGGCACTTTAATATCAGTCAGTTCCATGTACTGTGTCTAATCCTACTCAATCCAGATCTCTGTGTTTACTTCCTCATAATCATAGAATGATAGAATATCCACAGTTGGTAGGATCACCAAATCCAACTCCTGTCCCTGTGCAGGACTCCCCCAGAGTCACACCATGTGCCTGACAGCACTGTCCAAACACCTCTTGAGTTCTGTCATGCTTGGTGCTGTGATCACTTCTCTGGGGAGCCTGTTCCAGTGCCCAACCACCCTCTGGGTGAAGAACCTTTTCCTGATATCCAGCCTAAACCTCTCCTGACACAACTCCAGGCCATTCCCTCAGGTCCTGTCACTGGTCACCAGAGAGATGAGATCAGTGTCTGCCCCCCCTCTTCCCCTCACGAGGAAGTTGTAACTGCAATGAGGTCTCTCCTCAGTCTCCTCTTCCAGGCTGAACAGACCAAGTGACCCCAGTTACTCATCATATGGCTTCACCTCAAGGCCCTTCACCATCTCTGTAGTCCTCCTCTGGACACTTTCTAATGGCTTAATGTCTTTTTTATGTTGTGGCACCCAAAACTGCACACAATATTCAAGGTGAGGCCACACCAGTGCAGAGCAGAATGGTACAATCCCCTCCCTTG
>VZRQ01004845.1:136951-168928 GCA_013397975.1 Machaerirhynchus nigripectus | reverse complement strand
CCCCCAAGACACAGTTGGCCCTCCTGGCTGCCAGGGCACTGCTGACTCATGTTCAACTTGCCATTGACCAGGACCCCCAGTTCCCTTTCCATGGCACTGTTTTCCAGCCTCTCAATCCCCCATCTCTACACACTTCCAGGGTTGTCCCATCCCGGGCGCAGAATCCAGCACTTTTCTTTGTTAAGCTTCATTTGCTTGGTGATTGCCCATCTCACTAATTTGTCAAGGTCTCTCTGCAGGGCCTCTCTCTCCTCAAGGGAGTCAACAGCTTCACCCATTCAGTAACACTGGCAAACTTATTCAGTACTGCTTTGAGTTCTGCATTCAAGTTGTTTATCAAGATATTGAAGAGCACAGGGCTGAGGATGGAGCCCTGTGGAACCCCATTAGTGACACATCCCCAGTCTGAAGTTCCCCCATTTACTACAACCCTCTGTGCCCGACCTGTGAGTGAGCTGCTCACCCATTGCACGAGGTGTTCATCCAGCTGTGTGCTGGACATTTTGTCCAGAAGGATCCTGTGAGAAACAGTATGAAAAGCTTTACTGAAATTCAAAAAGATTACATCAGCTGGCTACCCTTGATCACCTACATGGATTACCTTGTCATAAAACAAAATTAAATTTGATAAGCTGGATTTTCCCCTCATGAAGCCATTCTGGCTGTGACCAATGACTGCACCATCCTTCAGGTGTTTCTCAGTACCTCCCAGAAAAATCTTCTCCATAATTTTACCATACACTGAAATGAGATTGACAGGCCTACAGTTTCCATGCCACCCCTCTTGACCTTTTTGAAAATTCAGACATTAGCCAGCTTTCTCTTAACTAGGCCTTTCCATATTCCCAAGGCTGTTCAAAAATCATTGAGAGAGGCCTCAGGATGACATCAGCCAGCTGAATGGTAATCAAGGTATTCTTGGATGGATCGCATCATGTGCCATAGACTTATATGGATCCAGTAGACCCCACACTTATTCAGGGTACACTGGGAATTTATCATGCCCACAGCCATGGTCCTTCAGCTCAAGGCATGGGTACCCCTTTTGCCCATCATCAATGCTGGAGGAAAAGGCAAAGAAAGAACTGAATAACTCTGCCTTGCCTATGTCCCTGTTTGTGAGGTAACCATCCTCATCCAGTAGTGGGCCGATGTTATTTCTGCACTGACTTTTGCTATTAACCTATCTAAAAAACCTCTTAAAAATATAAAAAAACATATTTCTATCCAGTTTCAACATCAGTTGAGCTTTGGCCACACAAAGTTTCCCCCTACAGTGGCAAGCAACATTTCTATATTCCTCCCACATCACCTTGCTTCCACTGCATGCACCTTCCTATTTTGCCTTATCTCCAAAAGAATATCCCCGCTCAGCCAAGCTGGCCTTCTGCCTGTTTGACTTCTGATATTTTGGAATTGCCTGCTCCTGTGCCTTTAGGAGGCAGTGCTTAAAAAGTGACTAGTACTGATGGTCCCCAGCATGTTCAAAAGCAATAATCAATACTTAAATTTAAAAACAAACTAAAAAAGAGAACCCCACATATACAGGACCAAATTCTGAGCATTTATCTGAGAAATAATGATCTTGTGTCTCCTATGCTTTTTCCCTGAGCAAGTTTGGACCTTACAGGACAAAGAACAAGGATTATGTAGTATGTAGATGTGACCTGATCTGCCTGTTCTCTTCAGTGATGCTTTAAACTTCATGCTACTCTGCCACATTTACAGATCAATACTTTAGGTACTGAAGTAGACAAGTCCTTCTAAAATATTACCAATGCTCATGAAAAATATGTGGTTTATTGATATCAATTGGCTAAATCTCAGTTTGAAACTTGCCAAATGTACAGCAATGGTTTTGAACATCATTCAGTTTGAGAAACGTCTAATCATACTGAGATTATTTCCTTAAAGCATGCTTAAGCCTCTGTCCTAGGTTACAATATAGATGTATTTAAGTATTCTATTACCACCAGCTGTGGGCCATTAGAGCTGTTATCTCCTGCTGTGACCCACCCCTAATAACAGACAATGGGCCATCAAGAAACCACTGCATGACTCATGGACTTATCTCATCCTATTGTGAGATGCTCCGTCCAGGAGGGAGGAGCCAAGCATTCCGACCTGCATATAACCTGGCCTTGGAACTGCCTAAGGGAGCCTTTTCCACTGGATTCCCAGAGGAAGATCAGAGCCTTCTACACCACTGCTGGACCTTTAGAGGAAGACCAGACCCTTCTACAGGATCCCTGCTTCAACCCAACCATCTCTCCAGGAGGACTGCAGCCACAATTTAATTGGACTGCTACCAACCCCCTGACCGTCAGGGGGTTGGGTTTGTACTCTGACTCTGTCAATGGGTTGGTTTTTTTCTTACTATTGCTTTTATTTTATTTTTCTTATTAAATTGTATTTCTGACCTGGAGTCTCTCACTAGTTTGCTTTCAAACTAGAACAGCCTCTGATGTCTTAATTTCACATTCATAGGAAAACTGTACTGTTTTTTTCATGTCATGAGACTGGATATAAAATAGATCATGATCAGCTTCTCTAACCTGCTTAGTATGTTGCATCTGTTTTCTTTTTATTCCCGTGGAAATAGAGGTTGTTCCAACACATTGATCTAGTGGTTTTGTAAAATCCATGCTTTCTTTCACAGATCCATAGACTTTGTGGCCAGGAACAATTTTATGTCCAAATACCTATGCTTTCAAGTTCCACATATTGTATCTCACACTATTTTGAATGCAATAATTTTCTGGACATCTTTTACCTCTAAACACCTTTAAACTTCAGTTAGACAACCTCTGTGCAGTTAAAACTGTAAAATTTATTTTTGTCCAAAAGTCTGTGTATGACTCAGACTTTGTTCCCTACAAACTTCCTTGCTGATGTCCTGGTGTGTGTTTTCCACCATTTCCTACTGAGCCAGCTCTCTGTTTTTGCAAGAAACCGAATGAAATTATTTATGCCCAATATCAGGGAACCCTAAATTCTCACTGAAAAACCAGTCCTGCGTATGTAGCTGAGTGAATATGAACATGGAAAGAAATACTTAGAATAGAATGCTAGTGATGAATCTAAAGCCTTATACAGGGATTACGACAGAGGCCAAGATAGCACTTGTGGCATGCTGCTGCCCTTCCTCAGGATACCTGTCACAGAGACAACCAGGGAAGCTGTTAAAGCCAGCTAAAGAGAGTAAGCCTGGGTGCCTATTTTAGTATATTCCCGAGCCGTCTAGACCAGACAATGGTATTCTCTCTTTGGAAGCATGAGTAAGCTCTTCTAGAATTTTCAAACCACTGTAATGTCAAGATGACACAGACAGTTCCCTTTCCTGGTGTTACAATACAAATGTAATCAGGATGTTGCAGAGGCTTTACATATCTTCACTTGAGCAAGAGCCTGTACTGCGTTTAGCTAGGACATATCATTTGGTTATGGTGTATTTGAAGATGGGTAAAGACATTTTGTTGTTCTTGTGATGAATACTGTCTAAAGCACATGTCTACCAGCACTCACACCGGGCTCATCCTACATGGTATATGCTGTTTATCCACAGAGGAATACAGTATGGAAAGGATGCCACTGGGGACTGCCCCCTTAGGCAATTTGTGTCTACCTTTGGGGAGAAAGAGCTACTTTCTCTGGGCTTACTAAGACGAACATAGTATCCTGCAATGAATGAAACACTTTGAAATGTGCTTGCTTTTCACAAGGTTCAGGTTTAACCAATCTCCTAAAGCTACTGTAAATGTGTGTGTGTAATAGTACAAAAGAATATTTCTGAACATTTGAAATTGCCCTGTGTACCAAAGCAGTTATGTATATCACAATGGTAATGAGAACGAGGTATCGTGCAGCTCTCTACGGCTGCTGTGGGGATCAAAGGGCTTTGCAGGTTACCGCAAGATATAAGTTAAAATGAGCTTTTTATACAGGCCTGTGTCGAAGCAGATGATTTGAGCTTTTATCATGAGTCAAAAACACATTTCAGCTTCTTTTCAACTACATTTCAAAGCTAAGGAAGAGCAAAAAGAAGTATCATATCAGTAAATTAGGTGCCTAAATTGTCTGTTGTATTACTGAAAAAACACCATGAATAATAATAAGGAGGCCAAAAGGCTGTGTAAACCTCAATAGAAAGAATGCCTTTGATGTGAAACATTTCTCTTTTTCAGCATTCAGACTTCTCTCTCCTTCACTTCAAAAGGCTTATGATCCAAATTGAATAGCAGCATTTAATAGCCTGCATGGATACTAACCGATCTGACTTACAGTGCTTTCAAAGTTGTAAGAAAATCCAGAGCTGATTTTAAGCTCCCTGTGCACCTCTTCTCTATAGCCTGATCTAGTATAAGCTACAGAACACAAAAAATACAGAGTGCTTGATAATGTGTACAGATGAAAGTGCATCTTCAGCTGGTTATTTTCCACTTCCTTGTCAGTGCTGTGTTATCTTACACCAGCACCCTTGAAACATCAGAAGGGGGAGCTCCACTGTCTGAGTCAACAGTGCACATCAGCCAAACAGCACAACAAGCAATATGCAGCTACATGGCCCTCTCTTTCATCCAGGCTGGTGCTACAGACAAAAACAAAGAGGGAAACTCTGCAGAGGCTAAAGCTTGAAGACACAGAAGCCAACAACCTCAGAACTTACGTCTGGCTATGTACTCCTAAACAGAATAGTCAACAGTTATGGCATATCAAGCAGATTCTTCCTTCCCTTTCTCTCCTGTTAACTGATTTTATCCCAGATTGATATTTATAAACATTTTAGCTGGAGAATACGGTCATTAATGCAAAAAATTTTTGTCAGGAAACACAAATCCATATTACCCTAGTGATAAACATTTTCACTGAGTATTAAGCGAAGGATTCAAAACATGACTGTCAGGTCAAACACGTTTTTCATTCTAGGTACTTCTTTGAGGCTTACAGTATAATTAAATTGAGAATAATTTTAAGCTTCTATTCATGAAAAAGCAATTTGAAAAATTCACTGATCCACACATTCAGGATATCTTGTTTTGCACTGCAATGCAATTAAACACCTTCTATGAGCAAATCAGGAAGAGCAGTAACAATTCTAAGTGCCAAATTATATTGGAAAAAGCCTGAATTTTCATTTTGGCATTTTCCCAGCAGGTTTTTCTTAAGGAAATAAAAGGGAACACTTAGAAACATGCACATTACAGAGTCTGCTTGAAATTCTGCAGAGAAATGAGAGTATATCCCACTAAACTGGCACTGGCTTAAATTGTGCTTCTGCAAGATTAATGAAATTAGACATGTTGTTTCAAGCTTCACGCCATGTCAGACAATATAAAACTAAAAATGCCCTTGAGGCAATCAGAACAGTATATTCAGCATAATTCACCCATTCCAAAAGGCTACTGAACAGGCTGGAAACAGTGGTGTGCTGGTAGACTTACTATGGATAATATCACAGATTTAATTGCTGAATTAGTAGGTAACTACATAAAATCTCCATAGTCTACAAGAAAAAAAATCTGATTTAGCTAAGATCATATGCTTTTATTCTTTTTATGAAGTACAATTCATTAAGTGTTCCTTCAAGGTTTACTATGAATTTAGAAGAAGGAAGACATTAACAATATCTTCTCATCAAACTAGAACAGAATTTACAAAGTTACCTGCTACCTTCTATAAATTGAGTATACTGCAGGAGACAAACGGGAGGAGAAGATAAATCTTGCAAGAAAAAGCATTCATACATTTGCTGCTTTCTGAATGCCATACCTTAATACTATTGATTCTACTTTAAAACATAGATCCTATGTGATAGATAAAATCTTTTTTTTTCTTAACTGGTAAAGATACCATATCTTGGTGTGAAAGGATCCTCAACCACAACATAAAGATCTCTTCTGTTACTTGCTGGTTTTTTTCTTCTTGACTGTTTCAGGTGTCAGAGGTCACTAATTCAAGTGCACAAGTATATTGAAGTGATGCTGGCCATGCCCATTGTTTCCTGTAGTGACACTTACCAGGCATGCTCCTGTGATGTCATCACACGTGTCTGCATGACCAAAACACGTACATGGCGCACAGACTCCACCAAAAATTGTGCCATTCACACGCCTGTGTCGAGGCCAGCATGACTGCAAGATGAGTTAGATAAACAGTTAGATAAACTCTTGCTTGAACAGAGGAAGTAATGGGATTTTAAAAATTTTGTTGGATTTGATGCTTGCACACACAAAAAACATACTTGCCATATGAATAAAAATACCAACATTTCTCTAGAAAATTCTTCTTTCTGGTGCTGTGGCTTTGCACTGACCTTAGCCTTAGTGGCAGGTGTGAGCTTAGAGGAAGCCTTAACTTGATCGTTCTTCTGAAATGGTAAAATAAAGCAGAGAAATGAAGAACTGAAATATGACAGCATCAAAGCAAAAGGTACAAACTGAAAAACAGCCAGAAGGTGAAATACTGAAGGAGACAGAAGGGGGGAAAAAACCTCAAAACAACAAAAATGTTTTCTGAGAAGTTCAGGCACAAAGAGCAATTAAAATACCACTTAGTCTTGTTAGGACTCCAGCAAAAGGCTACACTGAAATTAAGCACAGGCTGAAAACAAGGCTATCCTTTTATTTACAAATTGTTGTCCTTAAAGGACAGTAATTTCCCTTTAAGAAACTGCTCTGATTTTTTGATTTTCTTTTTTAAATGTAAAATTCAAATCAATATTAAATACATGGCCAGTAATTTTGTAGGGAGGGTGACACCATACAACTGTGATTCATCAGCAAGAATTCAGCTACTCCAGTTGCTCATAATAACATGTCAAGCAGCAGTCTTCCTTACTATATATCCCACAAATGGCCCTAGAGTTTTTGCAAACTATCCTTCTACAGTAAGACTGCTCACGTGATCCAGTAATTTTGTGTCAGATAAAAAAGGTGCATGAAAACGTTATGACCTTCAAAAGCATCTGGATAATACAAAGAGAAAGTTTTGCACTGAAAGAATACTAAAAGTATCATTTAATAAAAAAAAAAAAACCTTTCCCCTTCACATACACTCTTCAAAAAGGTAGCAGACTCTTCTTTATAAAAATAAAAATGTCCTTTTTTTTCTTACTCTTGAAAAATGTGAAAGTAATCTAATTATTTGAAATAATTCTTTAGAAAACATTCCAAAACCCGAGATATTATCCTTGTTTTTCCTTCTTTACATTCTTGGTTACACATTCTTAAAAAACCCCTCATTAACAGAAAAAATATAAAAATCTAGCGTTATAAAATCCAAAACCTAAAAACAGTTTAAAAGAAATTGCTGTGTTTTTCTTTCTGTGGCATGAAATGCAAGTGTTTTCTCCATAAATCTATAAATCTTCTTCCTCTTTTGGTGACTGAAAAGAATGCTCTTGTGCACAGATACACATGATATTGCTCAAGACAAGGCTCCAAAAGACACTAATTTTAAGACATAAAATATCAATAGCAAGACTTAGATCTAAAAGATTACAGATTGGGATCTTAAGAAAAGAAATTATGTAACATTCAAAAGTCAGGAAAGTTCTTCACCATCATAGTGATGCATGTTAAACAGAACTTCTTCTGAAGCAGAAGTAAAAGAGTACAGAGAATGGGAACAAATCTGAGTGAGAAGAGCAATTAGATGTGAAGATGTTGACAAAGGCAAGAAAATCCATGAGTGGAGCAAAGTAACTATTACAGAGGAGTCCAATTTGTATTATAAATTTAAAAATTTATCTGCTTTACCTGTGCTTATGCAATTCTGTGTTCATATACATGCAAAAATGTAAGAATTTTATTTGGCCAGAATCTTGTAAAAAATAAACTCCAAATTTATATAATGGAACAATCTTAAAAGAGACAGCATAATTTAAATGGGATTTATTGTCTTTGGAAGACTGATCATGCCAAAACATTCATAGCATGAAAATAAGTAAATAATAGTTGTTTTTAGTGCTGCAGCATCTATGCCAGGTACTGTAACATCATTATGCAGGAGACAAAAACACACATTAAATTAAACAATGAAGAGAAAATGGAACTGAAAAACCGCACAAAATCAATAAAAATGCTAGGTTGAAACTGGCAGAAGTAAAATATTGGACAAGGCTAAAAGTATTCAGAAGAAGAAACAAAAATGGTAACTGGGAAAAAAAAAAAGGAAAAGACATTTTCAACTTCTCTTTCCATACTTTGTTAGCTACTGTCTGTCTGGAAATCTAAAACTTCACCTTTTTCTTTTTCTATGCCCACTAGCATGCATAGAAACTTTAAATTTGCAGCTATATATATGTGCTTTCTCTTGTGAAGTATGATCTTAAATATATGTCAAATTTCAGGGACTGTTCATGATTGAAGAGAAGGTTTAGCACTGAAGGACACAATGCTGGACAGACGATTTCAGCAACACGAAGACAGAAATTCTACCCGAGTCCTTCAGCTTCTACAACAAAAGTAGGTATTGAAATATCTGCAATGAGGGCTTTTCCAATTGCTCTTTTGAACATCACACCTAAATCTGCACTGGGAGAATAAATGGACAAATGAAAAAAAAGCGTGAAGCACAATGATACTGCATCCAGCATCCTTCCTAAAATAATTGAACAGACAGACAATGGCCAGGCTTTAAAAATATTGCTCAGTCGAGGTAAGAACTATTCTTCTCCAGTTATTTTTCCATCTGTACCATTTTGGAAGTGATAGGAATATCCATTAATTCCTTCAGGCCTTCTTTCTACATTAGTTCAGCTAGCCCCAGCAACAAGCAACCACATTTGGCATGAGACTAGACTTTAAGCCCTAAATATCACATATAAGCATGAAAATTTTTAAAGAAAAAGAGAGTTGACAAGCAAATGCCTAGAGTGCCTGTGTAAATGGCATACTGTTTGTAGTTTTGTGAAGCAGAACATCTCGGTGTTTGAAACTATCTCCTTAAAGGCAAAGCTTTTGAAGAATTTTTTTTGGCTTCTATTTACCCCGAGCTATGCCCACGTGAGGTAGTTAATCATACGTATACTTGTATGAACACATTCTGTGTGAACTAATGAATTTGTTAGGGAAGTGGGTATTTTTCTGATCACGTGTCTATGTTATTATCTGTAACAGGAGCAAAATACAGTGACACAATCCTCAGAAGAACACACATACAATTCTCAACAACTCCAAGGCAAATGGTAAAGCCCTGGGAAACCAAAAGATGAAACTCAACCCCATTAACTCAAATAATTTGATCTGGCTTTGTTGAGCACAGGTCAGATAATTGCCATTTTCCTTCAAAAGGTGACAGATTCATCTATTATCAATTGGCTGAAGAGTACAAATACTGTTTTCACTTCCTTTTTATTAACCAAAATGTCTTTTCATAAAACTTCAGATTTTAAATATTATCAGATATAATGAACCATCACCTGGAAATAAAGGTAACTACTCAAGCCATGGCAAATTCCTAACAAGAAGGGACAGCTCTCGTATTATTTTCTACCAACACAGGTCCACTGTCTGCTTCCAGCTATCACAGTGTTACCGACATTGAACTAGACTGCATCATGATACTCACCTCACAGGAGGTACCATCATAGCCTGGAGGACACTGGCACAGCTCCACTGCAGATGCTACCCTTCTACCCCTGGAATTGTGGTCAGCAGCTTCCATAATAACGCTTCTTAGTCTGGATGTAACAGAAATTAAACAGGCAAAATAGCAAATTAGATGGATATGTGCAGCTGAATGCAACAAACACTTTATAGTGACATGCAGTACCTTGTTTCTGTTTTCCTGCCTAAAAATAAGGAGGTTTTCATATTCCTCTATTTCTTCCTAAACTATATATCTGATACTATTTTTGTTCATCATGTGAGGGAGCCTATGGTCAGACACCCACTGATAAAAATAGATTTAAAAAGTCTCACAGCACTGTACCAGGAGATGGAAGGCTATTCCTGGCCTGCAAGCCACATGTGCCAACTTGCATTGCAGCTGCATATAGAGCAAATTTGACACTAAGCAGGGTCTTCAAAATTTATGAACCACTAGTCCAGCTTTCTAAAATATTACATTACTAAGTTTTGGATATTTTTACTCTGGAGATTTGACCTCTGGAAAAGACGTGAGCCCTGTCCAGAAGGATTGAGGACGTAAGTATTATGCATATGAAAGAAAAATGTATGTGCACGAAAGAAAAAGGAAATCTTCTGCCATACACCCCAATGCCAGAGAAAAAAGTGCTTAACAGCCATTATTTACATGAACACTGACCATGATTTTTCATTTTAAAAGCATGGAAGCATGATGAGAGAAACAACAGAAGCCTTTTGATAATCTTACAGCTATTATCAGAAACAGATGTAGTCTACATCAAGAGTCTCCTTCTGGGGAAAAAACCTGGGATTTGGGAATTTAATTCTTACGAAAATTCGAAGGAATATTAAAGTATTACAGAGGCTAAATTACTTCTATTTTCACCCAGTAATCTTAACAGAGTGTTTGATAACTAGAGCTACTTGAAGAGCTCGTTTTGAAGTTGTATCCAGCAGAAAACACCTTTCTATCATGACACATTTTGTTAAAAAATAATCAATTTTCTTTGGAAAACTTAAAACAAACTGGTTTTTTTTCTCCCTTCTTAATAGGGCATTTATCTTTTGGCTGAAAAAAATCCTGAAAATTATTTTGATGACCTTGGACAAGAAAACATCCAAGAAAAATATTTTGTTGTTACTGCAGCAGTTGGAGGAAAGCATAAGACAGAATATTTTCCCACTCGATTTCATGACTACTCCAAACAAGACAGACACGAAAGGTAATGGGAAAAAAAAGAGGAAGATTTCCGAAATTAAGAAAGAAGCTTCAGAAAAACAGAAATTTTACCACCACTAGGAATATGATTGGACTTTGGAGGAAATACCGTTGTGTGTGATGCAGTTAGAAACTCCAATCCAATTTGGTGATACTAGAACCTCTGTAAAAGGTTCTTGATACTGTATTAAGAGAAGCATACTTATTCTATCCAGATCTTCAGTAAATTCTCTCTCACTTTTCAGTATATCTCCTTCACTCCACTGTACATTTTTTTTGCAATCATTCATTAGAATTTTCCTTATGATAAGATAATCAATTTCCAGGATATTAGATATTAAACAGTGATTAATTTACCGGTAAAAAGTTCCAAAATTTTAAGGGAAAAAAATCTGTAAATGAAGAAACAATTTTTTTAATAGAAGGTGAAATTTTATTTCTCATTTGAACTACAGCTAGCTCCCTCTCAGCATTGATCCTGGAACAAAGAGAAGCACTAACACACAGAAACAATCCGCCCCGTATTATCCCACATTTGTATTCACTGAATTGTTCCAATTTTCATTACCTTCTGCTATTTGCTAAATGGGATTTTAATGTGCTTAACAGTTTTTAGCATTAACAGTTAGTCAGTGAAGAAAACTGCAGTGATTTTCTTTTCTCCCATTTTGATGTTGCAATTTTGATTCCTCGATGCCATTCCGCATTCATTAAAATACATAATGCTGGCAGTAATGGGGCACTGGATCCTGGAGATGCATGAACAATTTGAGATTAGACATCAAGACCAAATATTTAAGCTGACTGTTACTGTGAGCAGGCAACTGTTGACTTCTAAAAACAAACAAGATTAAAAGGGAAGGGGACGTTTCAGGCAGTATCAGCATAGTTTACTGTCTGCTGTGCCAGGCATCTGAATCACATCAGCTACATAAGGCACATGAAGTAGTGACCCAATCATTGCTCATTTGTCTTGAAGCCAACTCTGCATATGGAAAAAAACCCTTGGCCTGTTCTTCCCTCTTTCTCCTTGCATCTAGCACTGACTCTTCTATATGTGCTTGCAAGCAATCTATTCTCTTTACCACCACAATTTCCAATGCCTATCTGCATGCTTGCAACACTTACCATCAGTGACCACTCTGAATATTGAAACTGAATAAACAGTGCTACTAAACTTCCTTTGAAGCACAAGCTAACAGTATTAGATCAAACAAAACAATAAGAGAGAGTTATCTTTTCTTGGCCAGTTGCTTCTACCACAGATGGACTTAACTGCAACAGTTTGGAAGATCTGTCAAGTTAGAGGAGGATCGGGATTTAAACCCAGAACCTGGGTTCACCTTCAGATTGATCGCTACATTTCTGTATTTTCATTTTTCATGCTACTTGATCATCTAATTGCCCACTCGTATGAGAAAGCTTCCTAATTATGCCATAGTGCAATAACAACACTGCAGGCTTAAAATGACCCAAAAAGTGTACACAAAACCATGCTTGAGTCAAACCCAGCATTACTGCACTAATATTGTTTAGTGGCTACTTGAAAGCATTACAGATTAAGTAATGTTTCTAGTAGCTTCAACTAAACAAGGGTTAAAAATAGAACCTTTGAATTAAAGCTCTTGCCAGCTGAAGATAACTCCATTGAATTTTTAAGTCTCCTTCTACATGACTGCAAGAAAGTTACTTTATGACTCTATTCTGGTCTCTTTTTAAGCACAGATTATAACAGCACCCTTGGAAATCCGTACACATGTGGTGAAATTATCCATTTTGAAAACTTTCAGTATTTAAATGAACAGGTTGCTTAATATAGCTATCCCTAATTAGTATGTTGAATAATTCTGCTGGTGCTTTGAGGCAGAAGCTGCCATTCATGAAAGATCTAATAACCCCATAATATTTCTGTCTCTCTGCCAGACCCTCCTAACCCTCTCAGAGGAATATCCATCTGCCCACCGCACACACCTGTTTAAAGACAATGAAAACCTTTTAGTTCATATCTACCTATCTATTAAGGCTTAAGCTCTACACTGTTTCTTTTCAAAAATGTCTTCCTTTGGAGACCATCAACAGTCCTTAATCAGCCCTAGACATCACAAAGACTATCTTCTTCATTTGCTCTGCATTTTCCCTGAAGAAATAAATGGTAAGAATATGGAGAAAAGAGTTATTTTGCATGATCTTAACAGTTAGGAGCACAGCTTTGCACCTAGTATGTTTTAGCATGAGTAAAAGTCAATGAGAATATAAACCAGTCAGTAATAAGGCACATCCTGAAAATTAGCAATATGCCTGCATAATGCCTATATATGCCAATATGCCTAAAACTATGATTGCTACAGTTAAATCAAAGATGAAAAACTGAATTTTTTTAATTGTGATTGGAATTTCACATCCTCTCTTCCGTCATGCTAAACTGCAATGAGCACCCTGACAGCACTCAATAAAATTGTTTACTTTAGATTTGTGGACAATAATCACAGTAACACAGCAACCACTACATTCTTGTCTGGTAAGAGACATCAGAGGGACAGCTAGAAATGTACCAGCAATATAAGACCATTTCTAGCAAAAAAGATGCTCTTCAAAATCACTTCAGTTCCTTCCCCTAACCCACTTTTAACTCACTGTCTTTAGGGGGACCAATCTTCCTGACTAATGTCACTACATCTAGGAGCTGGTGGTTACCAACATGCAAAGCATCAACTGTATGTGTGTTGCACAGCTCTTCTTAAAGAGTATTTCAAAAAAATGCTTTCAGAAAATTATCTATAACACAGCACTAAACTGTTCCCAAAAGCTGAATATGAACAAGACTATGAAACAGTGGGACTCCACACAGGACCAAATGGCTAAAGCAGTAATCTGGGATGCAGGCAGTGATGTACAGTCTTCCAAATTAGCCAGACAGCTCTGCTATTTCTTACTTACAAGGCACATTCTATAGATTGTGCCAGTTCTACATGTGGGTGCTTACCTGAGCTCTACACTGTTGCCCAGAGGGGATCTCACACATCCCACTCCACTGTTCCACAGTATAGGCAGGATGGAGCCATTACACTTCCAGCACTGCACTTTTTTACTTTAACTGCCCAGCCAAGGTGCTTTTTGTAGGAAAGCCCCCCTTCTCCTACTAGTACAAATGCCAGTACACAAATATATGTAAACCTCTGATAAATGAAGTTTGCATTTTCCGTAATACTTAGTAACATCTTTGGCCCAAAGAAAGTCAATCATACATATCTCCTTTAAAAGTCTGCATTGCCCATACTACTCAGTATGCTCCTGCACTCCTTTAGTTTGGAAAATTCTGACTAATGGTTTGGGTGTGTTTTTATTTGAATGAGAAGAGAGCAGAGGATCATCACTCACTGAGCTCCCACTAGTCTTAGCTGTAAGATGTGAATTAACAGCTTCTCATGGTCTGCTCACAGTGCATAAATGGTGAGCTCTGGCCTGGTGTTTTGGCTCTCCTCAAACAAGAAGGTGATGGCCATTAAAGGCTTTCAAACTGGATGCAAGGAGATGCAAAGGAATACAAGGCTGATGACTGAATGAGCAAATTAGGAAGCAGTTTGGCCCAAACTCAAGCTAGTTATGATTCACCAACTTACTTACAGAGATGTAATACATATTAATTAACCACAGGAAAAGACAGAAACCAAAGAAATATGAATTCTTTTTGCATGGAAAAAATTTACACTGCCGAAGCTCAAATCAGAGAACTGCATGCTGTTGACACAACCTGCCTTTCAATTTAGGATATGTTTTAATTACCTAAGTATTCAAATGATGGTTAGATTGCTTAAGAAATTTCACAGCAGCAAAAACTGTGTCTGTGCTCTCAGCAAATAATCACTAAATGTGCTATCAGCTTCCTCCATTCCAAATTGGCTTATGCCACTGAATCAACTGATGTGTAGATTAGAGAGCATTTCAGGTTTCATGCCTTGTGAGTATAAAACTACTATGCAATCAATTCCATTACACATTTTAAAAATATTACTTATGCCACCTAACTATTAATGTTAATCACACAGTATCAGGAGAGAGGTTTTCTTCTAGCCCATCTGGAGTATTTGCTCATGCACTTAGGAAAATCTGAAATGCAAGATGAGCTTTACAGTTTCAAACATACTGCAGCAACTGAAATAGAACAACTGAATCATCTCACATGTCTTTAATTTTATCAGAGGACTCAGAAGAGTTCACATCAAATCAGTGAATTTGAGCAGTCCATGCAGCATCCTGACATAAATCAAGGGAAAGGCTTTGGGATTAGCCAGTTCTGTGTGTGGTACTGATTAAAAACATAGAGAATTCCCCTTGAGGCACTTTTCCAGCTTGGAGACTCAGGATATTATTCTCTGGTCCACTGTTAATGTGGCCCTGTATGGTCATTAAACGGGGAAAACAATATACAAGCAATATATCATTTCCTACTTCAACATGTTATTACCGCACTCCGTGATTTACCATATACATGGGAATTACCGTGTTCACAAAATAAATGTATTTATAGAACTGTCATTCAGGCCTTAATAGTCCATGTAATTTCATTTTCTCAAAAAGCTGCTTCTTTCTGTTGCCTTCCTCCTCCTGCCTACCCAAAATGAAAAACATACTAACAAGAGTTTGAAAGTGTAAATGAATGCTACGGATTTCATGATAATAAATTAGAGTGCTTTAAATTACATCAGCCTCGTTCTCTGAAGAGAGAAAACAACTCTTCCGAGAAGCTGCCTGTAGCAAAGGGGCCCGTTCCTCACATTCACCTGTAGATGGCATTCATCCCATTGCTGTATGTGGCTCTTATGAGGATCCTCTTTACGTTTGCAAGGATAGTCATGAACTCCCTCCTGCTGACTGGAACATCGGTGCCATGCATGGAAAAAGATTCTGGTTTCAGCACAATTTCTTCAGTGTGCTCTTCAGAAGGCTGCAGGTGAATTATCCCTTTTGGAGTGCTGATTTTCAAGTCACTTCCCTAGAGAGAGCCATGAAAGAGAGATTTAAATATGAAAAAAGTCATGAAAAAAAGCCCATTGGGGTACATGATTTATTGAATAATATATTTTACAAGAATAACAAATATCAGGAATAATATTCACTTTTCATAAACCTGAAATGGGCATACCTGATAGAATTGAAAAGCAGTGGAAAAGAAAGTTTGGGTTATTCAGATAAAACCTAATGTCATGGTGCGTGGCTCTGTGTAGACAAAAGCAAATTCATACAATGCTGAGGTGCAAAAACACAGATCTGCTGAAAGAATGTGAAAGTGTTACCTCAAATGACCAATTATTTTATTTCTGCATTCCTCCTGATGAACAAGAAGCATTACAGTTTTATAAGCTACTGCAATAACACCAGACACTCCTCGAGATATTGAAGCTTTTAGCTCTCTGAAGTGTATCCATTTTCTGACACTAGAAATTAGCTGAAAGCATGTGCACCCTTCTCTTTTGTGTCCTCAACCACAAGACTTCACACTGAACATCTGAAGAAGCAGGCCACTTTCTTTCTTTCTTTATTTCTTTGGCTGAAAATACAATCACTTTACCTCTATGATGACATCAGACTGAACCATCAATTTAGATGTTTCTTCCTCTTCTTCTTCTGTGATGTCATAGGAGACTGTAAATTTCAGATGTCCTCCAGCAGCTGCTACCTGGGGAGTAGAAAGACAGAAAAAAAATATAATTAAATAAAAGAAAATGGGCCTTAACCACTTAGGGGCAGTTTTCTTGGGCATCAGTAGATTTCTAGTGTTGCAAAACCACATGCAGATCCCTGAGGATTGCAGATGTACAGACCATTCCTTCTTGCTCGACCATCTAAAAATCACACCTAGTCATCTTTCTTCTACGCCTGTCGAAGGCTGCAAATTCCTTAAACCCACAGACTAACAGAGAAATCAGAAACAGATATGAAATATGTGCAAATTTCCATTAGATACTTGCATTATATTTTCAGTGTACTTGTTCAGTTATATGGTCCTCATTTAGGCTGGCCTCTGTAGCAGCAGCCTTTGCAACCTATAGAAAATTCAACAACTTCCGTTTCATTGATGGAGCCAAATACCAAAATAGGAAAAAAAAAAGGGCTTTGATGTTTTTCTTAGAATGAACTGTAACCTAAGATAAAGTAAGAATTTTCCCTCATAGAGTCAAATAAATTTACTTTAAAAGAATGTTTCAGCCCTTTTGCTCAGTTTGACCCAGCCTACAATGTGAGAAGTCAATGACCAGGCTCTTGTGTTATGGCAATATCTTCTTTCCATGCTTTTTTAGCCCCCAGAATCATGGCATTGACACAAGCTGTTCCATTAAAAATGGAATGTAGTATGATGCAAATCAAAAGCTGCAGACTTGAATGACAGAGTTCAGCACAGAAATAGAGCTTTCTGTTAATTGATTGGAAGCAGCATAAATAAATCAAATGCTGCAAGAACTATATTTTGGGTTTTAATAGCGTCTGCCTCATACTTCATTGCAATGTGAGCCTCCTCTCTGAGAATATTAAAATCATAGGGATTCTTCTGCCCTTCCCGTGCATTCTGCTGAGCACAGAGCAAATTTGTGAGTCTTTTACGAAGAGAATAATCTGGTTATTCTCAAGGATGTAATTGTTTTTCATACTGGATGCTTTTGCACACAGTAACAGAAAGCAGTGAAAATAAACATCTTCATAATTTTATGATAACTCTAATTTAAGGGGTGAAAAAAAGTTCCAGCATTTAAGGCCTGGAAATCAATTGATTTTGAATTAGCCATAAAGGCACATAAAAACCCTGCATCTGAGGTTGTACAGGTAATTGTCAGGTTAAAGCCAGAAAATTCCTTCCAATTCATAGCCTGAATCTTGGATCATAGAATTGCAGGATCATAGAATCATAGAATATCTCAAGTTCGAAGGCACTCAATGCTAACTTGGTCACCCTCCTCTTGACCTACTTTAATAGTCCAATGTCCTTGAGGTGCTCAAAACTACACACACTACTTGAGGGGAGGCCGCCCCAGTGCACAGCAGAGCAGGACAATCCCCTCCCTTGCCCAGCTGGTGATGCTGTGCCTGGTGTCCCCCTGGACACGCATGTCCCTTTTGGCTGCCAGAGCATGGCTGACTCATGTTCAACTTGCCATCAACCCAAACCCCCCATCTCTTTCCACAGCACTGTTCTTCAGCCT
Organism: Machaerirhynchus nigripectus; assembly: GCA_013397975.1. NCBI lineage: Eukaryota > Metazoa > Chordata > Aves > Passeriformes > Dicruridae > Machaerirhynchus > Machaerirhynchus nigripectus. Next base: position 150,923 of record VZRQ01004845.1, on the reverse strand, counting down.
CTTACCTCATAATTTGTGTGTACAAGTAGGATTACCCAATCCCAGGGACAAAATCCAGCACTTGCTTTTGTTAGATTTTGCTGGTGATGGCCCAGCTCTCCAGCCTGTCCAATTTCTCTGTAAGGCCTCTCTACCCCTGATGGAGTCTGCAGCTCCTCCTAGTTTAGTGTCACTGGCAAACAGTGGCATCACAGGTTTACCTACATAGTGTATAAACCTGCTGGGACCAATGCAACGTCTTAAAGCCTCGACCATAACAACATGAAAAGACTTTTTCCCTTAGATACAGCTGTTACAGCTGTTACAGCCTATGGTCAAGTCTAAGCACTGGTTTGTAACAGCAAGAGGAATGTAGAAAATTTAGATATCTGAAATGCTGCAAGAAGTACCCACAATTGCTTTCAGCTGTAGACAAACATTTTAGAAGTGCAACTTTTGCAGAATTTTATAATTTCTATTTCAAGTTCAGACTAATGCCAACGATTCAAGAAAGTGAAAATAATGAAAAAACAAAGATTAGGCAGTTTCAGGCAACCCATAAAAACTATGTACCAAGACAGGTTTTACTTTTTCCCAGCTACATAACCTTTACCTTAGTATATAAAAATCCAACACGGGAACTGATAGGTCACAAAGCAGGAAAAAAAAAAAAGGAAAATAAAAAGAAAAAACCCTAAAGGAAAGGCAGCCAGAATGGATTAGGGACTCCTAAAATACAACCAACAGGAAACACAAGAGGAAAGGGATGGGTTGCCTAGTCCAAATAAGAGAATGCTCAGAGGGAATAGGAAAATAATTTACCACAACGTAGAAGTCTGGAAAAATGAAGTGGCCATTTTTATTTACCTGTGGCAACTGCAGGGAAGGCATGAAGAAGATTCAGCCTGGCTATACAGAAAGCTGATTGTAAGGATGGCCAAAACAGTATCAAATTACTTGAAAATGCTATTGAAGTAGTTCATTAATTAGCAGCAGTTCAACATGTCAGAGATACTCTGGATATGATGCCTAAGAGTTGGAATATGACTAAGAAGTCTCTTGAGGTCTCTGCTACCCACAGCAGTCTGAATTTCACTGCTGCAACTGGCAGGATTTGCATATCATTAATAGGATCACACACTGAAGACAAGGTCCCCAAATGGCACTTATCGTAGAGAATACCTCACAGTTCAGAGTATGTATTTACCTTGTATGCAATATAGATTAGAAAAAACCTCAGACTTAAATAAACCAAAAAGTACTACTTCCTTCTGCCATTGTTCGCAGTGGTAATTTCCTTCCTCTGCATATTTAAAGTACAAGTTCACTCACAGGCAAAGGAATTCAGAGGTCAATGCATCCGCTGCATGTCATCTCGTGCAAAAGGTACTTTTCACTGAATTTTAAGTACACAAGGGCAACACAGAAACTGGGCACCTGTGACATCCCTCTATTTTCACTTTTTTTTTTGTATCACCCAAAGATTCAGAGTTCTGCTTCAAGTATTGTCATCTGAAGCCATCAACACCAAAGAGAACAGGGCATAAAAGTTTGCCTTGCTGGTGACAAAGGCATGTATTGTTGAGACAAGAATAGCTGTCTAAAAATGTCAAGGAAGTTCCAAGGAATGGCCGTTGTCTCTCCTGCCTGTTTTTAGATTAATATATCGAATATTTTTTCCCAACTTTGGAGGCAGAATCTACGTGTTCAAAAAAAATCACAGACTCCCCAAGAAATAACAAGCATAGGTGAGAGAAATCAGAGCTATCTTAGTTCTAATCCAAGAAGTTTCTGGCAGATAGTTTTTGGGGCTTGTTTCAATAGTTCACAGTTAACCGTACTCTACTATTATGCTACATGCTCTTAAGGATAAAACCAGAGAGCAGGCAAGACTTTTTTACAACACCCTGCCAGAAGGTCAACCAAACTGAAGCAGAAAAGATGGTTCCTTTCCTGTGAACAAATGCCCATGCTCAACAGCAAGAGAGCTGGAAGGTAGGAGGAAGCACCCAGTATTGCCCTGTGTAAAGCATGCTTTGATATATGCTTGTCCCACTAAAACTACTTTTAAGCCTAGACAAGTGATAGCAAACCACAAATATGGCACTGAAAACAAACAGCATTTCTACAAATCTTAGCAAGGCTAGAGATGAGGAAAGCTTGCATTTCTTCATATGGAAATCAAATTCTACAAGTCTTTCTCTTCCTGCACTTAGTGAATCTGCTGCCAATGCTTTCCCAGGGCAAGCTGTCAGGATCCCTTCTGCTAATGTCCTTGGAGAATACCTCCTTCTTATACAGATTTATATTCCATCTTATTCTTGAATTACTTCATGAAGATTCACACTCTCCCTCTTCAATGCCTCTCGTAACTCTGCCTGTAAAGGTTTAGCACTTAGTCCACTGCACTGGGGCCTGCCTCATTTCTGATGAACATCTGCCAAATGTAACTTCAGAAGATTAGGAGCTATCTCCATTAAACAGGGTGTTGATTATAATCCCTTATCTCATTAAGCAGTAAAATGCTCTTCTGTCAGTTAAGAGAGACTCAGTTTGTGATTAAAGCACCTAAATATGAACTGGGGTATCCACTATGTGGTTACACGTAGGCAACCAAAAGAAGTCCTCCGTAAAGTCAAAGCAAAGTGGCTGGACAGTGACACCACCAAAGGAGGACCTTCAAATCATTCCACTTTGTATTTATATCTATATAGTAATTTGGAAGACAGAAAATTTCACAAATGAATAAATAATTATGCACTAGGTGTATTATTGAAATAAAGCAAATACACCTTGCTCAGATGTTTGGTAGTAAAATCTATACAACAATGGATTTAACTCAGAAGGCCTTGGATGTCAGGCCTAACCCAAGAGAACAAAACATCTTCAAAACCAAAATTATATTACTGCCTTAAACTAGATTTAGACTAATACTCATACACCACCAGACTTTCAAAATAAGTGAAATAAAAGGCATCATAGAATCATAAGACTCATTTGTGTTGGAAAAGAACTCTAAGGTCCTCAAGTCCAACCGTTTATCCAACACTGCCCAGTCCACTAATAAACCCCATCCTTAAGCATCAACAAATATCAACAAGTTCAACTATCTTTTCCCTCTTCACTGTTAGTGGTTGTAGCAGAAATATAGCCACTGACATATTGTTTTAGAGAAACAAGCATTATAAAGAGTGTTAATATTTTTATTAGACCAATATAGCTACAATACATCTATAGAAAGGTAAAAGGATTTGGAAAAACATGAATCCTGCTTGCTATACAATTATAAAGATGGTCACACAATTAAATCTATACCAAAAGAAAAAATGCTACCAGAAAAATTTTTAAAAGGGGGAAAAAAGTGCAAAGGCTACAAACATGAATGGGCAGAATATTTTTGTGAAGAATGTTAACACACATACTGCTGAATATAAAACCAAGGAGTCTCACAGCAAGTTGCTGACAGTAACTTAAGGTTCTAAGAGATAATAATGTTTTCTTATTTTGGAAGGCATCCACAAAACAAACAAACCTCCCATTTGTTTCCTGATACACCTGTGAATGGCTTGCTGCCATAATTACGATAAAATACACAGCTATTCACTCAGTCTTCCAGTGGCTCTGTCCTATTCACAGAATCACAGAATCATAGAATCACCAGGTTGGAAGAGACCTTCAAGATCACCAAGTCTAACCCATGCCCTAACACCACTTCAACTAAACCATGGCACTGAGTGCCACATCCAATCTTTTTTTAAACACATCCAGGGATGGTGACTCCACCACCTCCCTGGACAGACAATTCCAGTACTTTATCACTCTTTCTGTAATAAACTTTTCCTAACATCCAACTTAAATTTCCTTTAGCACAGCTTAAGACTGTGTCCTCTTTTTCTGTCAGTTGTTGTCTGGAAAAAGAGACCAACCCCCACCTGACTACAACCACCTTTCAGGTATTGTGGAGAGTGCTAAGGTCGCCTCTGAGTCTTCTCTCCAGGATAAACAACCCCAGCTCCCTCAGTCATTCCTCATAGGGCTTGTGTTCCAAGCCCTTCACCAGCCTTGTTGCCCTGCTTTGGACATGCTCAAGTGTCTCCACGTCCTTCCTGAACTGAGGGGCCCAGAACTGGACACAGTACTCGAGGTGCGGCCTCACCAGTGCCAAGTACAGGGGAAGAAGCACTTCCCTGCTCCTGCTGGCCACACTATTCCTGATACAGGCCAGGATGTCGTTGGCCTTCTTGGCCACCAAGGCACACTGCTGGTTCATGCTCAGTCGGCTGTCGACCAGTACCCCCAGGTCCCTTTCTGCCTGGGCACTGTCCAGCCACACCGCCCCCAGCCTACAGCATTGCAGGGGATTATTCTGCCCAAAATGCAGGACTCGGCACTTGGACTTGTTAAAATTCATCTTACTGGACTCTCCCCATCTATCCAACCATTCCAGGTCTCTCTGCAGAGCCCTCCTACCCTCCAACAGATTGACACACGCTCCCAGCTTAGTGTCGTCCGCAAATTTACTAATGGTAGACTCAATACCCTCGTCCATGTCATCAATAAAAATATTAAACAAAACTGGCCCCACCACAGACCCCTGAGGGACACCACTAGTGACTGGCTGCCAGCTGGATGCAGCACCATTCACCACCACTCTCTGGGTCCAGCCATCCAGCCAGTTCTTAACGCAGCAAAGAGTGCACCAAGCTGTGCAAGCTGTTCCTATGGCACTATCTACCACTAGATACTATGCTTGAAGGTAATGGAATCATAACATATACAGTTTAACATCGCCTGCTAGCCTTCTTGAATTTCCATGAAATAGAGCTGAAGCAAAAGGTTGAAGATTTGGACTCTTTCACCTTCACAAACTCTATAGGTACACGTTTATTTTATTACATGGATTTCAGCAAATGTAGAGATTATCTGCCACCGGAACATCAGCACTAACCATGTGAAGGAAATCCTTTAAATAAAATAAGATTTTTCCCAGTTTATTCATGGTGACAAAGTTAGTCCATAATTCACTGGCACCTAAGCAGTTGTGATATGGTTTGACAAATCAGTGAACAATGTACCACCTTAACTGATGGCTAAGTGCACGTGTTCTTCTAGCAGCCCACTTGGTGTAGAAGGGAATGGACCAAGGCCTGCTTTTTCTAATTTAATTTACTTGTGTTGAAGGAAATATTTCACTGTTAATTCATCTCTCATCTGGATTATTATCTTCTGTATGAAAAAGTACCAGCTGTAAATTTATGATATTTAATTGGATTTTGCTGATCCAGTCTTCGTGCTAGTCACAGTGTGAGGGAAGGCAGGGACTAGAAAAGAATTCCGATAGAACCATCACCAAGAAGACGTCAAACCTTTCTTCATTTAGTAATAGCTCTCAGTAAAGATTGCATGTGTTAGTTCTACTCCAGATCCAATTAGAGATTAAATAGACTCTCCTCTCTTAGACAGATTGAATTTAGATAGGATATAAAAGCTCTTCTGAGGCATTAGAGCAGTATTTCAGATAAAGCAGGGAACAGAATAATCATGTTTTATTTGAATGACAGTATAGTTCTGGCTTGCTTTAAAAAAACCTCAGAGTTCTCTTCATAAGGAAGCTAAACTTTTCCCCTGAAAGAATGGACTCTTTCCCCAAGCCCTCTGCCATCTAGAGTTCCCCCAACTCTGCCAGCTAGTTCACAATCCTAGTTTCCCTGCTTAAGTACACTCCAAACTCTTCTGTATAATTCGATGCTACATTCTACTTAATTTCACTTTTTCAAAATACTGCTTCCAAAGAAGCAGACCAAGTGAGGGAGTAAGTTTACATAAAGTAGCCTGACTACTTGTCAATGGTTGGTTTAATTGCTTTCCATGAACATTTGTCTACAATATTAAACCATTCAAGGGGAAAACTGAGAATTTCAAACCATTCACTGTCATCTTCAGTTTCTTCAAGCAGACCACTCAGACAGCCACGAAGATTTCCAAGTCATTCTTTCCTGGAATTCTTATCCAGAATATTACGATATAGGCTCTTTAATTTTTAGTACTTCCTCTGCTGATCCTACATTAAGGCAGAGTTGAGTAAAAGAAAAAGGAGTTTTATTCAATGTAGGCACTTATGTGATCACACAATGTTCTGTGATGTCTAACCTGTACGTTGAGAAATCAAAGAGCAAAAATTAAAGCATGACATTGCTTTATATCTTATATATACATGTATTTGCTTTATCTTGAATGATGTTCATGTAACTAAAAAAAGATTTTTAAAAATCCTTAAACCTCATTGTATGAGATGTTCTTTCTTTGTACATTGAACAATGGAACTACATACTCACAATAAATCTCAATATTTAAAATTTTCCGGGCAATGGAAAGAACCATCAGGTCTGTGGGTTCACGTTTTTTCCCCTAAATGAATGTTTTTTGCTTAAGAGACAAATAAAACCTGTCCAAAGAGTAAGCACAACCTATAAGGATCAACGAAAACTCTGCTAAATTGTATTTCTTATGTACCTTGACCATGTCTCTTCCCTATTTTATGCTCAATACCTGAGCAACTTCCAGAACACATATTAGTCTTAACTAAGCAAAGCCTTTCACAGCATCTGATCACTTGGCCATAGAAAGAATACCCTGAACCTATCAGTGAAATACTGTGTGTTCAGATTCAAACACCATGGAAACATGAGTGAAGAAAGAACACCAGCGGGGGAAGCCATTAAAATCTAGCGAGTATCTCCTTAATCATCCTTTGAAAATATCCCTTGTTTCTGCCAGAATATCAGTAGATCAAGTGTAATCAGACAACTTAAACCTTTTTAATTTTTGGTCCTGGTGCCTCTTCCTTCTTGCTCCAGAAGTTCAAGGCATAATTTTGATATAGTGCTTGATAATGTCTGCCATCCTGAGGATGACAATCTGATACCTATTTCCAGGTCCTTCGTACTTAAAATAGTTTGTCACAAACAATTTAGACCAATTAAAATTTTGCACAATTCCTTTAATTCAATATATCTGCTAAGAAACATTTAAATGGAAAATATTTTAAAAGAATCAGCAAGAAGCTTCTTATATTTTTCGAAATTATATCCATAAACTCAGCCCAGTCTAACTGTTACTGAGATACTGCATTAAAGTTATCATTTCATAACCCTAGTTCTCTTCCTCCTTGGATGAACTAGACTGTGTTATTTGGATGTCTAAATAAAATACAGCTATTCATTGTGTTTAATATATAATGCTGAAACATCCAATTATATCATGGAACTCTAAAATGAAAAATGGAATAAATCTCAGTTCCTAAGGAAGATGGGAACTGAATAACATCAGCTCTCCTGTGAGCCCTCTGCTGCCACTCCTACTTACACTGAGTAGTTGCTCCTTCTGAACTTAGCACTGAAAAAATTATTGTAATCAGTGACTGATTGAAAAAATTGCACAGTAAGATTATATGCTGTCTCCTGAAATGTATTTATGAATGTTGACATTTAGTCTACAAATTCTCAAATCTTTTCCATAATTCCCAGCTGTCATTTCCTCTCACTGGAGAAGAGGAGAAGAAACAGAACTCTCTGATCAACCACTCCTGAAGTCTAAAATCTACTTTTCTAATGATAAGCTGTTACAAAATTTAAAATATCTGATTACTTTTTTACAATTACTTAACCACAGTAACCACAGCACACAGCCTTAGTATGGTTACTCACTTTCTTCTTCTTTGCTTTCCATATGATCTTGACCGTGCCTTCCCAACCACTGTTCCCCAAGCTGCTGTAACTAGATCAAGGATTCAGAAACACAAAGCAGGGGCATGTTCTTCCAGTAGTGATGTGATAACCTCATTCGTGTACAAATATATCCCATGTCTATTACTGAGGCGGCAGGTAAATCTCAGTCTTTGGAAGTTTACCAGTCTGGCAAAAATGTACCAGAAGCTGTAACACTGTAGCATAGTATGTCAAGCACGCATCATAGAAAGATATTTAAAGAAATTAACCTTGTATGTCATCACAGTTACAGACATTTTCCCCTGACTGAATACAGTTAAACTGAAAGAAAAGAAAAAAAACCAAGCCAAACAAACCAGCTAATACAAACTCAACAGCTGCTGCAACAGCTGCTCTGATCGCTGTAAGAACCAATTTAGCAGGCCAGAGTGGCTAAATGGTGTAAGTCTGGGTAAAAATACCACTTTTTATTTAACTCTGAAGATGTTTCAGACTACTAGTGATATTGTAATCAAATTAACTATTTGAGCATCAGCTCTGACACGTTTCTAAGTAACGTATCTTTACCAAACATTCCTAAATAAAAACTGTTTACTGCTGGTCTTGTAGCTGTCAACAACCTCATAATTGAAAGTAATTGTTAATTTTACTGATTAAATGTTAGTCTCCCAGTTCCATGGTCTGTGGTCCCAAAGGGGCAAACTATAATTACAGTAGTCATATCAATAAATGCCTTCCTGTAATATTAGAATGAATGACTAATTATAACATTTGTGCCAAAGTCCAGTTCCATTAAAACAAAAGAACCGACCCTTCCCCTCCCTTCTCTGACTGTACTCCTTCATGAATATTTTAACAAGGAAAAGAATTTGCATAATTTTGCAAAACTAAAAGCTCATATTTCTATGGCAACAAAATCCCAGCATGCAAGGATTATTAAAAACAAAAATCAGGACTATAAAACAAGAGCAATTGTTCAGGTTCAAATTAAAAGCTGTTCTTAAAAATATTTTCCTCAGCTTTGCAATGGCATTTATGACTATTCAAAATTTGCATATGATATTGCTGAGGACATCTCACTGTGTGATGATCTTGAAATAAAAATCCATGGATGCCTCCTAAAGTATTTACTTGCTACCGAAAAAGCTTAAACAGTGTATGTAGCAACAGGATATAGTTAAATTCTACGTCTTTGTTAGAATCACAGGATCATCAAGGTTGAAAAAGAACTTGAAGATAATTGAGTCAAACCCAGCCCCCCTTGTTCACCACTAAAATATATCTCCAAGTGCCATCAAGTGGTACAACCAACTGTTGTTAGTACAGTTCACCAAGTTAGACTGTGAGTATTCTTGATTTCAGGCTTTCTTTTTTTTCCATGTCTGTAAAGCACCAAGCAAAACAGCCCAGGAATGTTATTTCTAAACTCTGTCACAACAGAAAATGGAAGAAAAAAAAAACTCTTCACTTCTAGCCAGCCAAATGTTATTTTCCTATCTCTTTCTACTTAACTGTTTTGCAACATCAGTATTGACAATACTGTACCACAACGATGGCTGCACTAGTAATTCAAAGCAAAGTATGACATAAGAAGCACTTTGGGATCCTTCAGGAAACTGAAATATATCATAATGTTTCAAGCATGAAGGAGTTGTGTAACTGGAGTATCTGTTGGGCAAAATTATTCTGACAGGAAGGATATATTGCTTTTGATAACTGCCAGTGTTTCTAAGTGGGAGATTTTGAATGAAATAAAATGTAAATAAATCAATATTCTGAAGAAAATTCTTTCTTTTCTAAGAAAAATGCAAGGCTTTGCAAAGCCCAAATATCTGCTCTTCAGAGGTTGCTTGTCATTTGATATTATAAATGCAACAATAATATATTCTTATTTAGTATTTTGCTGCATATCATGGAGACCTCTAAGGATCACATATCAAAACAAAAGCAGTAAGAATAAACATCTGTGTATTAAAAAAAGATATAGATGTGTATAAACCTGTCTCTGTGTACTAAAATTCACCAACACTAATCATAGGAAAAAACCCCAACAACTCCTAGCATTTTGCTTTCATTTTTCAGGTAAAGGGGAAAACAAAACAGTGAATCAGAACCCTGTGATTTTTGTCTATTTTCAGTCAATAAAAACCGTATTTTGAATTACTTTGCCCCTGGAGCCAACACTTTCTCATGATTAAATTCATGGCCACTTTCCTGGCTTGCTAGTTCTGCAGCCTTTCTTCTGCTAACCTTATTCATGACAAACTACCATCGTTTTGAAAAATACCTTTTTTTTTTCAGAGAAAGAAACTTGAGTTTGAAATTTGAAACCTGTTAATAGAAATGAATGCTGGTTAAGAGTAACTAAATGTATGTATGCATCACACAAAACCTGAATTTTAATACTGTTCCACTCAAGGAACAAAGATATTTCAGAACAGTACAGACAGCACATAATTAACAAATATGCTTTAAGACAGATTTTTTTTTAAAAAGAGTGTAGATAAAAATCTATCATGCCATTCTTTATTGTACCCATGAAAGCAATTCTGCACTTGTTATCACCATCATGGTAATCCACAGATGATTATTACTTGAGGCAATGTGCTCATATATAGGAACACGACTCGTGCGCAGACACATGCACACACAGTGTATCATATGCACACTGTGAAAATAAAACTTGATAAGCACGCATCTCTGAAAACTACAAAACTGTGCTGCTGTTTTAAAAGGTAAGAAAAAAAACCAGGCTTGTTTCAAATGATCTTTAAGAAAAGGTACTTTCTGAAAATCTTTTCAGGTGATTTTTTTTTTTTTTTGGTCAAGTTCAAAGTCTTTCTCTTTCTTAGATATGACTTTCTATGAAAAAAACTGTACATTTCTTCTTAGGAGTCTGAAGGAAGGATGAGCAATCAAGCTAACGAGATTGGAGAGCAAAGGAAAGACAGAAGAAATGCGAACTGATGCCCAAGACTGAGAAAGCAGAAATGGCACAGCTTTATAAGTCCTCCATATGAGAATTTATTCTTTCAACTTCAATTTGCCTTAACAGAAGGTGACAAAAAAATCCTTTAGCCATTGCAAGGATAATGCAGCTCTATGAACTTGGTCATTTCTGCAATCATGTGTGCTATTTTTAACATTACTTTACCATTCTTTCCCCTTAAACGAAAAATATTACAAAAATGTATTCTCCATACATTATCCTGATTAGAAAAAATACATTATTCTACAGCAGACTATATAAGTTTCCACTTCTTATTATTTGTTCCTACAGGTACAGTGCCTTCCGTTTACAGACTTGAAGCAGTATCTTTTCTACCAATTATCAATTTATGTACTGTATCTTTTATGGGGAAAAAAAAGGACTCATATTCATGAGCTACCTCTGCTTTAAAGGCAGAATGATGGAGAAAATTTGCTTTGGATGAATTAATAACTGTCAAAAAAAGAGGGCAAGTCTACTGCCCAAGGGTTACATGTGCTGAAAGAATCAACATCAATCTTACACTGGCATAAGCTCTATGACTGTCATATACAGAGCCCCATTTGAAGGATTCATCATCAAAAAACACTGCAGTTCCATGAGGTATGTTAACATAGAGAGTGTGATTAATATAACATGAATTTGAATTCACCCAGGTAGGGGAAGGTTCTACCGAGATTAAATGGTCTCAAGCCTGCCGACTTCAGACACTTAATCACGAAGATATTTTGCAATTCCTTTTTTTACAGAAAGTGCTATGTGGATAGAAGTGAAAGTCACATATTTCAAAGAAAGCCTCCTATTCCCTTCACGAATTCACCTTTCAAAATGTCAGAAATTCCTTGACCTTTGGTTACTGAATATAGTGCACAACAAATTGAGCATGATAGTATTGTCCTATATACATTTTATTTTAATGTTCTGAAAATATCAGAGGCACCTAAAAAGAAATACAACACTCACAAGCTTGGGGAATAATTACATAAAGTCAAGCTATAAAATGATATCCAATGTGGTCATAATGAATGCACATGATGATGAACACAGAGTAAGCATCCACACATAGCAATAAAATAAAATAATGTGAAAAAACCTATTTCTGCTGAAAAATTATCTTCTTCCTGTCCATGTTAGTCACCTAACTCATCTAACTGTATCTTTTCTACCTTTCCAGAAGATATACTTGACCTTACTAGCCAAAAGAGATCCCCTCTTTTTTTGTTGCTTTCTCTACAAATGCTGACACTTTCCAATTTAATGGAGACTTTTTAAAAATAAATTCCTTACCTTACAGTACATGGGCCAGGAGTGGATATTACCCACCTTTGATGATTGGCAGTGCCCTTTCTTAGAAAGATTTATTTCAAACTTCTCTCCTTCTGAGTACAAAAGAAGGAAGGATAGATCCATCATCTTTCAGACAATTCCCTAAATCAAATTCAGCTCTGATTTTCAGGACTGAAAAACTATTAGGATGCAGAAAAGGCCACTGGCATAATTACAAGAAAAAAAATCTATACAGAGATCATCGAAGAGCAACCAAGTTAAAGGGAGAGGAAACTGATATTTCAACAGATCACTAATTGAAAACCAGAAGTTTAGTGATAGACAGCAGACTTTTTCTTGATTCTACCTAAAAGACTGAGTCCAACCATTAACCCAGCACCTTATCTGCCCTTCAAAGAGCTGCTGCCTTTTAGATATCTTAAAACATCTCCTTCAATCCTTATTAATTTTATTTATATATATTTGTAATTAAATGAACTCAGTTCTCCATGTTTTTCTTTAAGTCTTACTCTCTTTTGGGCTATCTCCAGTTGGCAATAGAGCCCTGGACACATCAATATCCTCTTATGAGGGCCAAAGAGCCTTTACAAAGTTGGAATTGCAACAGTGTCTTTTGTAGAGAGAAAAGTTTAGATGCAGAACATTGAAAAATGTTTGACAGACCAACAGTTTCACCTTGAGAGATGAAGAAGTCTGTGTTTATGTGTGTGCAGGCAAATGTATGTGTTTTTATGCATATAGCAAGCACACTGTATTTGAGATAGCCTACAGGGAGAAGATATACAAACTCTCATACCAGGTGCTTCAGAATCTCTCAGGAAATATCCCACTTGATTGCAGTAAAAATTTTCATATATCAATTTTCTAAATAAAAAAGCACTCCCTACTCTAATGTCAGGATAAACTTATTTTGAAAAGTGAAGTGAAACAGCTATGATACTCAAATAATGAAATATTATTTACAAAAAGCACTAAAAGTAAGTTTAAACTGGTTACCTATTTCTCTCAACATAAATTCAGTTTCTAGCAACTAATTTATTCATGTTTCCTCATTTGTATCCTTGGAGAATGTGCATCAAGCCCAGAAGAAGAATGATAAAATCTTTGAGTTTTGGTGTTGCAAGTAATTGTTTGAAAAATAATTTTAATTTTACAACCTTAAGCAGTAAAATCTCAATAGAGAATTCCATCACGTGCTCCAGGATCTTTAAACGTTATTAACAGCCTATGAATCTTGAATCTAATAGAATCTAGGATTTTCTTATTATTCATTATTACTCACTTGATTTCAACAGCTTTTCAAAAGTTATTCTGAATTTCATCATATAGGTTGGAAAACCTCAACTTAATTTATATTTTATCCAGGATACCAACTTTTGGCTTCCCTATAGTATCTTTTGAATGCTTGGTGTAACAAAAACCTATAAAATTCAGAAAGAATCAAGCCTTGCATGTAGTTCATATATAATACATAAATACGAGGTCTTCTGAGTGTGATTAATGTGATTTATATACCTACACAAATTTCCTTTAATTGAATGTGTTCCTTCCTTCCTTCTCTGTTTCTGTTGGCAATGTATATTTTCTCCCCATTACTAATGTAAGCCAGGCTCCTAGGTCTTAATAAGCTAAGTTTTGACTAACAATGTAAATCTTTTGCTTCCATCTCAAACTCTTTAATATTTAGCAGGGTTTAATGCTGCCTTAGATTTAATGCAAATGGTTAGTATGAAGCAACGATTAACTTTATAGCTCTAAGATAAAACGTGAATAAAAAAGCTATCACTTCACAACAGCATTAAGAGAAAAAAAATTATTAAAAATGTTGACCTTAACTTTGTTTAAAATATGTCTTAAATGAGGACTTTGACCTACACAAAGTTAGACAAGTTTCCAGACACAGTAAGAACATATCATAAACTCCTTTAAAAATGCTAATCTATATTTAAATAATGCTCATGTATCAAGTTAATCACGCACAATCAGGGAG